>OY757918.1:95981562-96296562 GCA_963585895.1 Sepioteuthis lessoniana
AGCTGTTGAAAAGGGAGTCTTCTGGTTGCCCTCGACTAAGGTCGCAACTTATTCTATACTGCTTATGCTAAACTGAATTGTTTGAAATAGAACTGTTTGATCATTTTACTGTGTGTAAACAAATGAGTGATGTTAAATTGAATTGTTAGTTATACATAGCAATACTTGAAAACATTAAGATGTGAACTAATAAATTATTAGTATTCAATAGAATTATTCGCAATAGATTGAAATTGGTGAAACCATTTAACAGCGCGAAAAAAGAGGTCATGTACGTTTAAAAAAGTAATCTGCAAAATGTGGTTAGAAATCATGTTTAATTTAATATGTATAAAAAGGATTCGGCATTAAATAACCTACAAAGGTTGATAAGCCATAAAAGATAACCAAAACAAATCATATATACTTGATATATATGTATAAAAAGGATTTGGCATTAAATAATCTCCAATGGTTGATATACCATAAAACCCAACGAAACCAAATCCTCTATATTTGATATATATGTATAAAAAGGATTTGGCATTAAATAATCTCCAATGGTTGATATGCCATAAAACCCAACGAAACCAAATCCTATATATTTGATATATATGTATAAAAAGGGTTTGGCATTAAATAATCTCCAATGGTTGATATGCCATAAAACCCAACGAAACCAAATCCTATATATTTGATATATATGTATAAAAAGGGTTTGGCATTAAATAATCTCCAATAGTTGATATGCCATAAAACCCAACGAAACCAAATCCTATATATTTGATATATATGTATAAAAAGGATTTGGCATTAAATAATCTCCAATGGTTGATATGCCATAAAACCCAACGAAACCAAATCCTATATATTTGATATATATGTATAAAAAGGATATGACATTAAATAATCTCCAATGGTTGATATGCCATAAAACCCAACGAAACCAAATCTTATATATTTAATATATATGTATAAACCCGGACATTGGTATGATGGTGAGAGTGTTCGCCAATCCAGGTCGAGTAACACCTAAGACTCAAAAAATGGTACTTGATGCTTCCTTGCATTATAAGGTACGGATTAAGGGTAAAGTGGAGCAATCCAGGGAAAGGAGTAGTGCCCTACCTAACACCTTGGTGTAGTAGCCATCGAAAAGGGAGCCTTTGGATCACCTTCAACAACGACTACATATATGTATAAAGAGGATTTGACATTAAATAACCTACAATGGTTGATATGCTATAAACCCAACCCAACCAAATCATGTATATCTAATATATATATGTATAAAAAGGATTTGGCATTAAATAACCTACAATGGTTGATATGGCATAAAACCCAACCCAACCAAATCATATATATTTAATATATATGTATAAAGAGGATTTGGCATTAAATAATCTACAGTGGTTGATATTCCATAAAACACAACCAAACCAGATCCTATATATTTAATATATATATAAAGAGGATTTGGCATTAAGTAGTCTACAATGGTTGATATGCCATAAAATCAAACCCAACGAAATCGTATATATTCAATATATATGTATAAAGAGGATTTGGCATTAAATAACCAACAATGGTTGATATGCCATAAAATCAAACCCAACGAAATCGTATATATTTAATATATATGTATAAAGAGGATTTGGCATTAAATAACCAACAATGGTTGATATGCCATAAAATCAAACCCAACGAAATCGTATATATTTAATATATATGTATAAAGAGGATTTGGCATTAAATAACCAACAATGGTTGATATGCCATAAAATCAAACCCAACGAAATCGTATATATTCAATATATATGTATAAAGAGGATTTGACATTAAATAACCAACAATGGTTGATATGCCATAAAATCAAACCAAACCAAATCAAATCTTATATACGCAAAATACTTAATTCTTATATACTGTAAAAATATTTATGTGTAAGAATTATCTGCCCTTTTCTGTCACAACGAAATTTATGATGATCGATAGAATGTGGTATGAGTTAAGCCTATAGCAACAAGTCTCATGTATTAGATAAACGACAGAAAAAAAATCTTGATTTTTATCTAAAAACTTGAAATTCCATGAACTTCTTATTTACGTCATCGAGCAGAAAATTTATTCAAAGAAGATAACAATAAAAAAACAACAGTTTTAGACTAAAAGTATATATATCTATTTACTAAATTTAGCTTGGTGCACGTTTAGAAGTAGGAGGTCACCATGTGAGATAAAAACTTATTTTGACGGCGTTCTCGTGGCGTACTGGCAAACGTTGTGGACTGCGACGTCGTAGTAAATGAGTTCGAGATCCAGTGGAGCTAATACGTTCCCTTTTGGACTTATGCTTTTAGGAAAGGCATGACCGCTCTTTATCCCCCCAGCTATGGATTAAGTAGTACCACAACTATCCTTCAGCATTAAATAACCCGCGAAGGTTAATGTGCCATTAAACAGAGAAGAAACGAACTTATTATAGCCAGCTTACCTATCTTATTGTATAGATTATATGTCAATCACCGAAACTAAATCACCACCGACATCACAATTCCCTTAGTTATTTGCATTATATTCTCAATAATTATTAACGTTATAAATGCGCTTAAAATCCTGTTTTGTGTTTTATATATTGTTATATACTCATGATGAAGGCAGAAACTACCTTACTTCGTTATAAATATAAATATATATATATATATATATATATATCTTTATTATTTTATGGAGCCAAAGCTTCTGTAGATATGTAAGAGACAGAAACAGAAACAGCGAAGACAGACTGCCATAGTGACCCATAACTTCTTCTCTTGACCATCCCACGTACTTCTACTAATCAGCCGGGTAGGTATTCATCCTGATGCCCGCAGTGAGCCGCTCTGTGGGACGCTACTCCAGCGGGGCACCCAGTTACTTGCTTGCGTTCACGTGACTGGTTCAAGATAAAGAATCCCCGTATCTCATGTGGGAATCATCATATATCATTTCATAACACCCACACCTTTCAGTTCAACCACGTGATCGCTTCTGCTTATTTTCGCAGGTGCGTCCTGTGCAGAGAATCTCTGATTGACGGCTCGGTCAAGGGTCAATATGTAACATTATCACTAAGAAATAAATGGTTGCATAGTTTACGGTGTGGATAATTTGTATTCTGGTTTTGCTAAAACCGGGTTTAATAAACAATTACATGGTGTTATTGGTTTTTAATATTATGGTTTTATTCTCAAGTATATAAAACATATCCACCAGGGCATCTTGGATGGTGTGATGGTTAGCAAGATAGGGTACCAAACCTTCAGTAGTGAGTTCAAGTCTCATTGGGTGCTCCATTTATTCGGTATTGTCCCACGTCGAGGCAAAAAGCTTAACAGATTTCTAAAACATTCACCAGTCTTTAAAAACGTTTCAACAGCAAACGCGCTGCATACACTGGTCCAACCCAAGTATCGTAACTAATTGTTGTGAAAAAAAAGGATAAAACAATAGCTAGATGTAGCTAACTTTACCAATTGTCTAGGTTCACTTGTACTACACAGGTGTTGATTTAAAATATGGGAGGTATTTCAAATGCACACTGTACTTGCGCCAGGTCTTACAGACGATAGTTATTTACAAACTCTCACTTAGCTTGCTTACAATACCCTGCATGTGGTTTGTGTAAATGCATATTTTTATATTATTATCTGTTTTTAATCTCGGTAAAGCTAGTTTAACAAATCAATTACTACTATGTAGCGAGTCCGATCCTCACTAGGTGCCGCGTATTTGTGACCTTGGGCAAAATCTAAGCTTGGCTAAGTTTTTTAGGGTGCCTTACGTAGTGCAATGGTTAATAAGCGATACTTTCTGATTGATTTATACCAAGAAGTGAGTTTGATCGTCACTGGGTGCTTTATACTTCCGACTTTGTACTAGATAGAAACGATGAATAATTCTTAAGCAGGTCTATTTGACACATATATGAGACTTTAACAGCTACCCCTAATCCAGGTCAAAGTGTTACTGGAAGTAATGACACTCACCAAAACTACAGAACTGGAGCCTCACCAGCTGATGCAATTTAGTGTCATACCCAGTGTAATACTATTGACACTTGTGCGGTAGTATACAGACTAAGCTATATGTATGTGCGTATGTGTGGATACATGTGTTACTGTGAGCACATGTATGCGTATATGTATGTACGAACAGGTGTATACATATGAGTATGGTTGTAAGTTGGCTATAGATATGTATGCACGTTTGTGTATATATGCATATGTCCAGATAGGGTCACGACATATTTGTGTGGGTGGCCGCATGTATTTTATGCGGGAACCACTAATTCAACCTTGTGAATATAAGTAGAGAAGGTCAGATAAAGTGGAGCAATCATTTTATTATCTCACATTTTAGGGTTTCCTGGAGACATATATTCTGACAATATTTTTGTATCCAGTCTATGGCCACACCTTTTCACCCACGAATTGCTTATTCTCCATTGGTCACGGCTTACACTAACGCATTGTTTGGTCTCCATTGGTCACAGCTTACACTAACGCATTGTTTGGTCTCCATTGGTCACGGCTTACACTAACGCATTGTTTGGTCTCCATTGGTCCCGGCTTACGCTAACGCATTGTTTGGTCTCCATTGGTCACGGCTTACACTAACGCATTGTTTGGTCTCCATTGGTCACGGCTTACACTAACGCATTGTTTGGTCTCCATTGGTCACAGCTTACACTAACGCATTGTTTGGTCTCCATTGGTCACAGCTTACACTAACGCATTGTTTGGTCTCTATTGGTCACGGCTTACACTAACGCATTGTTTGGTCTCCATTGGTCACAGCTTACACTAACGCATTGTTTGGTCTCCATTGGTCACGGCTTACACTAACGCATTGTTTGGTCTCCATTGGTCACAGCTTACACTAACGCATTGTTTGGTCTCCATTGGTCACGGCTTACACTAACGCATTGTTTGGTCTCCATTGTTCACGGCTTACACCCATGCATTTCTGTTTTTCCGGTAGTCACTTTGTTGATTTTGTCTACGACCAGATATATCTGTCAACTACATCTGCCGGGTCACCGCCGCTCAAGATAATATATTACAATTAAACAGGCAACATCCAGATGATTTTACTTAGAAGCACTTTTCAACGAAACACCTTTATCCTTTGCTCCATATACCCTGCTGGATGATAACAAGAAATACTTATTATAGCATAATACTTGTATTCGGTCATGGTTAATGGAATTATAATTATCTAATCCCGTTGATTAAATAACAAAGAATACTAACTTATGAAATATTGGGACCATTCTTAATATGGACAAAAGAGAAACTCAAACAAATGAACCAGAAGACAAGAAAATTGATGACGATGCACAAGACCTTACATCCGGGAGATGACATTGACTATATGTGTCAAGAAAAGAAAGAGTTGTCAGTATTAAAGATAGCATGGATGCATCAATATGGAAACCCGAAAACAGCATTAAAAACGACAAAGAACAAATTAAAGAGGCTAGTAACAGCACTAACAACATAAGGACAAATAGAACAAGAAAAACTACAAAACAGAGATAAGAAAAACAACTGTATGGATTTTTTAAGCGACACACTGGCGAAATCTCACACGAGAAGACTTGAATATGGCTAAGAAAAGGAAAACTAAAGAAACCAACTTGATCTCTTCTGATAGCAGCACAAAACAAGGCCATAAAGACCCGTTATTTTAAAGCCAAAATCGATAATGTGATACAGAATAGCAAGTGTAGATTATGTGTTGACAAAGACGAAACAAATGATTACATAGTAAGCTAATCTATCAAAGTAATGCAAAAGGAGTATAAGACTAGTCACGACTGGGCGGGAAGGTGATCCACTGGGAACTGTGCAAGAACTTGAATTTTGACCATACTACCAAATGAGATATACACGAACAAGAATCCATTCAAGAAATGAGACGCATAATATTCTCTGTGATTTTGAGATACAAATAGATCACGTAATCACGGCAAGAGGACTAGGACTTGTGGATTTTTCAGTTCCCGCAGACCATTGAGTGAAAATTGAAGAAAGCGAAAATAGAGACAAGTACTTAGACCTTGCTAGAGAACTGAGAAAGTTGTGGAATATGAGGGAGACGTTGATACGAGTTGTGCTTTGAAAGGAGACTGGAGGAGTTGGGAATCGAAGAGTAATCGAGACCATTTAAACTACAGCGTTGTTGAGAATTGAGAAGAGTCCAGAAGACCTGAGGAGACTTGTTGTCACTTAGACTCTAGTGAAAGACCCCCAACTAACACTGGTGTAAAAAAAAAACTCGAAGGAGTAAAATAATAATTATGATAAAGGGAATGCAGCAAATTAGCAAAAAAGTAATACAAGAGTAGGTATGACTGGGTTGGAAAGGTAATCTACTGAGAATTGTGCAAGAGATTAAATATTAACTATGCTGACATATGATGGGGGGGTTTCTGTAGCATTATGGCTAACGTACTGGACTGCGATCACGAAGTAAGCAAGTTCGAACTCCAGTCGCGCCATGACGTTCACTTTCGGATTAATAGCGTTAGGAAAAGAATGAACTCCCATATCCCCTAGATATGAGTTAGATAATACCACGCCTGTTCTTCAACAAGGAGGTTTTGAAATAACCCCCAAAGACTGATATGCCATTAAACACAAAAACTAAACAGAACTAAACTAAATGATATATACACACACCAGATTCTGTCTTTTAAAATGAGACATAAAATTCTCTGGGATTTTGAGATACAAACCAGTCCCCTAATCTCGGAAAATACCACACCTAATATCAATTAACAAGAAGAAAAGGATTTGGCATCTTGTGGATTTTATTGTTCCTGTGAACCACTGAATGAAAATAAAATAAAGTGATAAGATAGACGAATACATCGATCTTAGCAGAGAGTTGAAGAAGCTGTAGAAGTTGAACATGACGGTGATACCGATTGTAGTTGGTACACTTGGAACGGTGTCCAAAGAGACTAGGGGAATTGAAGATCAATGGAAGAATCGAAACCATCACGACTACAGCACTATAAGAATCAGCTAGAATATTTAGGAGATTCCTTGGAGGCCTGCGGAGACTTAGTGTCACTTAAACTTCAGTGAAAAGCCACCAGTTAAAGTCGGTGTGAATAACGCGCCTGGAGCTTTAATATAACTGGTCTTTATGGCCTTGTTTTGTGCTGCTATGGAGAGCTGAAGAGACTTTCTGTCACTCGGACTTCAATGAAAACCATCAGTTACTACAAGGATGGAAAGCTTATAAAGCGTAATATAATAAAGGTGTATTTTATTGTTATCTTGATAGAATAATACGCCCTTTCGTTTATATAATTACAAGAACTTTACGTTCTTCTACTCTGCAATTGTTCTATTTAGGAACAATTCTTGTTCGAATCAGTCGTTTTTTTTCACCGAAAAGTAAAGTATACACGTCGTCTCTTTTATTGGATGGATATTAGTAATTGATATTGTTAGTGATAATTCATATTCGCTTGACCCACGATGTCTTGCATAATTTTCCTTTTTTAACTCTCAACATGAATAGAAATAAATTGTCAGTTCGTTCAAATACTTCAGGACTGCACTATATAAGTAAGTAAGAAAAGTTGGCGACCATAGTTGAGGGTGACCCGAAGGCTCCTTTTTCGAGAGCTACTACACCAAGGTGTAAGGGAGAGCGCTACCCCTTCCTCCACTTTACCCTTGATCCTTAACTTATAATGATGAGTGTTAAGCAAGGTAGCATTAAGTATCATTTTTTGAGTCTTTGGTATGACTCGACCTGGGATTGAACCCAGGTCTTCCGGGCCATTGACCAACACTCTAACCATTATGCCAATGATAGATATAGATATATTTCTGTGTATATGAGTGTTGGTGCTTATTTATAAGGTGCTCCGTAAAATTTTGAAGATTGACCATTGCAAAAATCATTTTATTTAGTTTACACTGTTCCTTTTGAATTATTTCGCTAGCCTGCTAACTCACCAACGATAATACTCACAAAATACAATGGCAAAAATCGGTTTTAATCTTAAAAGCGAATTCGCCGCAAGTGACATATGGTTTTACGTTAGAGCTAGCAGATGGCTTGGTCGCTTCGTGACAGCTTGGCTGTGTCGCAACCTCACTTTACAATATTTGAAATATTATCAAGAATCTTATAGACATTGTCTTCTTACAAAATGTGGAAAATTATTATCTTTAGCCTCAAAAGGTTTTTTGTATATTTTCTATATTTAATCTAAATAAACCAATGGTTTAACTAAGCACAGCTCTATAAATAAAATTCCTAACAGCTTTTAGATGTTTTTCCAATCTTACTTCTCTTTAAGAACTTTGATTTGACAACAGTCTCCACATCTTCTAAGAACAGCGTGGAGCTGCCCATGAGAAAAGTCCGAACAGATGTAGATGTGAAGTGTTCTGGGAAGTGTTTGCTCTTGAGATTCATTGGCACTCATTACAAAAGCTAGTTTTAATTGGGAAATGGTAAATAGTAAATGTTCCAGGTGCGTTGACGAAAGTGATTCTGGGAATGAAAAGCTTAGCACAAAGATTAAAGCCACTTACTCATTGTAGAAAACTGGGCTATTTAAAAAAGAATATCATAAAATTCACCTTGGCGGAACGAGCAGCTTTATACCAGAATAAAGGAATTTTTTGAAAAAAAAGCACTTTTTTTTTTTTTCAGAATTTCAGTGTTCCATAAATCTAAACTCTGTATTGTTTGGAATTGGTTTTTTGAAAAAATTATAACAATCTCGCAAAAATATTTGTTTTGAGGCTATTCAAAATGGTACCAAATCAAACAGAAAGCTATCAACTTGAATTGAGGTATGTGATCAAATATTTAGTGGCTGCTAAGTTCAAAGCATGTGAAATTTACAGAAAGTTGTCTGATGCGTACGGAGAAGCATATTTTAGTCAAAAAAATGTTTCAAGATGAGCTAAATAAGAGTTTACCAGAACGAATCCGAGTCGCAAAAGTGCTATGGGGTGGAAGCATACTGACTCTCTGATAAAGAATAAATTCCGGTCAGTAAAGAAGGTCATGCAGACAGTCTTTTTGTTGGTTGGTTGGGTGGGTTTTATAGCATATCAACCTTTGTACGTTGTTTAACGCCAAATCCATTTTTATACAAATAATCAGTTTTTTTACAAACAATTCAGTTTAGAATGAGCACGCAGTTTATATGTAAGTACAGTTTAATTGCGAAAAACATTTCTATTTCAAGCTATTCAGTTTAGTAAAGCAGTTCTAATTCAGTTAATTCAGTTTGGCATAAGTATAGATTTTGTTTACAAACACTTAGATGTCAAAACAGTTCTATATTAAACAAGTCAGTTTAGTGTAGATACAGTTTCATTATCAAAAAACAGTTCAATTTCAAATAATTCAGTTTAGCATAAGCACGCAGTTTAAATGTAAGTATGGTTTAATTGTCAAAAACATTTCTATTTCAAGCAAATCAGTTTAGTCAAACAATTCAGTTTAGCGTAAGTATGCCGTTAGTTCTATTTAACCCATAGATAGGGCCCTTATCAGGTGCTACCACTCCGGGCCAGGGTGGACCTGGGAGCGATGGCAATGAAGGAGTACTCTGCATTCCCTAAAGCTCCAGCATTGCTGGAACCTCACCATCAGATTGTTTAGTGTTATATCCAAGACACCCCTTGCGGGGTGGGTCTTACTCCCTCTGCAGAGAAGCAATCGGTGTATTTTACTGCCCCAGCCAACTGGGTTAACGGTCTTTTTAGACATGAAAGGACTTTTGATTATTCATTTCCTTGAAAAAGTTGGAACTGTAAACATTGCATCCTAATTGCCACCTGCTACGGCAAAATTCACCTTATTTATTGAATTATCTTCATATACAGATGATTGTTTTGATTTTGTCTAGTTGTGTTTTACGGCATATCAACCCTTGTGGGTAAAATAATATCAAATCCAGTTCATATATATACTATATATGATTTGTAAACGAATAGTTTGTAGGTAACATTTTTAAAGGAAACCGAGATCATTTGTTTGCTCACAGTTAAATGGTTTCAAGTTTAGTAAATGACTGAACAGTTCTGTTTGACTCATAGAAGAGACCCTTATAAATACTACCACTCCAGGTCAGAGTGGATCAGGGAGTAATTGTAAAGAAAAGGTACTCCACAATCACCAAAACTCCAGGACGGGAGCGTCACCATCAAATACAGTTTAATCTCATATCCAGAAGACAAATTGGTTTCAAGTATCACTATCTAATACTAATAATTTGATTTAATATTAATCATTTGTTTGCCCACAGTAAAAAAGGTTTCAGGTTGAGAAAATGATCAAACAGTTCTATTTGACCCATAGGTTCATCCTCTCGGGGTCAGTTGGGTGGGTGGTTGGTTGATTGGTTAGAATTTGGTTTTACGGCGTATCGACCCTTTTCGGGTCAATTAACGCCGAATTTAGTCATTTTGATAAAAGTTTCAAACAATTCAGATGTGATTTGATCATATGTGGCTCAAGGCCGTATGAATGGGGTGCCCAATTAAACTCAAACTCATTCGAGAAGGTTTGCTAGTTGAGCTTGCTAACCATTACACCACTCGAGGTGCCCAACAATTCCGTTTAGTATAAGTACAGTTTTTTGTTTACACACAGTTTAAATGTCAAAAACAGTTCTATTTCAAGTAATTCAGTTTAACATAAGTACACAGTTTAAACACACAGTCAAATGTATAAACAGTTAATTTCAAACAATTCAGTATAGCGTAATTACATAGTTTAGTTCTATTTGACCCATAGATAGGACCCTATCAAGTGCTACCACTTCGGGCCAGAGCGATGGCAATGAAGGGGTACTCCGCATTCCCCAAAGATCCAGCATTACTGAAGCCTCACCACCAGATTGTTAAGTATCATATCCAGTACACTTGTTGAGTTAGTCTTACCCCTCTGCTGTGATGCAGTCGGTGTATTCTACATCCCCAACCGTCTGGGCAACTCAGGATCAGAGTAGGCCTGAGAGTAATGGCGATGAAAGGATACTCCACATTCTCCAGATCTCGAGAAGCATCATATAGTTTAGTTTAGTTTGGTTTGATTCGGTTTGGTTTTATGGCATATCAACCATTGTAGGGTATTTAAAGCCAAATCATCTTTGTACATATATATTGGATATATATAATTTGGTTTGGTTGGGTTTTATGGCACATCAACCATTGCAGGTTATTTAATGCAAAATCCTCTTTATACATATATATCAAATATTCATGATTTGATTTTGTTTGGCTATATGGCATATCAACCATTGTAGGTTATTTAATGCCAAATCCTCTTTATACATATATATTAAATATATATGATTTGGTTTGGTTTTATGGCATATCAACCATTGCAGGTTATTTAATGTAAAATCCTCTTTATACGTATGTATGAAATTTATATATTTTATTGATAACATTTTAACCAGCCTTCGCTAATTTTTCTTTTTTGCCCACAGTTAAATGGTTTCAAGTATTGCAATCTAACACTAATAATTCTATTCAACATTCATCATTTGTTGGTACACTGTGAAGTGGTTACAAGTATTGCTATTTAACACTAATTGTTCAATTCAACATAATTGATTCAATCAAATGGTTCAAAATATCGCGATGCAATACCAATAATTCAATTTAGGCAAACAGTTAAATAGTTTTAAGTATTACTATCTTAGCACTAATGATTCTTGAAAAACCGGACTATGGCGAATGAGTAGAGTGTTCACTAATGGTCCGGGAGACCGGTGTTCAATCCCGTGTCGAGTCCCACCAAAGACTCAAAAAATGGTACTTGATGCCACCTTGCTTAGCACTCGGCATTATAAGGTATGGATCAGGGGTAAAAGGGAGCAATCTAGGGAAAGAAGTAGCGCCCTCCCCTGAAACTCGGTGTAGTAGCTATTGAAAAGGGAGCCTTCGGGTCACCCTCGACTATGGTCGGAAACTTTACTTACTTACTAATAATTCTATTAAGAGTTACTCATTTGTTAGCACACAGTTAAATAGTTTCAAGTATTGCAATGTATCACCAACAATTTGTTTACACACATTTAAATGATCAAATACGTGGTGCATTCAAGAGGTTTCCAGACTTATTATGTACAGACATTTAAATCTGGACGTCAGGAAGAACGATATACATTAAAATTCTGTTTTAAACATGGAAAAAATGCCACAGAAACGTATTGAATGCTTCAGACTGCTTTTCGGCCATCTTGCATGAATCGAGCATCATTTTTTGAGTGGTATAAGAGATTCAAGGAAGGCAGGGAATCTGTGAGGGATGATGAGAGGTGTGGGAGGAGTAAGGAAATCAGAACACCAGAGTTGATTGGCCAAATGGTTAGGGTTAGAGTTAGGATTACTATGTTGAGGTTTTAAAGGAGTTCAGAGAGAGATTCCGTCGGAAGTGGCCAGCACTCTTCAAATCGGGTCAGTGACATTTCCAGCAGGACAATGCACCAGTCCATAACTCCATCCTTGTCACAGACTATTTGACCAAGATGGGCATCAAGACAGTTCCTCACCCTCCCTATAGTCCAGCTGTGAATTTTGGTTATTCCCTAAGCTCAGAGGCTGTCGTTATGAGACAATTGAGGAGATGAAAGAGGCTGTGACGAAGGTCATTGACACGCTCACACAAGAGGACTTCCATGGGGCCTTCTAGAAGTTGTAGGAACGGTGCAACAAGTGCATTGCAGCCGGAGGAGATTACTTCAAAGGGGACTAGTGTTTGATGTGTGTACTTTCAATAAAAGTGGCCATACGAAAAAAGTCTGGAAACTTATTTAATGATCCTCGTAGTTCTATTTCTAGCAATTTGATTTCACATAAGTCATTTGTTTACACTCAGTTGAAATGTCAAATAGTTCTATTCGACCCATAGATAGAATTCTATTAGGGATACCTCTTCTGGCCAGAGTTGACCCGGGAGCAATGGCAACGAAGGGGTATTCCACATTTCCCAAAGTTCCAGGACTGAAACCTCACCATCAGATTGTTTATTGTCATGTCCAGGACACTCGGTGCATGTAGTTTAGTATCATATCCAGGATACGTATATTAATAAAGTCAAACACATGTACAAATATATAAAGGTATAAGAAAGTTGATTTTCAAATCTATTGGTAGAAAAAACTCTAAGTCATTTAAATTGATTGCAAACAAATGACATGCTAAATTGAATTGTTCAAAATAGAACTGTTTGATCATTTAACTGTGTGTAAATAAATGACAGATGCTAAATTGAATTGTTAGTGATACATAACAATACTTGGATTTTCTATATTTTGGGTCATTTCGTAATTTTCAATGTCGAATAATGTTCCTATTCTCATTGGTTTGGGGCTTGCTGTTTAAACCTAATCGGGAAAATGGCACTGGATAGAAATCAATGGCGCAAACTGATTTCTGTGGGCATAAAATCCTTTTGAGAACAGTCGTGTTCAGTATGCTGATTACAAACGATCAGTTCATTCGGGCGAACAATGACCAACACCAGATCTACAAAGTCACCACGTCAACTGTAAAATATGTGGAAAACTCTGTCTCTCACTTTGCTGGTCATAAAAGCCAAATGCGCAGACATGTCCAACCTGTAGCTCCGCATCATACCATTCATGTGAACCAAAGTTACCGACAAGTACTGAGGTAAAATTTGCGGCAATTTGGCAGGCTTGAAAAGTTTTCTGCGGATGCATACAACCTAAGAAAAAAAAAGGGGGTTGTAGAAAGAGAAAAAGAATTGCAAAACTGAATAGGTGGTCACGCTCGAAAACGAAAATATAGCTTATATATATGTGTGTGTGTGTGTGTGTGTGTGTGTGTGTGTGTGTGTGTGTGTGTGTGCGCATGCGCATTGATCTGTAAATAAGTAAAAAGATGTTAACTATACTTATTATGGTTAATTATTTTGCAACTGTTCTCAATTAATTTCGACTTGAAATCATCGTCACAATAAAAGATATGCGAATTTTTTTTTTTTTTTGTTTTTTGAGTTTTTAAGTTTGGTTTGATTACTTTGTTTAATAGCATATCAGCCTTCGTGGGTTATTTAATACCAAAGCCATCCTCCTGGAATGACAAGGGTTTAATTTTTAAATTACTCATATTTTCCTTTTTCTTCAAAAATGTTGTCTTAGGTTTAAAAAGTTCGATATCTTAAACTTTGTTGATTGATTTCAATCTCTCTCTCTCTCTCTCTCTCTCTCTCTCTCTCTCTCTCTCTCTCTCTCTCTCTCTGTACCATAGCCAGATACGGATATGCGAAACGTACATGGAATGTTCATATATACATAACGTAGAACATTGGAATCTCGAAACACGAAAAACACTTACGACTTCTTAGTTCAGGTACGAAACTTTTTATTACCTTTGAGTTTAATGATTGTTCGACATAAGGAGAGTAATGCACCTAGGATTTTTCATCTGCCCCCCGCAGGCCTCCGCGAGCAAGCGAAAGTCAACCGTCTTCTCCCGAGGCAGGTCTCAACTCCACTCCCTTTTTCATAATCCCAAAAATCCTCCTTGCGCGGGCTTCCGGTGTATGACGTCATTCACATCCACTGGTCAACCTTTCTATCGGATTTTTATTTTGACATCTGCGAATGACACATCCTCCCCGCGTTCGCGTCAACACCTGTGCTCAAGTTTACTCCTAACTAACCCATATGCTGAGCCGAAAGGTTCTCAGCCTCACTAAACCCAAGGCATAAAACGAAATCCCTCGGCCATTATATTACATCTCTCTCTCTCTTTCTCTCTCACACACACACACACACACACACACACATTTTTCTCTTTCTTATTTCTCCTCTCATCCTGGTAAAAAAGTATTTAACTCATAACTGGTAAGGTCAAAGGGTTTTTAATTTTCCCCAAGGGCATTAGTCCGAAAGTAATCGTAACAGCGTGACCGGAGTTCGAACTCGGTATCAACAATGTCGCTGTCCAACACATCAGCCACGCGCGCAAATCGCTTAAAAATGTTAAGGTGTTTTTAAAAGAATTAAAAATATGAATTTATTAACGCAGGATGTACCATAATAATGTTTGCAAACCCAGTCGACTGGGGCTGTAGAATACACCGACTGCTTCTCTGCAGAAAGTTAAGACCCCCCCCCCCAACGAGTGTCCTGGATATGATACTTAACAATCTGATGGTGAGATTCCAGTAATGTTGGAGCTTTGAAAAATGCAGAGTATCCCTTCATTACCATTGCTGCCAGGTCCACTCTGGCCAGAAGTGGCAGCACCTAATAGGGACCAATCTATAGGTCAAATAAAACTGTATGACATTTAAATTGATTGCAAACAAATGACTTATGCTAAATTGAATTGTTTAAAATAGAACTATTTGATAATTTAACTGAGTGTAAACAAATGACAAATGTTAAATTGAATTGTTAGTGATACATAACAATACTTGGAACCGCTTAACAATGTGCACACGAATGAGTACTGTTTAAAATAATGATTTTAGTTAAATAACAATACTTGTAACTATTTCACTGTGTGCAAACAAATGATGAATTATAAATGTTAAATAGCAATACTTGAAATAATTTTACTGGGTTGAAACAATAGTAATACGCGTGTGCGAACAAATACGTTCTAACACATTTAAAAAATGAAATTATCGACAAACTAATCTCTTACATATCCCGTATTTCTATTTAAATGTTTGAAAATAAATGGTTAATAGTAAATAGAATTATTCTTATCAGATAGCAATACTTGAAACCATTTAACATAAAAAAATTAGCTCAGGCTCGTTTGAAAATGTTATCAATAATATGTGTTTAGAAATCACACACACACACAGACACACACACTCACATATATATATATGTGTGTGTGTGTGTGTAAAGAGATTTTAAATAACCTACAAGGACTGATATGCCATAAGACCAAACCTAACCAAACCATGTATATTTAGTATATATGTATCAAGAGGATTTAGCATTATATAACCTACAATGGTTGATATGCCATTAAACCCAATCAAACCAAATCATATATATATATATATATGATATATATGTATAAAGATGATTTTGCATTAAATAATCTACAATGGTTGATATCCCATTAAACCAAGCCAAATCAAATCATGAATATTCATTATATATGTATAAAGATGATTTTGCATTAAATAACCTACAATGGTTGATATGCCATTAAACCAAACCCAACCAATAATGTGTTTCATGGTGAGCTTTTCATGAACATTCATACCGTTTTGAGTAAAGGCTGATTATCATAACAAACAATAACAGCCACAGATACATAACTGAAATTGGTACTGAATTAACCTAGTCTGGTACAGGGTTACGAGAACGAATAAAATTCGCTACAGAAAAGTAATGAACTGTGAGACTAATCGCTTATGATTTGCCCTAAAGCGAGTCGCCCTACTTAAAGTTATTATAAATCAATTGATGTTGATTGATATTCAAATTTCTAGTTTAGCATCTTTCACAGACCTGATTACTGACAACGATTCGTAATCTGCACTATTGATATACAAGCAAAAACTCTTCCACTTTCACCACCCATACGTAATAAGACTTTACTAGGAAACGATACAAAAGTCGGCTTATTTAATAGGATCAACGACGAACTTACTTCCTGCTTAATGAATGCCATACAACACCTTTGTTAGAAAAAAAAACCTTTTCAGCATATCGTGGCACATAAACATTGCAGAGCCTGTCGTTCAGGGTTTTTTTTTATTCTTATCAAACTGCTACAATGTAATTTAATGTTATCTATTCTTTTTTCTATTTACTTTGTCCAAAGAAAAAAAAGATATTCAGTCCGTTACTTATAAACCAAAACTGTTTCATGTCACAATCCTTTTTAAGCGTCAATGTTGACTTAATACGAGCGAACAATAATTGTATAGCAAATGGAATAGAGTATTTGGATTCAACCTGTGACTGAGACTATATATATATATATATGTCTTACATATATATATGTCTTACACATTAAGTAAAATTAAAGCTGGATCTATCTATCTATATATATATATATATAATGGTTAGAGTGTTCGCCAATGTCCCGGGAGACCTGGGTTCAATGCCAGCTGGGTCATGCCAAAGACTCAAAAATGATACTTGATGCTACTTTGCTTAACACTCAGCATTATAATGTAAGAATCAAGGGTAAAGTGGAGCAATCCAGAGAAAGGAGTAGCGCCCTCCCCTACACCTTCGTGTAGTAGCTATTGAAAAGGGAGCCTTCAGGTCACCCTCGACAACGGTCGCCAACTTTACTTACTTACTTAATGTGCTTTTTAATTTTGTTCAACACACACACACACACACACACACACACACACACACACACACACACATATATATATATATATATATATATATATATATATATATATATATATATACGTGTAAAATTTTCTGAAAAAATGTTTTTAGCAGTGCATTCAGTCTCTAGTTTTCGATACGACCTGATATATTAGTTATAATAGATAGATAGATAGATAGATAGATATGGGGTATGCGTTTATACGCGCAGATATTGATTTATGCATGTGCTCAATATATAGATATGTGTATGTATATTAAATTGTCCAGATAGATAGATAGATAGATAGATAGACAAACAAAGAATTCTTCTCAAAGAGAAACCTGTGGTAACGATTATACCAAATTGCAGCAGCTTGTAATCTCGGACTTTCCGAGCCACTTGATTTCATCTGTGCAAATCATGATTGTGCTCATAGGGGTCTGCGCTGGGTAGATAGATAGATAGATTTTAAAAAATAGAGATTGATAAATAGACAGATAGATGTGTGCTTTAGGACATGGTCAGATTTGATATATAACTAGTCTAAATGTTTTCATGTTTTAGGTTTATATTTTTAAAGATGTAACATTTTTATACAATATAAACAAAAAGCCTGTCATTTTTATTGTTTTTTTTTTCTTTTTTGTTTAATGGCATATCAACCTTCGAGAGCTATTTGATGCCAAAGTCAACCTAGTTGAAGGATAAGTGTCTCATTTTCAAATTACTTATATTTTCATTTATCTTCAAAAATTTTATTTTTGGTTTTAAAACTTCGATAACTTAAACCCTGTTAATTGATTTCCATGTGAATTTATCGCTCTATCTGTCTGTCTGTCTCTGTCTCTGTCTCTGTCTCTGTCTCTGTCTCTCTCTCTCTCTCTCTCTCTCTCTCTGTCAGTGTGTCTCTGTCTGTCTCTCTCTTTCATTCTTTCTCTCTCTCACTCTTTCCTTTTCAATATCTATACTTCACTTTCTTTCTCTCTCCCTCTCATTATTTCTTTTCTCTCTCTTTCTCTCTCTCTTTCTTTCTTTCTCTTACTCCCTCTTTCTTCTTTCTCTCTCATTGTTTCTTTCTCAGTTTCTCACTCATTTATCCTTTCTCCCTGTCTCATTTTTTCTCAAACTCTCTTTTTCATTGTATATCTCTCTCTCATTATTTCTCTCTCTCTCTCTCTCTCTCTCTCTATATATATATATATATATATATATGTATGTATATAACTTATTCTTTTCCCTTCTCTCTCTCTCTCTCCACTTACGATAATTCATAATTGTGAAGTACATAATCCACCATTCAATTAATAACTCCAACATCTAAGTATATTGTTTGTCACCGTGATGTTTTCGGATTAAAATTTTGGATTTAACGTAATGCCTTTAATCTCTCCGCAAGTCCTTGACTGACGCAACAATGGTTTCTGTCAGTTTCCAATGGGCAGACTCCCACCTCTAGGGAAGGGCTTGTTGTTTAGATTGACGAACACGTTAGATAAAACTTAAACGATAAATTAATCCTATTTATTATTATTATGGGTGTCGGTTGCAAACCCACTTACCTAGCGAGTCTGTCGATTAACTGACAGTGTATAATTTCCTTTTTCAACGATTTTGTTTTTTGTTTGTTTGTTTGTTTGTTTTTTTTTATCTGTTATTTTTGTTTTTGTTTTTTGTTTATTTATTTTTTATCTGATAAAAGTCAATCGTCTTCCTAGTGGAAGCGCTTCACTCACGGCCATACAGGGAAGCATATTAGATGTCTGGCTTCTCTCCACGACAGGGTGCAGTAAAAGATGCGCAGGGTTCATTAACCTTTTTTTTTTTTTTGTTTTTATTATTACCATTGCCTGGATAGAAAGATATTTATTGGAAAGTGATTAACAAAGTTTTATTTCACTTACTGTCCTCAACATCAAACATCATGACATGCAGAAAACAAAAACCTTCTTTAAGATGACTGGCGACGGGACAGAGTTCAAGAATATATTTTCGTCAGTTGGTTGATTAGTTTTACAGGCTGGGATTGTAATTCATGTATTTACCCAACTCCTCCACCACCAGGTCACTTTTTAAGAGAAGTTTAACTGGTTTGAATTCAGAATTTTTCTTCTCCTAGACCGGTTTCCATACCAAGGGTAAAGTGCCCTGTCTTCGCTACTATATACTAATAGTTGGAAGGAGGATATTGCAAACCTTTCGTGAGCGTATTAACACAATGTGAAATGCAAACAGCCTCGTTTTCACAATCGGCCTGGGCTGTAGAATACACTGACTGCTTCTCTGCATTTGGATAAGACCCCACATACTCACACAACGAGTGTCTTGGATATGACACTAAGCAATCTGATGGTGAGGTTCCAGTAATGCTAGAGCTTTGGGGAATGAAGAGTACCCTTTCATTGACATCGCTCCCAGGTCCACTCCGGCCTGGAGTAGTAACACCTGACAGGATCTTATCTATGGATCAAATAGAACTAAACTGTGTACTTTTGCTAAACTGAATTTTTAAAAATAGAACTGTTTTTGACATTGAAACTGTGTACTTATACTAAACTGAATGGTTTGAAATAGAACTGTTTTGACATTTAACTGTTTGTAAACAAAATCTGTACTTATATTAAACTAAATTGTTTGTAATTTAATTCGGCGTTAAATGACCCGAAAAGGGTTGACCCGTCGTAAAACAAAACAACAACAATCTCGTCCCGGATTTGAACTGGGGTCGACGTGTCTATTTCCAACGACAATAACCACGTGCTGATGTTGTAATATATTGCCATCTGGATAGCTAATATTTCAAACATATGCGGGGGCGTAATTTACAGGTGATAGGTCAAAGACTAAGAGTGCGAAAGCAAAATCTAGAAATGATGAACATAGAATGGACGTTCGTTGATTGGCCTGATGGTAGTTACGTGGGATTCGAGCGATAAGGATTCTGGGCAGTTGATTGTTTGTTTGTTTGTTTTGTTTGGTTTTATGGTATATCAACCATTTTAGGTTATTTAATGCCAAATCAATTTTATACAAATAAACAGTTCTATTTCAAACAGTACAGTTTATCATAAGTACAGTTTCCGTTTACATCAGTTAAATGTAAAAACAGTTCTATTTCAAACAATTCAGTTTAACATAAGTACGCATTTCAAGTGACAAAATTAGTTATTCGTAAGATAGTTTATTTTTATGTCATATCAAGCATTGCAAATTGTTCAATGACAAACCCTGTCTAGATTTATATATCAAATACAGATGGTTTGTGATCATTTTTCTAATAACATTTTAAACAGACCTGAGCTCATTTTCCTTCACAGTTAAAAGATTTCAAGCATTTCTATCCAGTAAAAATAATTCTATTTACTTTTCCTCGTTTGTTTGCACACAGTTAAATTATTACGAGAGTTGCTATGTAACAGTAAGAATTTAACATCAGTCATTTGTTGGCACATATTTAAATAGATACGTATGATATATAAGAGATTATCAATTTAAAAGGTGATTGAGCTTATAAGTTGGTTCACAGTTAAGTGGTTTCAAGTATTGTAGTTATTGATTATTTCTTCAAGGTTAAGGCTGGCAACTACGTGGTCTGTGTCACTATACATACTTTCTATATTATAGGTCCTTTGTAGGGGTTTTGTTGATCCCTAGTCATTGCACCGTTTGGTTCTTATAGGCGACTTTGTTTTTGAGGGCATTTTGAATGTTCTTCCAGGTCTTTCCTTCTTCACTTTGGCGTTCATCTGTATTTTCGCAGCTTTGCTAATGGGAGCTTGTGATTTTTGTGTAAGTCGTTCCAGTCTTATGGAAGACAAGTTCTTTAGTCTGTCTTTAATGCTTTTTGGTGGAAGGATTGGTGACTTATGTAACGACTGTTTTGTTGGAGATTTTGCACTTTTAGGAGTAGTTCGTGTTCGAGTGGTAGATCGCACGTGTGTTTTTGTTTAGACTACAAAATTGGATCTCTCCTTATTCCCAACTTGTTGCTGAGCTGGTGCTTGGTAAAATTCAGCCAAGTGTATTTTTTTCAGGTGTTCCGGAAACTTTGGCCAATCATTGGCTCCCGACTGGATCAACTTCTCCACTAGTGTTCTATATTTGTTGTCTTCATTGGTTCTATCCGCCCTCCGTGCAACAGAGGCGTAGCTGCTTTCTCCCATGTAGCTCCCTACAATTCTCCTTACTTCCAGGAAGAACACATTCCTCTTGTGTTTCAACTCAATAATTTCTTTTTCTTTTTGGTAAACAACGCAAGTTCTTGCGTAAGCCGGATGATCTTGTCGGCAGTTTGCACTTCTAATTTCTTTCAAGCTATCTTCCTCAACGTAGTCCGGCTCCTTTTCATCGCATTTGACACATGTCTGTCGTTTTCTATAGGCCTCCCTGTGGTGTTCATATTTTTGGCATTTGAAACGCCTCAGGGGAGCTGGGACGAACTGCTCAACTCTCTAAGTGTTGAGCTGGATTCTTTGTTCGCCTTTTCTTATGGAGATTCTTCTTATGTTTGTAACTCCCTGTTTTCCCTGGGCTCATGCTATCTCCTCTTCTGTAGCCAATGCCAACTCCCTACTCCTGATAACCCCTTTGGAAGCGTTGAGTTTTCCATGTGGGTAGGCTCTGCATTTCGTCGAATGAAAGGTTTTTATTTTTAATGTTTTCTGCCTGCCTCCGGCTGTCCACCTCGACAAACAAGTTGCCATTCCATGTTTTCTTAACAATATTCGGACTAACTCTTGTAGAGATTACTTTTTCTATTAGGAAAGGCGAGAATTTGGCTAGGCAGACCTCCACTAAAGATTCAATAACAATGAAGTCGGTGCCTCATTCGCCAAGTCTGATTCTGACAGGTTTTATTTAGTCTTTTATTTGAAGACGCCTTATATTCTGTATATGTTTCACTTGCCCTGTGCTCTGTTGTGGCCCCGGAAAGGGTCACTAATGGAAACGCAAACACGGATATTAGATAACAGATTATATTACACTAAAGATAGAGTTACATAGAAAAGGTAAGAAGTCTCGTACTGTTCGTAAAACACCGATAGTGATCTGCCCTTCTGGCAGCGAAATCTCTACTAATAATGGTGAGAAGAGTTCATTATAGTAAGATGGGTAAGGTTCCCACAACATGCTCCAATACCCACCACGGAGTACAACTTGTTTTGGGAATGAACAAAGTGGGTAACCCACTCGCTTTGGTGGAGACGGGGTTATACAACCAGTATACTTGAGTTGAGAATAGGTTTCTGAGCCGTTTCCAGTTTCAGATTCTCAGCACTAGTTAAATTCCTATTCTCTCAACACAATTGACCCTCAGCCACTGCCTTCTAGCACTTATCAGATAAGGGGTTGGGAACTTGCCGCAAGTGCAGATTTAAAAGCACGGTCGGGATAAAACATAGTTGTTAGGGATTGACATAACCAGCAGATTGATCGGATCGAGCCTATCTGACTACCTGTCAGACCAAATAAGAGCCAAAGTAGTGTGTTGCAAGACACTGACCACTCTGTCACCGGATCAATGACTGCTCAACCACCAGGATCCCGTCCTAACGCCTTACGGGTCGCGACCCACGGCTAACAAGTGGCTTCATTGGGGAGGCTGAGTCTTACCCCTCTGCAGAAGTGCAGTCGGCGTATTCTACTGGGAGTTAGGCAGTTGAAAGACGAGATCAGGCAACGGGATCGTTGACGTCAAAATCAGGCTACATGATCGCAGACGACGAGATAAGGCTAAGGGATCCTACGAAATCAGGCAACGGGATAGCAGACGACAAGATCAGGCTATGGGATCGCAGACAAGATCAGGCAACGGGATCGTAGACGACGAGATCAGGCTACGGGATCGCAGATGACGAGATCTGGCTACGGGATCGCAGACGAGGAGATCTGGCAACAGGATCGCAGACGACGGGATCAGGCAACGGGATAGCAGACGACGAGATCAGTTAACGGGATAGCAGACGTCAATATCAGGCAATGGGATTATAGACGTCAAGATCAGGCTACGGGATCACAGACGTCAAGATCAGGATACGGGATCGCAGACAAGATCACGCAACGGGATCGTAGACAGCGGGATTAGGCTACAGGATCGCAGATGACGAGATCTGGCTACGGGATCGCAGACAAGGAGATCTGGCAACGAGATTGCAGACGACGAGATCAGGCAACTGGATAGCAGACGACGAGATCAGGCAACGAGATTACAGACATCAATATCAGGCTATGGGATCGCAGACGACAAGATCAGATTACGGTATCGCAGACGACGAGATCAGGCAACGAGATTGCAGACGACAAGATCAGGCTAAGGGATCGCAGACGACGTGATCAAGAAAAATGAATGCAGACGACGAGATCTGGCAACGGGATCACAGTCGACAATATCAGGCTAAAGGATAGCAGACGACGAGATCAGGCAACGAGATTGCAGACGACAAGATCAGGCTAAGGGATCGCAGACGACGTGATCAAGAAAAATGAATGCAGACGACGAGATCAAGCAACGGGATCGCAGACGTCAAGATCACGCTCCGAGATAGCAGACAACGAGATCGCAGACGAGATCAGGCTACGGGATAGCAGACGGCGAGACTAAGCAACGAGATTGCTGATGACGGGATCAGGCTACGGGTTCGCAGCACAATGAGATCACATAAAAACTTTCATAAAACTTCATTCAAAGTTTATTAATTATGTAATGAGACTGAATGTCTAATAATGTTTATCAACTTAATTACAAATTTTATTTTGTTAAATTTTATCTCATTTATTATTTATTTATTAATCTATTTTATTTTTATAAACGATTTACCTCGTCTGTTTTATAACATTTCGACTATGTACGAGGTGTATACGATAAGTTTCCAGACTTTTTTCGTATGGGCACGTTTATTGATAGTACACACATGAAACACTAGTCCCCATCAAAGTAATCTCCTCCTTGTTGTACCGTTCCAACAACTTCGGAAGGCCCCATCGAAGTCCTCTTGCGTGATCGTGTCAATGACCTTCGTCACAGCCTCTTTCATCTCCTCAATAGTCTCATAATGACAGCCTCTGAGCTTAGGGAATAACCAAAAGTCACAAGGAGCAAGGTCTAGACTATAGGGACGGTGAGGAACTGTCTTGATGCCCATCCTGGTCAAATAGTCTGTGACAAGGATGGAGTTCTGGACTGGTGTATTGTCCTAGTGGAAATGCCACTGACCCGATTTGAAGAGTGCTGACCTCTTCCCTAAGAATCTCTTCCTGAAGTCCCTTAAAACCTCAACATAGTATTCCTTGTTGACTGTCTGTCCAGTGGGAACCCAGTGCATGTAGATCATGTCAGTGCTGTCAAAAAAGGGATCATCAAAAGTTTATGAGTGGATTTGTTCTGTCTGTCCTTCTTGAGTCTGGGAGAGCCAGCATGCCCATCTTGGTCAAATAGTCTGTGACAAGGATGGAGTTCTGGACTGGTGCATTATCCTAGTGGAAATGCCACTGACCCGATTTGAAGAGTACTGGCCTCTTCTGACGGAATCTCTTCCTGAACTCCCTTAAAACCTCAACATAGTAACCCAAACCGTAACCCTAACCCTTTAGCCAATCAACTCTGACTTCGTTACTCCTTCCACCTCTCATCATCCCTCACTGAGTTCCTTGAATCTCTTATGCTATTCGAAAACTGATGCTTGAATCATGCAAGATAGTCGAAAAGCAGTCTGAAGAATTCCATACGTTTCGGTGGCATTTATTCCAAGTTTAAAACAGAATTTTATTGCATTTCGTTCTTCTAAAGTGTCAAATTGCATTTTTGAAATTCACCAGCTGTGACAATCAGGCTTTAGTAGGGTGTATACCAATTGCTGCTGTAGCTGTTCTTTTGAAGCTGAAATCATAAAAATTGGTCAGTCATCTCATAAGATGTATAGCAATAACATACTGACTTTTCAAGAGTCTACAATTTTAAATGCCCATACGAAAAAAGTCTGGAAATTTATCGTATGCAACTCGTATCTTCTAGTGTCCATTGACCCTTAGAAATTATATTTGTATTTGAGTTCTAGTGCATGGTGGACACAAGATGTTACCTGCTGAATGAATCCAACACGCCATGGAGAATGCCAGAGGAAATGGCCGAAACGTTGAAATAAATTTCGTAAAGAAAAACGAAGACGATGAAAATAGTCTGATTAGCAAAAAATATGAAAAATCTTATAGTCTTAAAAATAATTATCCGGGACGCTACACACTCATGAAGATGTTCCAATTCCTGGAATTGATTCAAGAATTCTTCAATTAACATTTCCTTCAGATGGCTCATCGTGTCCTGTTGCGTATTCTTATCAGTTCATAGATGGCGATCAAATTGCTGAGTTTTGATTTTTGAGAACAGGAAATAGTCATAAGGTATCCGATCAAAGAAAGAAAGAGAAGTAGTACCATAATTATATTCATTTGAGGCCAAGAACTCTTAGAGACTTCGTTTAGAAAGTAATGAGGCCGACTTTTCTTACTTTTTTATATTGGTAGCCCTGATTGAAAATCTGATAATCAAAGTTAATACGTTACTAATCATTCTGGGGTGTCCTCGTGGTGTAATGGTTAAAGCGATGGACTGCGGAATCGTAGTACGCGAGTTCGTACTCCAGTTGCGCTATTACGTTCACTTTTGGGCAAATACCCTTGGGAAAGGTATGAACCCCCTTATCCTCCCAGCTATGGGTTAAATAGTACCACTACTGTTCTTCTAGGAGAATGGCTTTGGCATTAAATAACCTAAAAAGAGTTGATATGCCATTAAACAAAGAAACCAACCAACCAACTAATCATTCTGAGTGTCAAACGTCGATAGAAACTGATAAAAGTCCTCAATTTAATCGCAACTGGTCGACTTTAACGCAACAGGTCGACTAGAATTGAGTTCATCAGTCACGGTTTCTCGGTCAGCCATAATTGCTAGTACGACCTAAAAATCTTAGCTAGCAATAGGACTTGATCTCTACACGGCTGAGTTAACTTGTTAAATGTGTCTGTCGTATTAAGTCTACCAATTGAGGAAATTGTTTTCATCTATACAGTCTCTAGATAAAACCAGAATGAAAAATATTTGGCATGTTATATACCAAAAATACAATGTGTTGATATCAACTCTCTTTTATATATATATATATATATATATATATATATATATATATATATATATATATATGTATATATATTTACTAATCTAATATTTACCAGCATTCACGGTACCAGAAAAAAAACCGCCAGGAACGACAGATAAAAGTATCTCGAATCACCGCCCGGGGGAAAAAGAAAAAATTATTGGTCAAAAAGAAAGAAAAGCCAACCTCGTCCGACCCCTAGAAAAAAATCAAGGGATACGCAGTCAGTTGGTCAAAAGAAAACTAAGACCTTCCACGAATCCTGCAGTCGGGGTTAGGCTTCCTGATGATCCGATAAGGTGAAACTTTAGTAGAAGATTTCCGACTCGCGATTTAAGTTAATTATATATATATATATATATATCATGATTTCGCTTTGTAAAACAAAGATTAAAAGGGGGTGGTTCACGCTGACTGCAGGCACGTTCATGGCTAACAAAGCTAATGCGGCAGACACGGTAGCAATGGCTGCAGCTGAAGGTTTGAACGACAAATATATATATATATATATATGTGTGTGTGTGTGTGTGTGTGTGTGTGTGTAGAAAAACTGATAACAACGATCCAAGTGGAAGGAATGATTTATTAACGGGTCGACACTATAGCGTTTCGGTTCTACTGAGCCATCATCAGGACCATGAGGGCTGATATTAATAATTTTAAGTTAACGATGGATGTTTAGAAATGTGAAATACAAAAACCTAGGGGAAAACGTGTATATTAAGAAAAAGTTGGCCGTTTAACTGGCGAATCAGCGTTTGATGTTTAAATTACGTCATTTGACTTATTATTACCATATATATATATATATATATATATATATATATATATATATATATATATAAGGATTTCTTATAAATTCTCGGCCTAATCAAGAAGGAGATGACCTATGACCATGAGTCATAAAACATGCATGCTTTTTTAACCCATTCATAAAATTCAATAAAATAAGAAAAAATATAAGGTAATTCCATTCTTGGTTTGGGTTGAGAACTATTCAGCACCTTCTCTTAAATATAAGGATAATTTCTATCCTGTGGGAAGTCTCTTTAGCGCAGTGGCTAACATGTTGGACTGCAACATCATAGTTAGCGAGTTCAAACTCCGGTTGCGTAATTACATTTACTTTCGGAATAACCCAGCCATAAGTTGTTGTTTTTTAAGTACCACTACCGCTCTTCTACAAGGATAATTTGGCATTGAATAGCCCACAAAAGTTGTTATGCCAATAAACAAAGAACGCAGAAACTAAACCATTTCAATCAGAGGTCATTTTAGTACATATAAAGTAAACGATCGAAAGCAATTTACTAAGCGTTTTTGCTTAGATGTAGCCCAAAGCCGCATGAATGGGGCACCCTGTGAAAATCGAACTCATTCGTGAAGGTTTGCGAGTCAATCTTGCTAACTATTACACTACCAGAGGTGCCCTAAACCATCAAAAGTATAAATAAACCATTCTAAAACGTATCTTTGATCATAAACGTTTAATCAAATGGAACAAAACTAAATACAGTTGATCAGCTGTTCATAATTCGATAGAAAATGTGTTGCTTTTGCAGAGGCCGATGATTATTGGGTCGATTCTGAAGAGCTTTAAATGCCCCGAAGCGAGACTTGTTTTAATCTCCTTACAAACTATTCCTGATATATTTCTTAATTTGTTTTTTAGAGGAAGCTCGGTCAATTATTTTTATTATCAATAATTGTATGTAGTATTATCCTTCTTCTTAATTCTAGTTGATTTGTCAAACGTTATTATTAATAATTTTGGCTAATATTATCCTTCATCTTCTTAATTCTATTTTCTTTGGCACTCATTATTTGAAATTTTGACTATTATGATACTTTTTTCGAGTTTCCCATTCAAGCGTTAGCTGATGGTATTTCACAGGAGTCTAAGTGACAGCAAGTCTTCTCAGGTCACCAGAACTCTTCTCAGTATTCTGGCTGATCTAAACAATGCTGTTGTATGGTTGGTCTCGATTTTTCCTCCGATTTCTAACTCTTTGGAACTGTTCCAAGCCCGTTAATTACTACTAGTATTACCGTCACCCTCATGTCCCACAGCATTCTTAGTTCCTTGGAAAAGTCTAAATACTTGTTTCTCTTTTCCCGTTCACTGATTTTTACTCTATGGTCTGTAGGAAAGCAAAATCCGCAAAACGGGCAAGTTCTCTTCATTTTTTTTTTTTTGTTGTTCATTATTTACCACTTGGCCTGGTTAGCATTATATGATCTGTTTCAATCTCAAAATCCCTGGGATTTTAATGAGTCACATCCTCTTGGACAGATTCTAGTTTGTGCATGTACAATTTAGAAGTATGGTCAAAATTCAATTTCTTGCATAATTCCCAGTGAGTCATCTTTCCCGCCCAGTCATGTTTTGTCTTATATTCCCTTTGCACTAGTTTGCTGCATTTGTTCATTATGTGATTAATCGTTTCGTATTTGTCACCACATAATCTACATTTGCTATTTTGTTACACATTATCGATTTTCACAATTATTACTATTATTGTTATCATTATTATTAATTCTAGACGATTTGTCAATCATCATCATTTATAATTTTGTCTCGTATTATCTTTAAATCTGCTTAATTTTAGTTGTCTTGTCAATCATTATTATTAATAATTGTAATTAGTATTACGAGGATCATTAAATAAGTTTCCAGACTTTTTTCGTATGGGCACGTTTATTGATAGTACACACATGAAACTCTAGTCCCCTTCCAAGTTATCTCCTCCGCCTGCAAGGCACTTGTTGTAACGTTTCAACAACTTTTGGAAGGCCCCATGGAAGTCCTCTTGTGTGAGAATGTCAATGACCTTCGTAACAGCCTCTTTCATCTCCTCAATTGTCTCATAACGACAGCCTCTGAGCTTAGGGAATAACCAAAAGTCACAGGGAGTAACGTCTGGACTATAGGGACGGAGAGGAACTGTCTTGATGCCCATTTTGGTCAAATAGTGTGTGACAAGCATGGAGTTATGGACTGGCGCATTGTCCTGCTGGAAATGCCACTGACCTGATTTGAATAGTGCTCGCCTCTTCCCTAGGAATCTCTTCTTGAACTCCCTTAAAACCTCAACATAGTAACCTTAAGCCTAAGCCTTTGGCCAATCAACTCTGGTGTATTGACTTCCTTACTCCTCCCACACCTCTCATCATCCCTCACAGACTCCCTGCCTTGAGTTGTGGACTAGTGTTCTGGACTAGTGTATTGTCCTGGTGGAAATGCCACTTAGCCGATTTGAAGAGTACTGGCCTCTTCCCTAGGAATATCTCCCTGAACTCCCTTAAAACCTCAACATAGTATTTCTTGTTGACTGTCTGTCCAGTGGGAACCCTGTGCATGTAGATCAAGCCAGTGCTATCAAAAAAAGGATCATCAAAAGTTTGCGGGAGGATTTGCTCTGTCTGGCCTTCTTGAGTCTGGGAGAGCCAACATGCTTCCACTGGGAATTCTGTCTCTTGGTCTCTGGCTCATAGCAGTAGATCCAGCTTTCATCGCGTGGCAATTATTCCAAGTTTAAAACAGAATTTTATTGCATATCGTTCTTCTAAAGTCCAGATTGCATTTTTGAAATTCACCAGCTGTGACAATGAGGCTTTAGTGGGGTGTATTCCAATTCCTGCTGTAGCTGTTCATTTAAACCTGAAATCTTAAAAATTGTATAGCGATAACATAGTGAATTTTCAAGAGTCTACGACAATTTTAAATGCCTGTACAAAAAACGTCTGGAAACTTATTAAAGGCACCACGTACATCTGAGTGACAGCAAGTCTCCTCGGGTCTCTAGGACCCTTCTCAGTATTCTAGCCGATCTTCATATTGCTGTAGTCTGTAAGGTCTTAATTCTTCATTTGATCTCAATTCTTCCAATCTTTTTTCCAAACCTTTTCGGACCGTCCCAAGGACACCAAACCTTTTCGGACCGTTCCAAAGACACCAAACCTTTTCGGACCGTTCCAAGGGCACCAAACCTTTTCGGACCGTTCCAAGGACGCCAAGCCTTTTCGGACCGTTCCAAGGGCACCAAACCTTTTCGGACCGTTCCAAGGACACCAAGCCTTTTCGGACCGTTCCAAGGGAACCAAACCTTTTCGGACCGTTCCAAGGACGCCAAGTCTTTTCAGACCGTTCCAAGGACACCAAACACAATTGTTGTAAACGTAACCAACATGTTCTACAGATTTGGGGTTTTTTTTTTTGGTAGGGTGCTATTGCTGTCAGTTTTCTGGCAAAATCCAAGTACTTGTGTATCTTATCACTTTCTTTTATTTTCTTTCTGTGGTTTGCTGGAACAGTAAAATGCCTTTTATCACCAAGTTTTTTTGCTGGGACAGTAAAATGCCTTTTATGACCAAATTTTTTTGCTGGGACAGTAAAATGCCTTTTATGACCAAGTTTTTTTGCTGGGACAGTAAAATGCCTTTTATGACCAAGTTTTTTTGCTGCGACAGTAAAATGCCTTTTATGACCAAGTTTTTTTGCTGGGACAATAAAATGCTTTTTATGACCAAGTTTTTTGGCTGGGACAGTAAAATGCCTTTTATGACCAAGTTTTTTTGCTGCGACAGTAAAATGCCTTTTATGACCAAGTTTTTTTGCTGGGACAGTAAAATGCCTTTTATGACCAAGTTTTTTTGCTGGGACAGTAAAATGCCTTTTATGACCAAGTTTTTTTGCTGCGACAGTCAAATGCCTTTTATGACCAAGTTTTTTTGCTGGGACAGTAAAATGCCTTTTATGACCAAGTTTTTTTGCTGGGACAGTAAAATGCCTTTTATGACCAAGTTTTTTTGCTGCGACAGTAAAATGCCTTTTATGACCAAGTTTTTTTGCTGGGACAGTAAAATGCCTTTTATGACCAAGTTATTTGCTGGGACAGTAAAATGCCTTTTATCACCAAGTTTTTTTGCTGGGACAGTAAAATGCCTTTCACAACAATTTTTTTGTCTCGTTAATTTACACCAGGTTTGATATTCTAGTCGGGATTCGGTGATCCGTCTGTATCTCAAAATCTCAAAAAAATTTATAAGTCTCCTTTTATGGGATAGATTTTGGTTTGTGTAAGTAAGTGAAGTTGGCGACCATAGTCGAGGCTTACCCGAAGGCTCCCTTTTCAATAGCTACTACACCAAGGTGTAGGTCCCAGCTATGGGTTAAATAGTACCACTACTATTCTTCCAGGAGAATAGCATTGACATTAAATAACCTACAAAGGTTGATATGTCATTAAACAAAGAAGCCAAGCCAAGCCAAGGTGTAGGGGAGGGCGCTACTCCTTCCCTGGATTGCTCCACTTTACCCTTGATCCGTACCTTATAATGCTGAGTGTTAAGCAAGGTGGCATCAAGTACCATTTTTTGAGTCTTTTGTGTGACTCAACCTGGGATTGAACCATTGGCGAAGACTCTAACAGCTAGGCCAATGTCCGGTTATGTAAGTACCATTTAGTAATATGGTCAAATTTCAGTTTCTTGCACAATTCCCACAGGATCACCTTTCCCACCCAGTCGTGCCTAGTTTGCTACATTCGCTTACAATGTGATTAACCGTTTCATCTGTCTTAACATAACCTTCACTTGCTATTCTGTCGCATATTATCAATTTTTAATTTGATAGAATTGGTCCTTTTGGTATTTTGTTCTGCTATTCGAATAAACTCGGTTTCTCTCTTGAGATTTCCTTTTCGTAGCCATGTCCTCGTATTTTCGTGTGCAATCTCCCAAGTTTGTATATTTGAAATTATTATGATGAGAATTTTTCTCATCAGCAGTATCTGATGGTCTTTAACGAGAGGTTAAATAACAGCAAGTCTCCTAAATTCTCCAGGACTCTTCTCAGTATTCTGACCGATCTTAATAATGCTGTAATCTGGATGGTCTCTGCTTGTCTTCTTATTTCTATATCTTCCAGTTACTTTCACAGGCATTTGAAGATTGTTCCAACTGCACCAGTTACAATTGGTATCACCGTCACATCATGTTCCATAGCTTTTTTTAGTTCTTTGGCAAGGTCAAAGTACTTATTTCTCTTTTTGCTTTCTTTGGTTTTTACTCTGTGGTCTGCCCGGACACCAAAGTCCACGGTTCGGCGGGTTCCCTATTTTTTTGTTGACTATCACTATATTAATATTATTATTATTTACTTTCCATGGTAACATTATTGACATTTTAGCTTTGCTTTAGTCCTCCACGTGGAAGGTGGACATATCGATTTCTATTTGATTTGTTTGTTTGTTTCTGTTACTCTTTCAGCTCTGGCCCTAAGTGCTTTACATCAGAATTATTAGTTTGTAGTTGTTTGCATGAACAGACAAGCCTCGTTCTGAAATGCATCTGGCCAATAGACTAAGTGGCAGTTATCCCAAGAGGAAAGAATTTCAGGGATAGCGGTTGGAGAATAAATAAATAAATAAACAAAAGATAATTGATGCTGTTTTGTAACGTCCCCGAATGAATGATGAGGCTGGGGAATCTGTCGATGACTTTGAGTATTCGATAAAACTTTTTGTTTGTTTGTTTACGAAAACTTGATCCTTTAATAAATCGACTTGAAATTATTGGAATAAGTCTTGATTATCTGACTTTCACCTTTAAAAGCCTGTCCCAAAATATGTACATACGCTTCATCAGCCAAAAAACTTTGTAAGATCATCTTTGTTTTTCATGAGGACAATAGGAATTAATGAACACAGCGTAGATTGTCTTAACTTTGAGAAGAGTTATTAACATTACGAGGTGGGGTTGAAAAGTTACCAGCCCAACCAAGAAGACAGTGGTTATTTTTTAAAGAATGAATGGCAGAATGTTTCTTCAAGTCTTCAGGAATCTTCTTTGTATTCTGACCGATATTAATTCTGTAGTTTGTATGGTCACTGCTCGTCCCTTCGATTTCCAACTCTTTCATCTCCCTTACCAAGCCTTTGGGGATTGTAACTGTCGCTAAGTTGACCTGTTAGCTGTATCTTATATAGTTGTTTTTTGTTATATCAATTTAACAGCAACCACAATATCCAGTCTTGGGGTAATTTGGTAGGTTTTGTTGATTCCATTTTGTGCTGACCATTGGTTGCTACGATCTATGAGACCCAAACCGGAAATTGGTAAAGGGAACAAGCCCTTTTAAGTTTACACTGCTGGTTGGGACAGGCGATATGGTGAGAATTTGTATCATTTCTTTCTTGTCTTTTATTTCTTTGAAACGTATTTGCTGTTATCCTTTTATTGAATGTTATTTGTTTCTTTTTTGCTCAATTTTCACGGTATTTATCAAAATAAACTTAATGTCATCAGTAAGAAGCGTTCACCGTTTTTTGAAAGAAAACCAGCGGTAGTAAAAGGGATTGTTCCAAGCACACCTCTTACAGTTGGTATCTCAATCACCTTCATCTTCCATAGTTTTTTTAGCTCTCTAGCAAGGTCTAAGAACCTATTTCTCTTTTTGCTGTTTTCTTTGATTTTTACTCTGTGGTTCGCTATTTGGCAGGTTCTCTCTCTCTCTCTCTCTCTCTCTCTCTCTCTCTCTCTCTCTCTCTCTCTCTCTTATTTTTTTTTTTTTGTTAACCATCACTTGGTATGGTCTTCTAACCAAGAATAAGTGATATCTTTGTATCTCAAAATCCCAGAAAGTTTTGTGCATTTCATTCTCCTGGCCGAATACTGGATTGTGTGTATATGGGATTTCAAAGGTGATTTATGATATTGTTTGCTATCTGACTCCATTCTGGGCTATTCTATTCTTACCCCACGTTATCTTGCTGGTTTAATTTCTTGAAGGCTGTAAAGTAATTATATGAAAGAAGATAGTAACAGATAGGAGACGAAGATATCTTTTATATTTTGCCTTTATTTCCGGGTCCAACAACCATTCAGTGGGTGAGGAAATTCTTCCTGAATACAAATGAAATGGTTGAATCTCCCTGTCAAGGTGTTAAAATGAGTTAGTCATTCTTGGGTATATATGTCACCACATAATCAGAACTTACTATTTTTCTGCTTATTATCAACTTAAGGTTTATTTCTTTTTACGACACTTTTTAACTTGATTGGTGGACAGATAAATATATTGATAGACAAGGATCAAACTGAGATAGATAGATAGATAGACAGATAGATAGATAAGAAGGAGGTGCCCGTGGTGTAATGGTTATCGTCGTAAGAAATGGACACGGCGACACGAGTTCAAATCCTGGACGAGACTGATAGCATTTCACATAGCACTAATACCCTTGGGAAAGGTATGAATCCAATTATTCTCTCTCCAGCTATGGGTAAATAATAGGACAGATTGTGTTCTTCAGCCTTGGTGAGGCAACTAGTCTAGGAGAAGGAAAACCCTGAATTCTCACCAGTTAAACTCTGCTTAAGAATTGACCTTGTGTCATATCCTATCCGAGTGGAGGGGTTGGTAAAGATAGATAGATAGATTGATAGATGTCCTAACAAATATATCTAGCAAACAAGCTATCTTATCCAATGTATCCCAGCTACAAGTACAAATTCCATTGAAATTTGTATTTGCTACTATCACAACAAACTGCTGCTACTGATATACAGATATTCAGTATGGAGCTGACAATATGATTACTTGGTGCGTTCCTTCGTCTTGAAAATAGTGTCTTTCTTGCAGTGTAAATTTTCCAAGTGGGATTAATCAAGCAGACCTTTACAATAATAATAAGATTATTGTACTTACTCAATGCCCAATAGGCTTCTAGAGATCCCCTGTAATGTAATTTGGCTTATCATCCTCTCCAAGGTTGTAAATGTTCTGTTAGGAGGCGATGTGAATCCCGTTGGTAAACACTGGCTTGAAAATGACCGACTTCACATTCTACAATCACGGAATAATTATTAAAAGAAATTTATCGAGGCATGACGAGCTGAATCAGAATCTTGCGTTTTTATGGAGGGGTGTTGTTGTTGTTGTTGCAGCTTTGTTTTGGGTTTTTTGGGAAGTTAGTTGTTTTCCGTTTTTCTTTTTTATGTTTTTATTTTGTTTCTTTCTGGGTTTTTCTTTCTTTTCTTTTTTTGCAAGTGGGGAGGAGTTTACTTCGTTTTAAGTTTTGTTTTGTTTTGGTTTTTTTTCGTTGGTTGGTTGGTCATTTTTTTAACCGAGTCATAATTTATTAATATTTAATCAGTTTACCACAAAGCCAAAAGAATGTTTTAACCGATCCAATCTTCAGCCTTCTTCGAGTGTATAATAAGTAAGAAAAAAGATGGAGGTCTCTCTATTTCATGACACCTTTTGACTCGAAACGTGTATAGATATATTTGGTTTGGTTTGGTTCTGTTTTACGGCATATCAACCCTTGTGGGTTATTTAATCCTAAATGATTTATGTATATAATTAAAGTTGGCGACTGTAGTCGAGGGCGACCTGAACTTTCCCTTTTCAGTAGCTACTACACCAAGGCGTAGGGGAGAGCACTACTCCTTTCCCTGGATTGCTCCACTTTACCCTTGATACTTATCTTATAATGTTGAGTGTTAAGCAAGGTGACATCAAGTACCATTTTTGAGTCTTTGGTATGACTCGACCTGGGATTGAACTCCCCTCTTCCGGACCATTGGCGAACACTCTATTCACTAGGCCAATGAGCCGGTTTTATATATATATATATATATATATATATATATATATATATATATATATGGAGTAGTAGCTATTGAAAAGTGAGTCTTCGAGTCACCCTTGACTAAGGTCGCTGACTTTACTTTTTTTTATATAAAAATGGATTTGGCATTACATAACCTACAATGGTTGATATGCCATAAAACCCAACCCAACCAAATCATGTATATTTAATATATATATATAAAGAGGATTTGGCATTAAATAACCTACAATGGTTGATATGCCATAAAACACAACCAAATCAAATCAACCAAATGCTTACCATCACGGATTAAATACTCCTTAAACTTTACTAAAATCTCTACTGTAGTTAGGAGTTTTAGGAGCTTAGTCATTTTTTCTGGTAATTGAAGATAAATAAGATCTTTCAATTCGTCAGATTTGAGCTTTCAGATATTTCTCGAAGTTTACTGGGTAGCCTGCTAGATTGTAACATCATAGTAAGCGATTTTAAACTCCAATCCCGGTAATACTTTCACTTTCGAACTAATACCATAGAGAAAGGCATGAACCCTCTTATACCCTCTCAGCTATTGGTTAAACAGTAGAACTACAGTTCTTCTACGAAAATGGATTTAACATCAAATAACACACAAGTCTGATATGCCATTAAATAAAGAAACTAAACCTCACCTATCCCCAGAGAAAGTACTCACGGTGGGGGTGTTAGATCTGTCGAGCGAACCAGACACAGGATGTCATCAAGCAGTGAAACGAGACGCTAAGAAAGATTTAGAAAGATTTCTCACAAAGGCACGATGTTCGCGATGGTAACTGAAATGCTATTGCACCTGCGAAAAACATACCACCCACCAACTCACCGTAACAAGCCCTTACGCAGCAGCAATTTAAAAAAAGTTTGTTTGTTTTTTATTCGGGAGGTCATACAACCGGACCCCAAATTTAGTTTACGTCTAAGAAATCTAATCAAAGTTATAATCGTTTAGGATTTGTGCTACTGTTGTGAGAGGTTTTATCAAAAACGATTAAAAACCTTATCTGATATTCAGCTAAGCAACGCGTAAACAGCTGAATGGTTGCAACAACGACCAGCTTTGAATCAAGAACAAACACGCAGATATAAAAGATTACCATTGTCAAATAGTTGTATTTAAGAGTCATATATAATTTAAAACCGTGACCCTAATCGCGAAACACCCAGAAAACAACTCGAGTGTTCATACAATGTCTTCTTTTCATACGAAGTGGGTAATAAGGGGATGTAACAAAATAAATAAAATAAAAAAGCACGTCGTAACTTGTATAATTCTCATTCTAATTTGACTGTTAGCATTGAACCAGAAATTAAGACCTTCTTTTATTAAATCATCATCATCATCATGTCGCGCCGCCTGCGCGGATATCCCTGACCGTCTCTCGCCATTTCTCCCTATCACTCATCGCCTCCGGCAGGTCTTCAGGATTACAACCCGTGTCCTCACATAGCTGCTGTATGTAAGTTCGTGCTGGTCGTCCCACACTTGCACATCCATGAGTGGGGGTCCACAGGAGTACATCGCTTATGAGCTCGTCCTTGCTTCTCCAGCAGTGTCCCGCGTGTCTGGTTCGTCGAACTTGTATAGTTTTTGTGATGGGGGGCAAGTGTCCGTATAGTTGGAGTCTCGTGGGGTGTTGTCGCCAGGACTTGTTTAATACTGCTCTCAACATTCTTGTGTAATTTCCGTCCAGCCTCCTCTCCAGCCGCTTCGTAAGCGTCCATGTGGTGCATCCATATAGCAGTATCGACACAACCGCTGCATGGAAGAAACTGCGTTTCATTTTATCTGTTAGGTCCGACTTCCATATGATCGAGAGCCTATCGATAGCTGTCCATGCCTTCGTCAGTCGTGTGTCGATGTCCTTCTCGGTTGATGAGACGCTGCTTCCTAGGTAGGTGAATTTGTCGACTAGTTTCAGAGAGGCTCCGTCTAGTGTGGCAATGTTGCCTGTTTGGTTGTAACACATATATTCGGTTTTGTTTGCATTGACATGTAGGCCAATGCCAGCTGCAGCTCGTTCCAGACTATGTAGTAGTGTCTCTGCTTGATTAGGCGTATTCGCTAGTAACGCCAAGTCATCAGCGTAGTCGGCGTCCGTGATTGTTTTTGCGGGGTACCTTTTGCTTCTTCTCTTAGTCAGCTCAAAGCCATTTTCTCTGATTTTGTCGATCGAAGTCCTAAGCACATAGTCTAGACAGATGATAAAGAGGTACGGGGCTAGTGTGTCTCCTTGTAGTACTCCTGCAACAATGTCGAAGTATTCCGTGTCTCCATCTGGTGAACGTACTTTTACTTTGGTGTTTCTGTAGAGAATCATTATCGCTGCTACGGTTTCTTTTGGTAGGCCGTAAGCTAGTAGGATTTGCTCCATCTTCCCTCTGTGTATGGAATCGAAGGCCTTGGTAAAGTCGACAAATAGTAATGTCGCCTGTAAGTTTTTTGCCCGAACGCCTTCCAGGATTCTACGGATGGTCAGTATTTGTGAGGTTGTAGATCTATTTCTCCGGAAGCCATTTTGGTTTTTCCTAAGGATGTTTTCCATTTTGGGTTCTATGCGGTTTCGTAGTAGGGCATTGTAGATTTTGGCTGCTATGGATGTAAGTGTTATCCCTCGGTAGTTCTTGGCTAGTCCGAGGTCGCCTTTTTTAGGGAATGGAAGGATGCATCCCTTCGTCCATCGTTCTATCCTATTTTGACTATAGACTGCGTTGCATTGCCGGAGCAGTATATCGTCGAATTGTCTCGTCTTCCACACTTCTGGGGGGATCTCGTCTAGCCCCGCCGCTTTCCTATTTTTAATTCTTCTGAGAACCGTGTCGAGTTCTTCTTTGGTGAAAGGACCTAGTTTTACGTCTAATTGCTTACTAATAATTCTGGTGATCGGTTCATCCGTTATTTCCGGTGGGTTTCCTAGTAGATTTTTGAAATGCTGTTCCCACAGTTTTATTCTTTCTTGTTGGCTTGCAGCTTTCAATTTTGCTTTGGCTGTGCTCTTTCCAACGTTTATATTATCGTATTTATGACTTATAAAACGTGCCCCTATTTAAATCAGCATATTAATACTGTAGTATATATCTACCTGACAACGTATGTAATCTGAATAATGAGAATACTTATATACAACGAAAGAATAAAAGCAAGATTAGCAACAGGTCCGCCTTCCGACCTTCTCCACCTGATGACTCACTCTTTATAAGACTATCTAACTTCTACTGACACAACACGAAATGTTCGGACAGACGTGCTAATCTATTTCTCTTTCAGCAAACTGACTCAAATCCCCCAATTTCTTTCATGTAAATGCATTTTCCTCGATATATTCTATTGACTTTTTGACTAAAAAAATCAGAAAATAACACCATATATCAAAAGAAAAATATTGCGCTCGTAAATAAGAATTAAAAAGAAATTAACAACTTAGCAATATATATATATATATATATATATATATATATATATATATATATCATCATGTCGCACTGCCAGCATGGATCTTCCTGACCCTCTCCTGCCACCCATCTCTATCACCCATCGCTCTCGGTAGGTCTTCAAGGCTCTTCAATGCTACATCCTGTTCTGGCTAGTTGTCCTGTCTTTGCTGTGAAGGGGTCCACAAAAGTCAGGATTGACCGATAAAATAAAACGGCGTTTTTTTTCAAGCAGCGGTCGTGTCGATACTGCTATATGGATGCACTACATGGACGCTAACTAAACGTATGGAGAAAAAGCTTGACGGCAATTACACAAGAATGCTGCGAGCAGTAAGAACAAGTCTTGGAGGCAGCTTCCTACAAAGCAGTAGCTGTACGGCCACTTACCACCTATCACGAAAACTATCCAAGTTAGACGAACCAGACATGCGGGACACTGCTGGAGAAGTAGGGACGAACTCATAAGCGACATACTCCTGTGGACCCCTTCCTCCATATATATATATATATATATATATATATATTGCTAAATAGTTAATTTCTTTTTTTATTCCATTTGAAATCCATATGATAAGCTTGAAAAAGCGCAATAAATTCATTATAGAATTCAATTTCTAATTTTCTTGGATTTTAACTAATATATATTTATATATACATATAACCAAAAATGTTTACATAACGACTTGCAGCCTAAGTACACATTGTATATATATATATAATTAGATATTACAGACAAACTATGTCTACATATTAGTAGCTAAAGACATTTAGGAACATTAGCACGAGTAAGATGTCTTCAGCTACTGCTGCCATATATAGAATTAAAAAAATAAATAAAACGCTGTATTATACTTTTACAATATACATACTCCCTAATGATGTCCCAAGAAGGTTCTGAAAGTACATGGGAACCAGTTAAATGCGAAAATCTTATTAGCCAATTCCACCCAGATATCAAAATAACTATGCGGCAATTTAAAAAGATCGAAACAAAAATATGTTGACAAAGATTGTCTGTAATATTTAATCAAATATGGTTCAACGAGGAAATGCTGCATATATATATATATATATATATATATATATATATATATATTTACAAGTTGTGCAATACAAGAATGAAGAAATTCAGGGTACTAGACAATAGCCCTGTGAACCCCTTCACATGGACGTGCAAAAGCAGGTCGACCAACCCGAACCTACATACAGCAGCTCTGTGCCGATATGGGATGTATTCCAGAAGACCTGCCGGAAGCAATGGACAATAGGGAGGGGTGGGGAGAGAAAGTCAGGGATATCCGTGTTGATGGCGTGACATGATGGTGATGAGGAGGAAAAATAGCCTTTATTTTTGGTGGCACTCTAAATGTAACGATCATCCTCGTAGGGAAATGGGATTCAAATCCTGGACGAGATTATTTCCCTTTAACTTCAGAAAGACATATATACAACTGTTCCCCCAGACACTTCATTCATAGATAAATAATTGGACATGCTATATTACGTTAGTCTTTGCTTTGACAACCAGTCAAGGAGAAGGAAACTCTACATTAAAACCAGCAGTACTCCGCTTAAAAACTAACTTAGTATTGCATCCTTCCCGTGGCGGATAGGTTGGGTAAACGCATACTTTTGGTATAATACGATAACGAAACAACACAAAACTCGTTACGGTCAACCTAAAGAAAAAATTTAACAGAAATATTCATTCTTGCATATATTCACTTACTGGAGTGAGGCCAGGCTGAGTGGTCAACCAGCCCATTGACATAATGGTTAGTGTGTTCACTAATGGTCTGAGAGAACTGGGTTCAATCTCAGGTCTAGTCATAACAAGACCTAAAAGTGGTACTTTTTGTCTTCTTGCTTAACACTCAGCATTATAAGGAGCAATCCAGGGAAAGGAGTAGCACTCTCCCCAACGCCTTGGTGTTACAACGATTGAAAAGGGAGCCTTCAGGTCTCTACACGTTGTTAAAATTTGAGATGATTTGAACGAGGAATGGTCAAGTTATGAGATTGGGAAATGATATCTATTTTTCTGAAACACTCTATTCATCTCAAATGATATCAAATTTTTTAAACATCCAGTATATATAGATCTGTGTGTGTGTGTGTGTGTGTGTGTGTGTGTTCACACACATATACATAAGAGGGTCGTTCAAAAAGTTCTAAGCCACTGACAGAAAGAAAAATCATAGCTGAACATTTTTGCTGTAAAAACACACTACCACTTTGTATAAAACTAGAAAAACTAATTTAAGATTTCTATCTTAATTTCTGTGCCGTTGAGGCCAATACAAAGATGAAGTGGGGGTAACAAATGTAAAATCTGTGTTAAGCTAAGAACTTTATCAACGTCCCTCTGCTTCGTTTGGTTTCTTTCTTTAATGGTATATCAAACTTCGCGGACTTTTAAATGTCGAATTCATCAGTGTAGAATAACAGCAGTTATACTATTTTATCCATTGCTGGGGGATAAAGGGGTTCAGTACCTTTCCCATGGGTATTAGCCTGAAAGTGAACGTATTTCTCCGAAAGTTTGATTTGGTTTGTTTGGGTTTTATGACATATCCAACATTGTAGGTTGTTTAATGCCAAATCCTCTTTAGACATATATATTAAATATATATGATTTGGTGGGGTTGGGCTTTATGGCATATCAACTATTGTAGGTTATTTAATGCTAAATCCTCTTTGTCGATACATATTATATATGGTTTGGTTTAGTTTGGTTTTAAGGCATATCAACCATTGTAGCTTATTTAATGCTAAATCCTCTTTAGAGATATATATTAAATTCATATATGATTTTTAAACACATTTTGTTGATAACATTCTTAAACGGGACTGAGCTCTTTTTTGCACAAAGTTCAATGGTTTCAAGTATTGCTATATAACATTTACAATTTAACATCAGTCATTCGTTTGAACACAGTTTGTTCTAATTGAGTCATTGATATGACCCTATCAGGTGTTACCACTCCGGGTCAGTGTAGGCCAGGGAACAATGGCAATGAAGGGGCAACTCCATATTCCCCACTGCTCCAAGGCTGGAGCCTCGTCATCTGATGGTTTAGTGTCTTATCCAGGACATTCGTTAGGAGGAGATCTAACCCCTCTGCAGAAGTGGAGTCGGTGTATTCTATAGCCCCAGCCGACTGGGCTGAGTTCGAAAATGAGCGTAAAAGCGCCATTACACCACAGGGATTCTCCCTCAGTGACCATTGTATATTTATAAAAATACTATACAAAGCAATTTTTTCTGTTAGACGATCTAGCTAATAATATGTTTCTTAATAAGCTTATCTTATCAGCGAATTGGTCGGTGAGATTAACGATTTAACAATTGTTTTATATTCTGCTATAAAGGTTTGGGTAGAAACATAACTCTTCTACTCTAAACCACAGATCAATTCTACACACTTTATAATAAGTACTTTGATATACCAGTGACTTTTAGTTTAAAATGCAAACAATAAGTCACGGAACTTAGATAAATATAAACTATATACTAAACATTTATTTTAAATTTCTGAATTAATGAATTTAAATATGTTTCATCAGTCAAAATATGATCCCTGAATATCTATGCATTTCTAGCATCGATTGATAAAATTATTTATCCCTGTATGCTTATACCAAGACATCTTTAAATGTAGTTTCTACTTTTATTTTTAACGGAATGTTTTTTTGGTGTAAAAAAGTAAGCAAATGCTTGAAAAATTGGTAGCCGGTGGGTGAAAGCTCAGGAGAATATGATGGATGAGATAAAGTTCCATATTTCAAATCGCTGAGTTTCTACCGTGTTATCCTGGCAACATGTAGCCGAGCAGTGTTATCTTGGCAATATGTGGCCGAGCAGTTTTATCCTGGCAATATGTTGCCGAGCACTGTTATTCTGGCAGCATATGGCCAAGCAGTGTTTTCTTGGCAATATGTGGCCGAGCAGTGTTATCCTGTCAAGCTGTGGCCAAGCAGTGTTATCCTGGCAACATATGGCTGAGCATTTTCATGAAGCAAAATTGAACCTTGTCTATCAAACAATGCCAGTCACATTTTGCTTAACTGAACGTTCATTTCATCCAATTGTTAACAGTAAACTGCGGCAGGGACACTCTGATTAGATCCTAGAAGGATGTAATGGACAATGCCAATGGCAGTGTTTGGGCGCTTCATTATGATTAAACCACTGAGCCGAACGTTTACGATTGTCATAAAGAATTCTTTTCACTATTCAATCAAGAAATGGACCATTCAAGTGCCGCAGGAACAGCATCGAACATATTCCGAAACATTGACCTCGTTGACTTTCACTGAGTTCAAGTCGAACCCATTTATCGAGTTTCTATATCATGACAATTTTCTTGAGATGATCTGATATTGTTGAAATACTGACAAGTGTTTTCAGATTTTGTTCATCAATTACTAATGGACGTCCATCTATTCTCTTGATCTTCAAGATCTGTATCTTAGCACCTGAGAGCCCGATCACCAATAACTTCTTCACTCCATGTTCTATTGATATCGGTATCTGCGGCTTAAGAGGCAATATAACCAAGTCTGAACTCACCAAAAAAGTAAACAATCACTTCTTTTGCATGAATAGGGGTATTTACACTTCAAAATTAGATTTTGAAAGAAGAGATTGATATTTATTATAATTTTTTTCATTTATTTGTAATAAATAAATCTACAACACACGACCGATTTTATCTATCTTAAATGAATATCGATTTTTATTATTAAGCTTAAGACTCTAAATCCGTAAAGAAGTGATGGAAAATTAGCAAAGACGTTACTTTAGTCATTATAAATGTGAATTTATTAAATTTTTAGAATAGAATTTAAATAGTTTATACAAAAATTAGACAGTATTTTCCAAACAACCATATATATATATATATATATATATAATGGACCCCCACATATGGCCGTGCAAAAGCAAGACGACCAGCTCGAACTTACATACAGCAACTATGTGAGGACACAGGATGTAACCCGGAAGACCTGTCAGAGGCGATGAATGATAGGGAGAAGTGGCGAGAGAGGGTCAGGGATATCCGTGCTGGCGGCACGACATGATGATGATGATATATATATATATATATATAAGTAAAAACAAGTATTTTTTTAAATTAAAAAAAACGTAATTAAATGTGGCTTACCTTTATACCAATCCTCAGAAGATTAAAATTATTTCTTATTCATCTGATGATCACCAAACTACTAGCAACAATTTTTTAACTACATGTTTTACCAGGAGCTCTATCTACCGATATTCAGCACTATTTTTAATTTGTACTGCATGTCAGCGATATTCCTCCTTGAGAACAATTGTAAATTATCAACCAACGATACAGAAAGAGAGACGAAAGATGAGAGTATAGAAAGGATATATAAACACCATAAGCAAGCCTAATATACTATTACGTTCACTTTCGGACTAATACAGATGGAAAAGGTATGAACTTCTCCCTATCCCCCAGCTATGGGTTAAATAGTGCCACTGCTATTTTTGTACATGAATTGCTATGGCATTAAATAGCCCATGATTGTTGATACGCCATTAAACAAAGAAAAGAGTCAGTATTATAATAATGAATTCGATCCTAACTGTATGCCCAATAATTATAATCTTTAATGCTACAAAGCTTAATAAATATCAAGACTAAAACTGATTCATCATTTGTATCATTAAAAATTAATTTGAAAAAATATCCATTTCAATTTTAAACAATTAAACAATTTTAAAATTTCGATTTCTGTAGACGCCTGAATGTTTGTGATTATGCTAAATCACGCACTGACATAAAAAAAAAAAAATACTCTTTCAGCAATTTTTTTTCCATTTTACTTTAAATTCTAGAAATAATTATGAAGGTGCCCGTGGTGTAATGGTTAGCGTCGCGAGTTCAAATCCTGCACGAAACTGATAGCATTTTCACATAGCACTAATACCCTTGGGAAAGGTATGAATCCAATTATTCTCCCTCCAGCTATGGGTAAATAGTAGGACAGACTGGGTTCTTCAGCCTTCGTGAGGCAATTAGTCTAGGAGCATCTGAATTCAAACCTGTTAAACCCCACTTAAAAATTGACCTTGTGTCATATCCTGCCCGAGCAGAGAGGCTGGTAAATATGGAAATAATTTTCTCAACTGCTTAAGAATTTATCAAATATGCCAAGATTTGGTTTGGTTTAATTTTACGGCGTATCAACCATTGTTGGTTATTTAATGCCAAATCCATTTTTATACATATAAACAGTTCTATTTCAAACAATTCAGTTTAGCACAAGTACTCAGTTTCAATGTCAAAAACAGATCTATTTCAAACGATTCAGTTTAGCATAAGTATACAGTTTCAATGTTAAAGAACAGTTCAATTTCAAACAATTCAGTTCAGCCTAAGTACTTAGAAAGTGTATTAGAAAGTATATTATTGCCTCCAGCCGGAAAATCATCATCATCATCATGTCGTGCCCCTAGCACGGATATCCCTGACACACTCTCACCACTTCTCCCTATCATTCATCGCCTCTGGCAGGTCTTCAGGGCTACATCCCGTATCCTCACATAACTGCTGTATGTATGTTCGAGCTGGTCGTCTTGCTTTTGCTTGGCTATATGCGGGTTCCATAGGAGTACATCACTTATGAGCTCGTCTCTGCTTCTCCAGCAGTGTCCTGCGTGTCTGATTCGCCTAACTTGGATAGTTTTCGTGATGGGAGGCAGATGGCCGTATAGTTGGTGCCTTGTGGCGTGTTGCCGCCAGGACTTGTTCAATATTGCTCGCAACATTCTGGTGTAATTGCTGTCTAGCTTCTTCTTCAGCCGTTCAGTTAGCGTCCAAGTAGTGCATCCATATAGCAGTATCGATACGACCGCTGTCTGGAAGAAACTGCGTTTCATTTTATCGGTCAGGTCTGATTTCTATGTAATCGAGAGCCTATCGATAGCTGTCCATGCTTTTGTTAGCCGTGTGTCGATGTCTTTTTCGGTTGATGAGACACTGCTTCCTTGGTAGGTGAATTTGTCTACTAGTTTTAGAGAGGTTCCGTCTAGTGTGGAAATGTCGCTTGTTTGATTATAGCACATATATTCAGTTTTGTGTGCATTGACATGGAGGCCAATGCCTGCGGCGGCTCGTTCCAAACTATGCAGTAGTGTTTCGGCTTGGTTGGGTGTATTCGCCAGTATCGCTATGTCATCGGCGTAGTCGGTAATTGTTTTTGCGGGGTACCTTCTGCTCCTTTTCTTTGTCAGCTTGAAGCTGTTTTCTCTGATTTTGTCGATCGAAGTTCTAAGCACGTAGTCTCGATAGATGATAAAGAGGTATGGGGCTAGCATGTCCCCTTTAAGTACTCCTGCTACAATGTCGAAGTATTCTGTGTCTCCATCCGGTGAACGTACTTTCACTTTGGTGTTTCTGTAGAGAATTGTTATTGCTGCTATGGTTTCTTTTGGTAGGCCGTATGCTAGTAGGATTTGTTCCAACTTCCCCCTGTGTATGGAATTGAAGGCCTTGGTAAAGTCGACAAATAGTAATGTCGCCTGTAGGTTTTTTTTGCCCGTACGCCTTCAAGGATTTTACGGATGGTAAATTTACCTAATTTAAGGATACTGACAAAAATGTGTTGTTAATCATGTTTTATCATAATTTTTTATTCTGAGTTTTTAATCATTTCAATTTGTATCTTGATTTTTATTATTTATACCAGGATATGGTAACCACTATGTGAATTTTTCCAATCTGAAGCCGTGTCAGTACTACAGTATAATTGCACCACTTGGATTTTAACGAAACTCTACGAGAAAAAGGAAGATGAAAACTTCACAAGGATACTGGAAGCCCAGTCGACAGGGGCTGCAGAATACATCGACTGTATCTCTGCAGATGTGTAAGACTACCCCCAAGAGTGTCCAGGATATGGCACCAAGCAATCTGATGGTGAGGTTCCAGTAAGGCTAGAGTTTTGAGGAATGTCGAGTACCGCTTCATTGCCATCACTCCCAGGTCCACTCTGAGCTGGAGTAATACCACCTGATAGGCTCCTATCTAAAGGTCAAATAGAACTAAACTTTGTACATATGTTAAACTGAATTGTTTGAAATAGAACTGTTTTGACATTTAACTGTGTGTAAAAAAAACTGTACTTAAGCTGAAGTGAATTGTTTGAAATAGAACTGTTTGTATGTATAAAAACAGATTTGGCATTAAATAATCTACAATGGTTGATGCGCCATAAAACCGCACCAAACCAAACCAAATCCAAGTATGTTGGGGGTTGTTTTAAAACAAATCTTGGAAGCAACAGCCAACATAACAGCAGGTGTGCAACCATTTACCTCCTATCTTACAAATCATCCAAGTTGGTCGGTTGGCTGGTTGTATTTTAGGGCATATCAACTCTTGTAGGTCATTTAATGCCAATTCCTGTTTATACATATATATATATATGATATGTAGGATTTGTAAACGAATAGTTTGTAGGTAACATTTTATAACGAACAAGAGTTTATTTGTTTGCACTCAGTTAAATGGTTTCAAGTTGAGTAAATGATAAATAGTTCTTTTAACTCACACATGAGAACTTAACAGATACTACCACTCCGGGTCAGAGTGGACTTGGAAGTAATGACAATGAATGGGTACTCAACATTCCCCAAAACTCCAAGACTAGAACATTATCTGAGGGTTTAGTGTCACATTCAAGACAATCGTTAATGGAGTCTTACCCTTCTGCAGAGATGCAGTCGGTGTGCTCTATAGCCCCCGCCGAATGAACTTCTAAACCATCCAAGTAAGTCCAATGAACACAGGATGAGGACTTGCCAATAGAGAAAGATCGCAAGAGAGAGTCATAAAAGACGTTCAGACATTCAGGCAAAAATGAACATTCTTCAGCTCCAAGCGAACACGGGATGAGGACTTGCCAATTGAGACAGTTCGCAAGAGAGATATTCCGGACACACATACACACACACACACACATATATATATATATATATATATATATATATATATATATATTATTGGTTGATCATTCATTATTGTTATCAATGAGCAAAAACGCTGACATCCAAGACAAAATAAATAATTGTTCAAAATGGAAATAAACATGACTGGTTTTCTAATTTAGTGCAGCATAAACTAAACAAGAGTAGGAAGACTATGTTGCGCCAGTCTTTCAATTGAGGAGAGTATGTTTTCCTTAGAAATGAACAATTCAAATCCTGGCTTGAAATACTGACTGCTACCGACGGCGGGAAATATATAACTATCTCAGGTACTCAGTGCACCAAATAGCAATCTGTGAATGAATATATTTCAAAGAAAGAAAGAAAGAAAAGAAAGGAAGGATATATGGAAAATAGAAAGAAAGAAAGAAAAGAAAGGAAGGATATATAGAAAATAGAAAGAAAGAAAGAAAGAAAGAAAGAAAGAAAGAAAGAAGGAAAAAGGAAAAAAGAAAGAAACCAATTATATTGATGAAACAAGAAGAAGAAGAAGAAGAAGAAGAAGAAGAAGAAGAAGAAGAAGAAGAAGAAGAAGAAGAAGAAGAATCCTTCCCGATAATTCACATTTCTAATGTACGACACTTTCATATCCTGATCTGTTCATAGAATTGCCTCTCCTTCCCAGAAACGTAATCACGTTAGCCTTGGCCTATTTCATGACCTTGTCATCTTTAAACGTTTACATTTCCCAACAGAAAAGAACTTCTCGAAATTAATAGAAAAGAAAGAAAAAGAAAACTCTTCTAAGCTCCCTTTACATTTTGAAACAAGGCTCCCACAATAATTTGTACAATTCTTATTTATGGACGTTTACTTTCGAATGATGTGAGAGAACAAAAGAATGAAGGCAAAGAAATTTGAAAGTCCATTACTAGTCAATGTCTCTGCTTGGTTTATCCGACATTTTATATTGAATTAATATACATAAAGACAGAAGAAACAAGAAGCAGAACAAATCAAAATCAAATCAAAATATTAAAACATCAATGATTGTATGTTAAATATCAGAAAGATCAAACAAAACAAGAAAATAAATCTGTGGCTATATATACAGTGGAAATATTACCGAATAATTTTGAGCGTCATAGAATGAGTATTTCTGGTCAAGTTTAAAGCAATCCAAGTGTTGACTGGCATAAAAGAAACGCCAATGGAAAGAGTCTAGAATACATTACTATTACATTAGTAAAATAGAGTTTGATAGTGAAATAATACTGAACATTTTTCTTTAGATGCTTTTGTCGTTAAACAATATCCAAATAGCAAAAACTAGTCGAAACAGATAGGAGCTTTGGTTCCATCGTAAGAGGGCGCTTTTCGTCGAAGCTATAAAAAGAAACAAAAATATGAAGAAAGCTTGTTAAAATAAATAATGAAAATGCTTCGTCTTAATATTCAAATATCAATTATTCAATTATCGCTATAACAATATTCGTTTGTAAAAACAAACAATATAGCATGAAAATTGTGAAGAGACACAATATCTCCCATAAATAAGTCCACCGATTACCTTTTGGTGGGGGTTAAATGGCATATCAACTTTTGTAGGTTATTTAATGCCAAATTCATTCCCCTAGAAGAACAGTAATGGTACTATTTAACCCAGAACAGGAGGAATAAGGAGGTTCATACCTTTCCCAAGAGTATATGCCCGAATGTGAACGTAATAGGGCAACGGGAGTACGAACTCGCTTACTGTGATTCCGCAGTCCAGCGATTTAACCATTACACCACGAAGACATCCCCTCGACTTATTTTAAATAAAAAGTTAATTAAAGTTAAATCATACCATTCCCAAGAGTATTAGTGCTTTGTGAAATGTGATCAGCCTCGTCCAGGATTTGAACTTTAACATTATACAATCCAAACGTATAATATTAGGTAATATTTATTCCAGTAACTGAGCAAATCGAGAGACATTACAGTCAAAATCACTAGTAATGATACCGCTGCAAAAAAAATTACGAAATTAGTAGAATTGCAAGATGCTCAACATGTTTTTATTTTGTTTTGTTTTTGTTTGGGGGGGGGTTCTTGAGCAGTAAATAAACGTTTGTGACGAAAAACCTTTTTATTTAATAACTGAACATTCAGGCTTTTAAAAATACTATTTAAACACACTAGATAAAATTATCCCAATTAATAGTATAAATTATGACATACAAGCAGAGGAAAATATTCTGGAATAACACAATTTTGAGGGAAAAATTATTAAATGAATAAAAATGTTTTGCGTCTTATTTATGATTAGTTTATTTACTGCTAAACAAAAAAAAGTAAACCTACTTTAAGTATTCAGTTTCAAATATCAGAGATCATTCTACCAGACTCAATATACGTGTGTATGCGACAGAGACAGAGACAGACAGACAAACAGACAGACAGAGCAAAAAAATCATGTACTATTATTTATGGCTGTGTCTATCGGACCACTGAAGTTAAGAAGCGTTGAACTTGTTCAGTACTTAAATGGGTGACTACTTAGGAACAGCAGGTATTCTAAGCATAATTTATTATTAGTTTATTTACTGCTAAACAAAAAAAAGTAAACCTACTTTAAGTATTCAGTTTCAAATATCAGAGATCATTCTACCAGACTCAATATACGTGTGTATGCGACAGAGACAGAGACAGACAGACAAACAGACAGACAGAGCAAAAAAATCATGTACTATTATTTATGGCTGTGTCTATCGGACCACTGAAGTTAAGAAGCGTTGAACTTGTTCAGAACTTAAATGGGTGACTGCTTAGGAACAGCAGGTATTCTAAGCATTTAAAGGCCTGTGTGTTATAGTTAAGCAATACTTAGAAAAGAGAAATTATCACTTGTGATTTATTAGATACAAATTGTTACCAACTGTAATTTTTCAAAAAGAGTTTAGATCAGCCATGGACAAATTGCAGCTCGCGGGCCGCATGCGACCCATACTGCTTACTGAATGACTCACCTAATTTCACGTGGAAAATAAATTTTATCAAAATTTTTTTTTTTCATTTCGCCCAAATGTCATAGCTTGAAACAGTTCGAATAAATCATATATATATAACAATATTTAATCACGACGTTTTTTGAATTGTCTAAAATTTCCTTGAAAATGATATTTTCAGCATTTTAAAACTTAACAGATTTTCACATCTTTTGTTTTACAAACAAGAAACGTTCACAATTCTTTTTTTTATCTCTCTCTGGGAAAAAGGTTTTTTGCCTTTGATTTTTTTTGGTTCTGTTTGTTTTGGTTTGGTTGGGTTTTACGGCATATCAACCATTGTAGGTTATTTAATGCCAAATCCTCTTTATACATATCTATTCAATATATATGATTTGGTTTGGTTGGGTTTTATGGCATATCAACCATTGTAGGTTATTTAATACCAAATCCTCTTTATACATATCTATTCAATATATATGATTTGGTTTGGTTGGGTTTTATGGCATATCAACCATTGTAGGTTATTTAATGCCAAATCCTCTTTATACATATATATTAAATATATATGATTTGGTTGGGTTGGGTTTTATGGCATATCAACTATTGTAGGTTATTTAATGCCAAATCCTCTTTATACATATATATTAAATATATATGATTTGGTTTGGTTGGGTTTTATGGCATATCAACTATTGTAGGTTATTGTTGCATACCACAACCATAATGATATCAATAACAACATTACATATACATATGCAAAAACACGGGCGGACTCTATTGTTCGGGTACGAAACGTTTTATTAATTTCTAACTTCAGTTCTTCGACACGAGGAGAGAGACAATTCTAAAGAGTCTTCCGTAATTCATCTTCGCTGGTCGGACTCCAACTCCTCAACACCATTTAATTTAATGATGAAAGAGTTTTATTTCAAACGATTCAATTTAACATAAGACAAAGTTTAATGGTTTCAAGTATTGCTATGTATCACTAAGATCAGTTATCCATTTACACACAGTTAAATGATCAAAGAGTTCTTTTTCAAACAATTCAATTTAGCATAAGACAACAAAGTTAAATGTATTGGAATGTATCACTAACAATTCAATCAATTTACCAATCAGTTAGGGCTGTAGAATACACCGACTGCACCTCTGCAGAGGGCTAAGACCCCAACCCTATAACGAGTGTCCAGGATAAGACGCTAAACAATCTGATGGTGAGGTTCCTGGGATACTGGAGCTTTAGATAATGCGGAGCACCCCTTCATTGCCATCGTTCGTAGGTCCACTCTGACCCGGAGTGATAGCACCAGATAGGGCCCTATCCAGAGGTTAAATAGAACTAAACTGTATACTTATGCTAAACTGAATAGCTTGAATTAGAAATGTTTTTAGCAATTAAACTGTTTACTTACATTTAAACTGCGCAGCTAAACTGTTTTTGTATGCTAAACTGAATTGTTTGAAATGGACTGTTTTTGACAAGGAAAGTGTACTTACGTTTAACTGAATTGTTTGAAATAGAACTGTTTTGATATTTAACTGTGTGTAAACAAAATCTGTACTCATACTAAACTGAATTGGCTGAATTAAAACTGTTTGAATAAACTGAATAGCTTGAAATAGAAATGTTTTTGACAATTAAATTGTGTACTCATGCTAAACTGAATTTTTTTAAAAATAGAACTGATTATTTGTATAAAAACGGATTTGGGATTGAATAGCCTGCAAGGGCTGACATGCCATAAAACCCAAACAACCAATCAATTCAATCAAACATTAGTCAATTATTTACACACAGCTAAATGATCAAACAGTTCTTTTTTAAACAATTAAATTTAGCATGAGTGATTTTTTGCACTCAGTCTAAATGTCAAACAGTTCTAAATGAGCCAAAGATAGGACTCTATCAGGTGCTATCACTCCAGGACAGAGTGGACCTGGGAGTGATGGCAACAAAGGGTACTTCGCATTCCCCAAAGCTCCAGCATTACTAGAGCCTCACCATCAGATTGTTTATTAACATATTCAGGTCACTCGTTTTGGGGGGGGGTCTTACCCCTCCGCAGAGATCAGGTCGGTGTATTCTACAGTCCCAGCCGACTGGGATTTGATTTTACCTTTCTTTGCATTTTTTTTTTTTTGTATAGTCAAATGAATAAATTAGAAATCAATCTTACAACTTTTATGTACATTTTTATTATGTGTTTTTAGATTAACGTTAATTTTCAGTGTTACTAACGAAATTATTTAATTATCAGAGCGGCTGACATACTGAACTGCGACATCGTTGTAAGTGAGTTCGAACTCCAGTCGCGCTATTTACGTTTACTTTCGGACCAATACTCATGAGAAAGGTATGAACCCCCTTAATTCCCCAGCTATGGGTTGAATAGTACCTCTAATGTTCTTCTACGAGGATGACTTTAGCATTAAATAACCCATGTAGTTTGATATGCCAATAAAACCAAAAAGGGGAATGAAGAAGGGACATATTCATCTTGATTGGTTTCTTCGAACAGAACCAGTGTTTTCAGTGTGACCGTAAGCCCATATTCATCTTGAATTATTCATTTTTCATGTATTCTCGCTGTTGTTGTTGTTCTTGTTGTTTATTAGTCAGCAGTAGTGAAAATAATTGACGTATATTCAAGGAAAAATTACTTTGAGATTTTGGAGGGGTGAACGTTGCAATTACTCCCAGGTCCACTCCGACCTGAAGTTGTTGTATCTGTTAGGTTCCCATCTATTGGTTAATTTGATCCTTTTAATAATTATTTGCGTTCAACAGGGGTACTTGATACCATATAACTGTAAATTATTTGCATTAAGAATAGTTAATGAAGCTATAATTTTCACAAAGGACTCTTTATATTACTATCATCTATTTGACACCATATAAATGTGTGCAAACAAATGATTATCATAAAATTGGAATTGTAATTTTGAACCATATAATTGTGTATAAATCATTACGATTAAATAGGAATACTTGAAGCCATACAACTGTGTACAAACAAAGGACAATTATTAGTATTAGATTGGAATACTTGAAACCATATTACTGTGTGCAAACAAATTATCATTATTATATAAGAACAATAACACAGAATCATATAATTGTGGTCCAATCGGCTAGGACAGCAGAATACACTGACTACATCTCTTTAGAAGGGTAAGACTCCCCCAAAGAGTGTCCAAGATATGACACTAAACTGCGTCTGATATTGACCCTCCAATCCTAGAGTATTAGGGAATATAGAATACCCCTTCATTGCCATTGTTCCCACATCCATTCTGTCCCCGAGTGGTAGCACCTGATTGGGTCCTATCTCTGGGTCAAATAGAACTGTTTGACATTTCAAAATGCTAAACTGAATTTTTTTAAATAGAAAAGTTTTTACATTTAACTGTGTGCGAACAAATAACTGGTTTATCAACAAAATGTTTAGAAATCGTATATCTAAAATATATGTATAAAAATGGTTTTGGCATTAAATGACCTACAATGGTTGAGATACCATAAAACCAAACCAAACCAAATCATATAATTGTGAATAAATTATTGCAATTAGATAGGAATACTTGAAACCATACAACTATGTGCAAACAAAAGACTATTATTGATTCGGAATAATTAAAACCATATAGTTATTAGCATTAGATAGGTTTATTTTCTTTGTTTAATGGCATATCAACCTTCGTGGGTTATTTAATGCCAACGACCTCCTTGTAGAAGAACCTATAGCTGAGGAGATAAGATAGTTTATACGTTCCCCTGGGGTATTAGTCCAAAAGTGAACATAACAGCAGGACTGAAGTTCGAACTCACTTGCAATGATCTCACACTCCAGAACGTTAGCCACTGTTCCCTAGGAAAACCCCCGCCCCCGCATCTAGAATAGAAATACTTGAAATCGCTTAGGTGCAAAAAATTCATTAGAAAGTACATGAAAGTTTAAACATGATTCCATGACCACTAAGTATAAAATAACTCTAAATAGGTTGACGTATCTTTAAAAATCAATCAAATCAATCGCTAAGATCAACCGTTTTTGCAGGATTGTATACATACATACATACATACATACATACATACATATATATCTATAAAAATAATAACACTTTATTGTAATATTTTTAGTAATGTATAGATTCTATAATATTTATTCTAAAAAAATAAATATCGAAAAATATAGACAAGTAAAGTATAATAAAAATTAAAATAATGTCTCAGAAAAAAGTGTTGAGTGTAGACGGCTGCTTTTTTTTTTTTAAGTACAGGCTGTCAAAATCGACTCTTTCTATTTTAAAGCTAACGTCTGGGTTTTTAACACAATAATCAATCATTTCTACGTCTACGTCTCTTGGCGTTTGTTTCAACAAATCCATTAGGCGTATGACATATTACGGGCATCAACCATTTATAATTCCTGCTGCTGAGGATCAAACATTATTATCAAGTATAAATAAATGAAATTAGAAAGTGGTCACTTGATCGATCGATCGATAGATAGATAGAGAGAGAGAGAGAGAGAGAGAGAGAGGGGGAGAGAGAAAGCTGGAAGAAGTATATTGAATGCAAGGGGAACTCTTTCGAAGAAAATTAACGCTTTATTCATTATTCCTTTCTGTCATGGTAAATACAGCTTCAGTCTCCATAATTTTTTAACAGACCTCGTATGACAGACTAAAAGATAGATAGATAGATAGATAGATAGATAGATAGATATTTTTTACTGCAAACATTAACTGTTTTATCCTTGAATCTTTCAGTCTAAAATAAAAATGTTCTACATTTCATTAATAATGAAAGGACGCTAGCAAGCTAGCTAGCTAGCTAGCTAGATAGATAGATAGATATGAACAAACTGAAAAAGACTGATAGATGTAAACGAAAAGAAATATTGGCATTTCACTTCATATATATATATATTAATTAAGTCATGGCAATCTTTCGATGACTGTCAGAGAAGTAAGGATGAACTCATAAGCGACATTCTCCTATGAAGCCCTTCACACGGACGTGCAAGTGTTGGACGACCAACTAGAACTTATCTACAAAAGCTCTGTACGGACACAGGATGTAGTCTAGAAGACCTACCAGAAGTGATGGATGATAGAGATGAATGGCGAAAGAGAGTCAGGGAAATCCGTGCTAGCAGCATGAGATGATGATGATATTAAATTAAAAAACAACCTTAAGTCGAGAGCGAGTTAACTGCCCTTGTTTTCTCGCAGATTATTCCTGAATTACCTGTACAAAATTCTTGCCTGAGGTAAATGATGTCACTTACTCTTATGAGAGAGTGGAGGATAGTCATGAATCGAAGTGTAATTAGATAAGGAACGCCCACTATTTTTCCTTAAGCGATCAGCCATTAAATTTTCCAAAGCGAATATTTCTCATTGATCTCTCTGGACACTCCTTTTTCGGCACACAAAAACGAAAGTATGGTCAAGCCACGATAAATGCGCCAAATTATCGAAGTTAAGAAGGAATGAGGCTGTTCAATTACAAAATGAGCTTGTTTGGTTTGGTTTAGTTTGGCTTTATGGTACATCAACCATTGTTGGCCATTAATGCCAAATCCATTTTTATACATACAAACAGTTCCATTTCAAACAATTCAGTTTAGAATAGGTACACAGTTTCAATGTCGAAAACAGTTCAATTTCAAATAATTCAGTTTAGTATGCGTATAGTTTTTGCTTACTCACAGTTAAATGTCAAAACAGTTCGATTTCAAACAATTCAGTTTAGCATAAGCACAGTTTCAATGTAAAAACAGTTCTATTTCAAATAAATGAGTTCAGCATAAGTACACCAGTTCAATGTCAAAAACAGTTCTATTTTAAACAATTCTGTTTAGTATGAGTATAGTTTGTTTTTTTTTGTTTACACACACTCAAACGTCAAAACAGTTCTATTTCAGATAATTCAGTTTTGCATAAGTACACTGTTTAGTTCTATTTGACACATAGATAGGACCCTATTAGATGCTACCTCTACGGGCTAAAATGGACCTGGGAGCGATGGCAATGAAAGGGTACTCCGCATTCTCCGAAACTCCAGCATTAATATGAACCTCACCATCATCGGTGGGGTCTTACCCCTCAGCAGAGGTGCAGTCAATGTATTCTACAAACCAAACCAAATCATATATATTAAATATATAAAGAGGATTTGGCATTAAATAACCTCCAATGGTTAATATGCCATAAAACCCATCCAAACCAAATCACATATATTTAATACATATGTATAAAGAATATTTGGCATTAAATAACCTCCAATGGTTGATATGCCATAAAACCCATCCAAACCAAATCACATATATTTAATATATATGTATAAAGAGGATTTGGCATTAAATAACCTACAATGGTTGATATGACATAAAACCAAACCAAACCAAATCCTATATATTTGATATATATGTATAAAGAGGATTTGGCATAAAATAACCTACAATGGTTGATATGCCATAAAAACCAACCCCACCAAATCATATATATTCGATATATATGTATAAAGATGATTTGGCATTAAATAACCTACAATGGTTGATATGACATAAAACCCAACACAACCAAAAACCTTGAAGGTGTACGGGCAAAAAACCTACAAGCGACATTAATATTTGTTGACTTTACCAAGGGTTCGATTCCATTCACAGAGGAAAGATGGAACAAATCCTACTAGCGTACGGCATACCTAAAGAAACCGTAGCAGCAATAACGACTCTCTATAGAAACACCAAAGTAAAAGTACGATCACCAGATGGAGACACAGAATACTTCGACATTGTAGCAGGAGTACTACTAAAGGACACGCTGGCTCCGTACCTCTTTATCATTTGTCTAGACTACGTACTTAGAACATCGATTGACAAAATCAGAGAGAATGGCTTCGAGCTGACGAAGAAAAGAAGCAGAAGGGGCCCCGTAAAAACAATTACCGACGCCGACTACGCCGATGACATAGCGATACTGGCAAATACACCCGACCAAGCCGAAACACTACTGCATAGTTTGGAACGAGCAGCCGCAGGCATAGGCTTCTATGTTAATGCACACAAAACGGAATATATATGCTATAATCAAACGGGGGACATCTGCACTCTAGAAGGAACCCCTCTTAAACTAGTAGACAAATTCACTTACCTAGGAAGCAGCGTCAAATCAACCGAAAAGGACATCGAAACGAGGTTAACGAAGGCATGGACAGCTATCAATAGGCTATCGATTATATGGAAATCAGACCTAACCGATAAAATGAAACGCAGTTTCTTCCAGGCAGCGGTCACATCGATACTGCTATACGGGTGCACTACATGGACGCTAACAAAACGGCTGCAGAAGAAGCTAGACGGCAATTACACAAGAATGCTGCGTGCAATCTTGAACAGGTCCTGGCGGCAACACCCCACAAGTCACCAACTGTACGGCCACCTGCCTCCTATCACGAAAACTATTCTAGTTAGACGAACCAGGAATGCAGGACACTGCTGGAGAAGCAAGGACGAACTCATAAGAGATGTACTCTTATGGACCCCCATACATGGCCGTGCAAAAGCAGGACGACCAGCAGCTATGTGAGGATACGGGATGTTGTCCTGAAGACTTACCTAGTGCGATGAAAGATAGGAAGGAGAGGCGAGAGAGGGTCAGGGATATCCGTGCTACCAGCGCGACATGATGATGATGATGATGATGATAAAGAGGATTTGGCATTAACCTACAATGGTTGATATGACATAAAACCCATCCCAACCAAATCATATATATTTAATATATATGTATAAAAAGGATTTGGCATTAAATAATCTACAATGGTTGATATGACATAAAACCCATCCCAACCAAATCATATATATTTAATATATATGTATAAAAAGGATTTGGCATTAGTGCCATATACAGGACACTCGTTGAGGAAGTCTTAACCCTCAGCAAAGATACAGTCGGTGTATTCTACAGCCCCAGCCGACTAGGCAAACCAAAACGAGTGATCATTTAAGAACTCTAGCTTATACTACAGACTAAGCAAAAGATTCATCATCGAGGCATACTAACAGCATAGATCTCTCTCTCTCTCGCTCGCTCTCTCTCTCTCTCTCTCTCTCTCTCTCTCTCTCTCTCTCTCTCTTCGTCCTTCGTAAGTCTTCCAGACATCATCCAGTATCCGCACAGAAGTGATGAAAGTAAGTTTTGCTAGTCAGCCAGCTCTAATGTATGTATGCCTAGGAGTCCACAGGACAATGACGCTTACGGATCTGTTATTACTTCAACAACAGTGCCCAGCTTGTAATGTTCGTCTTATTTGAATGGTTTACGAGATGGGAGGTGAATGGTCGTGCGGTTACTGTTTTGCAGGGTGCTGCTTTTAGGATTTGCTCGAAGCATCACGCCGCGACCTTGCATAGATTCTATCCAGCTTTCTCTTTTAGCGTTTCGTTAAAGTCCAAGTGGTGCAACTATACAGTAGTACTGACACGTCTACAACTTGGAAGAATTCCAATTTTATTTTAGCCGCGATTTAAAAAAATATATATTTTTTCAACAATTCTATTTTTTCAACAATTCTATTTCAATGTACAATTTTTTTCTTTATTTCTAACTTCCTTAGGGAAGTCCCTGTGGTATCGTGGATAACGGGCAGGTGTGTGACATCGCAGTAACGAGTTCCAACTCCACTCACGCTATCACGTTCACTTTCGTTTTCGTGATAGATATACATAGGATGAAATATATAAATATATACATAAATACACACACACACATACACACATATATATATACAAAGAAAGAATTTGGTTTGGTTTTATGGCATATCAACCATTGTAGGTTATTTAATGCCAAATCCTCTTTATACATATATATTAAATATATATGATTTGGTTGGGTTGGGTTTTATGGCATATCAACCATTGTAGGTTATTTAACGCCAAATCATCTTTATACATATATATTAAATATATATGATTTGGTTTCGTTGGATTATATGGCATATCAACGATTGTAGGTTATTTAATGCCAAATCCTCTTTATACATATATATTAAATATATATGATTTGGTTTCGTTGGATTTTATGGCATATCAACCATTGTAGGTTATTTAATGCCAAATCCTCTTTATACATATATATTAAATATATATGATTTGGTTTTGTTGGGTTTTATGGCATATCAACCATTGTAGGTTATTTAATGCCAAATCCTCTTTATACATATATATTAAATATATATGATTTGGTTTCGTTGGATTTTATGGCATATCAACTATTGTAGGTTGTTTAATGCCAAATCCTCTTTATACATATATATTAAATATATATGATTTGGTTTCGTTGGATTTTATGGCATATCAACCATTGTAGGTTATTTAATGCCAAATCCTCTTTATACATATATATTAAATATATATGATTTGGTTTCGTTGGATTTTATGGCATATCAACCATTGTAGGTTATTTAATGCCAAATCCTCTTTATACATATATATTAAATATATATGATTTGGTTTCGTTGGATTTTATGGCATATCAACTATTGTAGGTTATTTAATGCCAAATCCTCTTTATACATATATATTAAATATATATGATTTGGTTTGGTTTTATGGCTTATCAACGATTGTATGTTATTTAACGCCAAATCCATTTTTATACATATAAACAGTTCTATTTCAAACAATTCAGTTTAGTCAACAAAGTTAAATGGTACTAAGAATTGCTATATATCAAGAACAATTCAATTAAACATGTCATTTATTTACACAGTTAAATGTAAAAACAGTTCAGTTTATCATAAGTACGCAGTTTAAATGCCAAAACAGTTTTATTTCAAACAATTTAGATTAGCATAAGCACACTGTTTAGTTCTGTTTGACCTATAGATAGGACCCTATCAGGTGCTACCAGATCGGACCTGGGAGCGATGGCAATAAAGGGGTACTCTGAATTCCCCAAAGCTCCAGCATCACTGAGCCCTTACCATCAGATTGTTTAGTGTCATATCCAGAACACTCATTGGGGAAGTCTTACCCCTCAGCAGAGATGCAGTCGGTGTATTCTACAGCCCCAGCCGACTGGGTTAGTTCACTTTCGAACTAATACTCAAGGAAAAGGTTTGAACCTCTTCGCAGTTTCTTCCAGGCAGTGGTTGCATCGATACTGCTATATGGATGCACTATTTGGACGCTAACTAAACGGCTGGAGAAGAAGCTAGACGGCAATTACACAAGAATGTTGCGAGCAATATTAAACAAGACCTGGCGGCAACACCCCACAAGGCACCAACTATACGGCCACCTGCCTCCCATCACGAAAACTACCCAAGTTAGACGAACCAGACATGCAGGGCGCTGCTGGAGAAGCAAGGACGAGCTCATAAGTGATCTACCCCTATGGACCCCCACATATGGCCGAGCAAAAGCAGGACGACCAGCTCGAACATACATACAGCAGCTATGTGAAGATACGGGATGTAGCGCAGAAGACCTACCAGAGGCAATGAACGATAGGGAAAAGTGGCGAGAGAGGGTCAGGGATATCCGTGCTAGCGGCACGACATGATGATGATGATGATGATGATGTATTGAGTAGCCATAGCCATGGATAGTGCTCTATAAGGTGCTAGCACTCCGAATCAGAGTTGACTTGGGAGCAATGGCAATGAAGGAGTACTCCGCATTTCCTATATCTTCAAGGCCCGAGCCTCGCCATTAAATGGTTTAATGTCATATCCAGGACACTCGTGGGGGGGAGCTAACCTCGCTGCAGTAATGCACTTGGTGTATTTTACAGCCCCAACTGACTAGTCTGTTCAACGTCTTGACAGAAAAAAAAAACCTGCATGCTGTTAAAATCAGTCAATCAATTGTTATAATTAACTGTAAATTTTTACTTAGAATTATAATTAATTACTTAGATGTCCAAAATTTATAAAGGAAATATAGAATAATTTGTATTTATCAACCCAGCAGCTTAGAATCTAAAGAAATGGTAAAGACAAAGCCATCTTCAATTAGGTCACGTTGGTGTACACGCACGGAGAGTGATAGCCAAACGGAGATGTCAAAATGGAAGTTAGAAGATCTGTAGACTGATTAAAATTCACTGGTGATCACTAAACAGGTTCTTTGCAGGTGGGGAGTGGAACTGATGAAATTTTAACCCGGCACTTTTCCTAAAAGACGACAAAGGTGATAATTAAATACCGAATGAGACAGGCGAAAACAATCAGCCCTTCGGTCAACTAAGAAGTAAACATATTGTCGTCTAGTGAACCCTACGTTCATCTTACTCGTTAACCGCAACGTTTATCGGTTGCCTTCCATAATGATGACTGGCTTATTTTAACGGCATATCAACCCGTTTGGAGTTATTTTATACTTAGACATTTTTGAGTATCGTGTACATGTTTATATTAACAGTTTTTGTATTGTTGAATCTCAAAAGTTTTTGCTCAGATATATAGTCGCAGGTATTCCTTTCTAATACAGATAATGGTTGGTTGGTTGTTTAGGTTTTATGGCATATCAATCTTTGTAGGTTATTTAATGCTAAATCCATTTAATGCAAATAGTCAGTTCAATTTTTAAAAAATTCAGTTTAGCATGAGTACACACTTTAATTGTCAAAACATATCTATTTCAACCTATTCAGTTTATTCAAACAGTTCTAATTCCACGGTTTAGTTCTATTTAACCCATTGATAGGGCCCTATCAGGTGCTACCATTCCCGGCCAGAGTGGACCTGGGAGCGATGGCTACGAAGGGGTACTCCACATTCCCCAAAGCGCCAGCTTTACTGGAACCTAACCATCAGACAGTTTAGTGTCCTATCAGGACACCTGTTGTGGGGGGGTCTTAATCCTCTGCATTCGGTGTATTCTACAACCCCAGCCGACTGGGCAAAATACAGATAATGTGCATACAGGTGTATGGTTTCAAGTATTCTAATCAAATACAAATATTTTTTATGGTTTCAAGTAATTCTTTCAATTAAATTATAGTCATTTGTTTGCACACTGTTATATGGTTTCAAGTAACTAATAATAAACCTTCATCATCATCATTAAGTCGTGCTGATAGCACGGATTCCCTTAACTCTATCTCAGCATCCGTCCCTGTCAGCAACGAATCTTGGCAGGTCCTTTTAAAAGCGCCTAGTATCAGCCCACATTTAGGTCATGTAAGTCTTTGCGGGTCAGCCAACACTGCTGAGTCCATATGTCAGACTTCACAAGAAAATGTCACTTACGAGTTCGTTCTCTGGTTCTCCGCCAGGGTATGTTTTGTTCGTCTTACTTGTATGGTTTGTGAGATTGGAGGTTAATGGACGAACAATTGCTGTTTTAGAGAATGCTGCCTCAAAGATTTGCTCAAAACAGCATTCAGTTTCCTTACATAGGATCATTAAATAAGTTTCCAGACTTTTTTCGTATGGGTACATTTATTGATAGTACACACATGAAACTCAAGTCCCCCTCGAAGTAATCTCCTCCGGCTGCAATGCACTTGTACCGTTCCAGCAACTTCTTCAAGGCCCCATGGAAGTCCTCTTGTGTGAGCGTGTCAAAGACCTAAGTCACAGCCTCTTTCATCTCCTCAATTGTCCCATAACAACGGCTTCTGAGCTTAAGGAATAACCAAAAGTCACAGGGAGCAAGGTCTGGACTATAGGGAGGGTATGGAACTGTCTTGATGCCCATCTTGGTCAAATAGTCTGTGACAAGGTTGGAGTTGTGGACTGGTGTATTGTCCTGCTGGAAATGCCACTGACCTGATTTGAATAGTGCTCGCCTCTTCCCTAGGAATCTCTTCTTGAACTCCCTTAAAACCTCAACATAGTAACCCTAAGCCTAAGCCTTTGGCCGATCAACTCTGGTGTATTGACTTCCTTACTCCTCCCACACCTCTCATCATCCCTCATAGACTCCCTGGCTTCCTTGAATCTCCTATGCCACTCAAAAACTGATGCTCGATTTATGCAAGATACTCCAAAAGCAGTCTGAAGCATTTCATACGTTTCTGTGGCATTTTGTTCCAAGTTTAAAACGGAATTTTATGGCATATCCTTCTTCTAAAGTGTCCTCAAATTGCATTTTTGAAATTTACCAGCTGTGACAATTAGGCTTTAGTAGGGTGTATTCCAATTGCTGCTGTAGTTGTTCATTAGAACCTGAAATCATAAAAATTCGTCAGTCATCTTATAAGATGTATAGCAATAACATATTGAATTTTCAAGAGTCTACGACAATTTCAAATGCCTGTACAAAAAGTCTGGAAACTTATTGAATGCACCACGAGCGTTTCATTAATGATCCAGTAGTACTGCCATAGACTAATACGGAAATGTCTGTAGATTAGAAGAATTCCTATTTCATTTTATCAGAGATTAGATTTCCATGTGGTCGATAACCTGTCAATATCAGTTCATGCCTTTCACATCGAGTAACTATTCTTCATACATATTATTAACAGTTATATGGTGTTAAGTATTCTTAATACAATTTGCATACAGTTATATGGTTTCAGGTATTCCTATCTAATGATGATAATAATTATATGCTTTCAAATAATTATATTCTTTGAAAACAGTTATATGGCCTCCAGTAACTAATAATAATCCTAAGTAAACAATTATAACTTCAAGTAACTATTCTTAACACGAATGATTCGCAATTATATGGTATCAAGTATTTCTGTCTAATAATGATAATAGTTTCAAGTAATTGTACCTATTTAATAATATCAATTTTTTGTAGACTGTTATATGGCCTCAAGTAACTAATAATAATCCTAAGTAAACAATTATAGCTTCAAGTAACTATTCTTAACATGAATGATTTACTGTTATATGATATCAAATAAAATTTTTAAAAACAGCAATTGTAACAAAATAGTTCTATTTCAAACAATTCAGATTAACAAAAGTGTGCAATTTAAATGTCAAAAACAGTTCTATTTTAAATAGTTCATTTTAGCATAAGTACACAATTTAGTTCTATTTAGGACCCTTCGTATACTAACTTAACAGCATTTATATCTATTTTTTAAACAGCAAAAATTAGAGCTCGGGAGAAAAAGCAAGTAACAGAATTAAACACAACTTTTGTTCCAAATAGTTAAAGCAAGGACTAATTTTTAAGTCAATAGAGACAACGTCATTTTTTCTGGACATGTAAAATTGGTGTTTCTTTTGTTTTTTTTTTGTGTGTGTTTTTTTTTGCTTTGTTTTTGTTTTTATTTTTTATTTTTTTTGTTTTTTTTGTGGGTGTGTGGGTTGCCTCTCATCTGTTGCTGTTTATGTCGAAAACATATGCGCATACCGACGAAAGTGAAGTGTCTCATGTCAACAAATACCATCCTTCTTAAACAAAGTTTTATCTCTTTTCTAATATCTGTAGCAGAAAGAAACTTGTATTTTTGTTTGGCGTGTAATTTAATTTGACCGTTAGAGTCGCCGAACATTTTCACCCAATCAGGATGACCTGTCCTATTCAGCCCGAACCATATTTCCTAGCAACACCAAAAATTTAAGAAAGCCCGCGGAACTCTCTCCCTCAGAAATCCTCTATGGGAACGGAGGTCTTATTGTCTGCTCCTGAATAGCAGTAGCAGCATTATACACTATGAGGAGAGCCATCTAGTTTATGAACCCCTTGGGTCTATTCTTCTAGACCAAGGGATCCTAGTTAAAAACAAATTAGATGATACACTCTAACAACTCCCTGCCTTCTTTCCTTCCTACGAGACTCGTAGCATACCAACGTAAACCCCTTTACTTCATGCTGCCATTAAAACCTTCATTAAAAACCTAACGACGTCTTCGTTCTTCTCCACCGCCTTTATATTCCATCAACATTTAGCGAGGGGATAACAACCAACGAAATACCAACACAACCAAAGTAATACCAACGCAAGCAACGAAATACCAACGCAACCAACGCAATACCAACGTAATACAAACGCAACCAACGAAATACCAACGTAATACCAACGCAACCAACGAAATACCAACACAACCAACGTAATACCAATGCAACCAACGAAATACCAACACAACCAACGTAATACCAATATAACCAACGCAAAACCTAAAAAACCTAAAACCTAAAAACCAAATAATAATAATAATAATGTTCCCATCGCTATATATCCTGTCTCTACCAAACATAACACCGTTACTTAAGAGCAAAATCTCTTTCTTCTGTATCAGTATAAAATCTGAACTTTATTTTTGTTTTTGTTTTTTGTTTTTGTGGGTGTGGGGTGCCTCTCATCTGCTGCTGTTTATATCGAGAACATATACGCATACCAACGAAAGTGAAGTGTCTCATGTCAACAAATACCACCCTTCTTAAACAAAGTTTTATCTCTTTTCTAATATCCTGTCTCTACCAAACATAACAGTATTACCCAAGAGCAAAATCTCTTTCTTCTGTATCAGTACAACATCTGAACTTATCTCTTTTTGGAAAAAACAGACAGAGTACTCTTTCATTTCCATGCACTTTTTTTTACTAGAACATTCAACGAGCAGACGATTCACAAAATTCACTTTACTTGAATAAATATTCTTTATTGAGTTTTAAATATCAACATTTCCTTTATTCTTTTGTGCTGACTTCTTCAGTTACATGTCTTCATCAAAATACCAAATACAACATAATAAAATTTAAGTTGAAGGTTATTCATTTATTTGTAACGTAGAAATATTGTTTGTTTTGTTTTACGGCGTATCAACTTCATGTGTCATTTAATGCCAAATCGAGTTAAGGAAAATAAGTTTGAAAAGAAATTCAAAGGAGAGGTCTTAGAAATTAATGATAAACTTTAAATAATTCGTTGGTTATTTGTTTTTTATTGGGAGTTTATTTGTAGGGAATTAAGAAAAAAACCCTGTGAAACAGGTTAGGGAAGGGATCAGTTTGTTAGAATATATCTAGTAAAGAAAGGGTTTATAGAAGTAATTTGGTCTTGTAAATTTCTTTAGATTTTTGTATATAACTTCACTGTTTTTAGAAATTATATCAAATTATTTATTTATGCCTTCCATAGTTGTTGTCTATCGCACCACAATAAATAAAAATTAATTCTCAGATTAAGAAGCCACATCTCAAAATGATTCCAATTAAAAGACAAGTACAAAAATTCGGTACGGACCCGACTCTGGAAGACCAGATAAGGATTTATAAGACCAAAATATCCATCCTTCAACGCCCTTCTGGGCCCGTGGCGCAGCGGATAGAGGCGTTGAGTCTCTACGGCTCCAGGTGAGCATTGTCAGAAGATAGCGGTTTCAAATCCTATCCAAGCCAGCCAGAGGTTTACTTGGTCAAACTGAATAGCTTAAAATAGTAACGTTTTTGACGAAGACAACAACTATGGAAGGCAGTAATTACTGGGGATACGGTTACAAGACTCAGCTTTCCTATCCGAGATCGCGGTAAATACACCTGAAGAAGGCCAGAGGTGAAATTTGGCCGAAACGTAGTGAAAGAAGAAACAACACAAAAACTACCAAGATGAGGACAAAAAGTCCGCAATAAATAAAAATTAATTCTCCGAGTTTATGCGTATCATTTTCTGGGGCAGGTGCTGGGTTGTGCAAGTACCATTTGTTAGTGTGGTCAAATTTAAATTTCTTGCATATTTCCCAGTGGATCACCTTGCCGATCCAGTCGTGTCTCGTCTTATACTCCTTCTGTGCTAATTTGCTGCATTCGCTTATTATGTGATTGATCGTTTCGTCTCTGTCACCACATAGTCTACATTTGCTATTTTGTTGAGTCTTGTCTATTCTCGCTTTGATATCATTGGTTCTTATGGTGTTGTCCTGTGCTGCTATTAGGAGAAATTCCATTTCTCTCTCAAAGTCACCTTTTCTTAGCCAGGTCCATTATTATTATTATTATCATTCCTATAGAGTTTTTCACATCAGCATCAGCAATTGTTCTTTCATTAGAGTCTGAGTAACAGCAAGTCTCCTCAAGTCTCCAGGAGCCTTCTCAGTATTATTGCCGATCTCAATAATGCAGTAGTTTGGATGGACTCCACTCGTCCAATTATTTCCAAGTCCCCCTGTCCCTTTATTAATCTTTTGGTGACTGTGCCAAGAGCACCAATTATAATTGGTATAACCGCCACTTTCATATTCCACAGTTTTAGTCAGTTCCTTCTTTTCACTTTCTTTTAATTCTACACAGTGGTCAGCCGGGACAGCAATGTCCACAATTTTGCAAGTTCTCTTTTTTTCCTTTTTTTTTTTTTTTTTTTGATTATCATAAGGTCTGGTCGTGTGGCCAAGATTAAGTGGTCCGTTTGGATGTCAAAATCTTAGAGGAGTTTCTGTGTCATTCTCCAGGACTGATGATGGGTTGTGCATATACCATTTCTTCGTATGGTCAAACTTCAATTTCTTGCACAATTCCCAGTGGATCACTTTACCCAACCAGTCGTGTCAAGCCTTATACTCTTTCTGTGCTAATTTGCTGCATTCGCTTATTATGTGATTGATGGTTTCGTCTCGATCACCACATAACCTACATTTGCTATTTTGTTGCGTCTTATCTATTCTCACTTTGATATGATTGGTTCTTATGGCGTTGTTTTGTGCTGCTATTAGGAGAGATTCAGTTTCTCTCTGACAGTTTCCTTTTCTTAGCCACGTCCAGGTTTTCTTGCGTGAAATGTTGTTTATTCGGCGTTTAAAACGTCCTGAGAGTTGTTTCTCTTCCCATGTTTTTCCTATTTATTCTCATTCAGTGATTGATAGTTTCTATTATTATTATTATTATTATTTACTTGAAACCATATTATTGCTTAAAATTGTTGAAATCATGTGATTGCTTGCAAATTATATTGTTTGATAGGAATACCTGAAAATATATAATTATTTACTAGTCGGAATAAAAGTAAAGTTGGCGACCTTAGTCGAGGGTGACCCGAAGACTCCCTTTTCAATAGCTGCTACACCTAGATTGTGGGGGGAGGGGCTACTCCATTCCTTGGATTGCTCTACTTTACCTTTGATCCTTACCTTATAATGCTGAGTGCTAAGCAAGACGACATCAAGTACCATTTTTTGAGTCTTTGGTATGTCTCGACCTGGGATTGAACCCCGGTCTCACAGACCAATGGCGAACACTCTACTCATTAGACCAATGAATTACCTTAAACCATATAATTTTGTAAAAAAATTGTCAGGATTACTGAAGAATACTTGAAACTATATAAGTGTATGTAAATTATTAGTATTAGATTGGAGTATTTGATATCATATAACTATGTGCAAACAAATAATTCTCACAGTCTAATTAAAAAGTTTGATTTAAAAAAGAATGTTGCAATGATTTTGTTTGGTTTTGTTTTATGGAATATCAACCTTTGTGGGTTATTTATGTCATATCCTATTAATATAGCTATATAATATGATTTAAGTGAATAGTTTATTGGTCACATTCTTTAAAAGAACTGGAGTTCATTTGTTTGCACACAGTTAAATGGTTTCAAGTATTGCTATTTGCCTGCACATAATAAATGGTTTGAAGTGTGACTATTTATTGTTTGCACACAGTTAAATGGTTTCACCTATTGTTATCAAAAACTAATAATTCAATTTAATATCAATCGTTTTTTTTTTTAAATGGTTTCAAGTAGAGTGATTAAAATGATTAAACAGTTGTATTTGGAACGCAAATAGGTACTACCGCTCTGGTTCAAAGTGGACCTGGGAGTAATGACAATGAAGGGATACTCTACCTTCCCCCAAAGCCCCAGGATGCAGTTTAGCGTCATATCCAGGACACATATTGGGGTGGGGGGTATTACCCTACTCCAATGATATCGTCAGCGTATTCTACAATCCCAGCTGACTGGCCAAGATTGAAAAGGACAATTAAAAATAAAAAGTTATGATAATAAAAAACCATTTACAAATATAATAAATTTTGGTATTTAATAAACTATCAGGATTTGATATGCCGACGAACAAATAAGTCATAAAATAAACCAAGTGTTTTCAAGGAGATGGGAACAACGTCTTCGTCGGGGATTGACTTCTCAGGGGAAACTGTTTTCAAATAGAGAAAGCTGATTTTTAATTAAGTTGATTATAAACATTTTTACACAACGTCTCATTATTTTCTAAAGTAATCTCTAACAAGTTGTAAGAATTGCTCCATTCTTGGTGCCATCTCTTTCGCATTTACCGATTCTCAAAAACATCGTTACTTAAAGGTATGGAGATACATCATCATATGTCAGTTTTTAAGAAATCTCATTGATTTTTTTCATGAAGACCTTTTAATGTTAGCGAAACGAGAAATGTTTCGGCGTTTTGCTATGAAAGAAAATTGCAAAATTAATCGAAAGAGATTACCTTCATTCGTCAGTCATTCCTGCTCTGGCATTTCTTATATGCCAGGCTGCTGCAATCACTTATTATGCGATCAGCTGTTTCATCTCTGCAACAACATAACCTACATTTGCTATTCTTCTGTGAATAATTAATTTTTGCTTGAGCATAATTAGTGCTTTTGAGATTCATTTTGTGATGCTATTAATAAAGAATCAGTTTCTCTTATCAGGTTTCCTCTTCCTAGCCATGTTCAGGTATTCTAATGTGTAATTTCCTAGTTTGTTTCTTAAAGTGTCCGTTCAGTTGTTTTTCGTTCTATTTCTGTTTACTATTATTATCATTATTATAATTAGTTTTTCACACTGACACTGGTGGGCTTTCACTGGAGTCTGAGTGATAGCAAATATCCTCAGATCTCCAGGACTTTTCTGAGTATTCTTACCGATCTCACCAATGCTGTTTTCTGGATAGTCTCGATTCGTCCACCAATTTCCAACTCTCCCAGTTCTCTTTCCAAGCCTTTGGTGACCGTCCCGAGTGTGCCAGTTACAACTCGTATCACTGTCACCCTCATATTCTACAGTTTTCTAAGTTCTTTGGCAAGGACTAAGTAAGTAAAAGCAAAGCTGGCGACCATAATCGAGGGCGACCAGAAGGCTCCCTTTTCAATAGCTACAAAACCGAGATGTAGGGGAGGGCGCTACTCCTTTCCCTGGATTGCTCCACTTTACCCTTGATACGTACCTTATATTGCTGTGTTAAGCAAGGAGGTATCAAGTACCATTTTTTTTTTTTTTTAGTTTTTGGTATGACGCGACCAGGGATTGAAACCAGGTCTCCTGGACCATTGGCGAACACTCTACCCACAAGGCCAATCTTTTTCTTTTTTTTTTTAATTTTTTTTTTTTTTTTTTTGTTAATTATCGCTGGTTCTGGTCTCCTGTCCAGGATCAGGTGATCCGTTAGTATCTCAAAATCCCAGAAAATCTTCTCCATCTCATTCAATTGGACAGATTCTGGTTTGTGCGCAATCCAATTGGTAGTATGGTAAAATTTCTATTTCATCTACAATTCTTAGTGGATCATCTTCTTCAACCAGTTAGGTCAAGTCTTATACTCATTATTATTATTATCATTATTTTATACGTGTTTTCCTCGTCAGTTTTAACTGGTGGCTTTTCACAGGAGTATAAGTGACAGCAAGTCTCTTAGGACTCTTTTAATTATTCTAGCTGATCTCTAGTCTCCTTTCCAAGTTCTTAGAAACCGTCCCCAGTGCACTTACTGCCACAGCTTTTTCAGATCTGTAGCTATATCCAAGTATTTGTTTATTTTTGTTTCGGTTGGGATCAAGCGACAGCACGACTTCTCAACGGCAGTCTGTTTGGTTAATGAACTTCTAAGTAAGATCATCTGGACGTTGCAGGTTCAATCCTGACTACAAGTAAAAATAACCAGGAATATTTACTATAGCTTAGCACTTGAAGTCGGTTTTTTTTTAACGGAATTAGAACAATCTACTACAAAGGTTTGGTTCAAAGTTCTGTAGAGGCTCCTGAGTTCGACCAGAAACACATGAAGAAGGCCGAATACCGAAACGTTATGAATGTAACAATAAAGATGAAGACAATAGTCCGTATATTCTAAATGATGAAATAAACAATTCTTGTACGATGTTATATAATAAGTGTTTATTTCTTTCAGGCACATACACGCGCGCGCAGGCGCACACATACACACACACACACTCACCAATTGTTATATTCAAATATATGCAAATGCGTGAAAAAAAATGTGACCCCACGTGTGAATCTTTCCCAGATCTGTGTTGATGGAAACAAAATAAGTGAACTTGTCAGCAGACAGGATTTAATTCACGTGAAAATGCCCGAATATATCTTTCACTCATATATCATACTAGATTACAATAAATCACATGCTTTATTTAACTAGTGTGAAACACACACACACACGCGCGCGCGCACACACACACACACACACACACACAAATATATATATATATATATATATACGGATTGGAGAGCCGTGGTATCTTTAGATCGTCGTCTCGCCTTCCCTGTTGTGAACACGTTACCAACACAGCGTTCTGAAATTATCGTTTGGCTGTCTGGCATGAAATAAGATTTACATTATTAAGTTCCCGGTTTCTTTTTTGAAGAAAATGTCCACTGGGCTCATAAACGTAAATAAAGAAAATATGAAAATTTATGAAGGATCGCTGACTCAACATTGATATAGTTGATTAAAACTAAGTTCTCTATCGGAAAATATGATATATCGAAAGCGGTGCCAAAATTGAGCATTGAATGCACCTTCATGAATTTCTCATTGTTATCTTATGACCAAGGACAACCAAAGTATTTTGATGTCATAAGGAATTGTTGGGGCGCCATGGGTTAATGGTAATGATGCTTAAATGTCGAAAATTTGCTAGGCTGGACTGTAGAATACACCGACTTCATCTCTGCACAGGGGTAAGACACCTCCCTCAAACGAGTGTCCTGGATGAAAGCCTGAACAATCTGATTATGAGGCTCCAGTAATACTGGAGCATTTGGAGAATGCAGAGTACCCTTTCACTGCCATCGCTTCCCGGCCCACTCTGACTCGGAGTGGTAACACCTGATAGGATCCTAGCAATGGCTCAAATAGAACTGTTTGATATTTAAACTGAGTGCAAATAAACGACTGATGCTAAATTGAATTGTTAGAAATAGAACTGTTTGATTATTTAACTGTGTATAAATAAATGCGATGTTTATTTGAATTGTTAGTGATACGTTGCAATACTTGGAACCATTTAACTGAGTGAAAACGAAGGGATAATGTTCAACAGAATAATTAGTACTAAATTGTAATACTTATAACCACTTCACTGTGTGCAAACAAATAATTGATATTGAATAGAATTATAAGTGTTAGATAGCAATAATTAAAACCATTCAAACTTTGTGTTGTATTTTGGCCTTCGACCCGGCCAAAAATGCCATTCCAAGGTAATGCACCGGAAGGAAGTGACACATTCTAATGGCAGTTATGAGAGGAAATCGCGTGGGCGGAAATTGGCTGATGAAATGGGACGAGCTAAAAAATTTCCATGATACACTCATAGACTGATGCACCGGAAGAGAGTGACCTGTGAACTGCATGACAGTTATTTCCGCTGGATGACGATCAATCATGCCATTCCAAAGATCGAGTAGGCGATTGAGTGGGCGTTGAACTATTATATAACTCAGTCAAGACAGAAGTCAGAGTTGCAGTTAGAGTTGGAGAGGGAGTTATAGACGAGATGTGGTAGGGAAAACCACGCCAGGCCGAAGGGGCTCGGGGCCCCCGATTGAGTTGGGGTCCAGAGAAGTTGCTGATAAGATGCAGTAAAGAAAGCCATCACCTAGTAGAGTGGGCCTCTGGGCCTCCGGTTGAGCAGCCATGGAGAACGAAAAAGACACAACGCTGACGGCCATAAGAGTGGGGGTCAAAATATTGCAGTTTCTGTTCGGTCTCCAGCTCCCTCTCACACGCAAACCTTGAATAACCCTTTCAAACCTTACAATAAAGTGAGAGGTATATATATTTTTATAACGAATTCTTCGCTCGTCTTTCTTCTTCGTTGTGTTGTTATGATTATGAGCATATAACATTTGTAGAAACAATAGCAATACTAGTGTGCAAAAAAATTAGTTCTCATCCGTTTAAAGATAAAATTACTGACAAACTTATATATTATGTATTTTACATTTCAATGTGTGCAAACAAATGATTGATGTTAAATTGTTACAGCTACATAGCAATACTTGAAACCATTCATCTGAGTGCAAAAAAAATGAGTTCAGGCTCGTTTAAAAATGCAATCAAGAAAATGTTTATAAATCATATATATTTGATATAGATATATAAACCGGTTTTGATGTTAAATAACCTACAATGGTTGATATGCTATAAAAACCAAGCCAAACCAAATACATTTAATACATATATGTATAAACTGGATTAAGCATTAAATAACTAACAATGGTTGATATGGCATAAAACCCAACTAAATCAAATCCTATATATCTAATATATACGAAGTGCACACGATAAGTTTTCAGACGTTTTTTCGTATGGGCACTTTTATTGATAGTACACACTTGAAAATCTAGTCCCCTTCGAAGTAATCTCCTCCGGTTGCAATGCACTTGTTGTACCGTTCCAACAACTTCTGGAAGGCCCAATGGAAGTCCTCTTGTGTGAGTGTGTCAGAGACCTAAGTCACAGCCTCTTTCATCTCCTCAATTGTCTCATAGCGACAGCCTCTGGGCTTAGGGAATAAGCAAAGGTCAAAGGGAGCAAAGTCTGGACTATAGGGAGGGTGTGGAACTGTCTTGATGCCCATCTTGGTCAAATAGTCTGTGACAAGGATGGAGTTGTCCTGGTGGAAATGGCACTGAGCCGACTTGAAGAATGCTGGCCTCTTCTGACGGAATCTCAACTTGAACTCCCTTAAAACCTCAACATAGTAAGCTTAACCCTAAGCCTTTGCCCAATCAACTCTGGTCTATTGACTTCCTTACTCCTCCCACACCTCTCATTATCCTTCACAGACTCCCTGCCTTCCTTGAATCTCCTATGCCACTCAAAAACTGATGCTCGATTTATGCAAGATGCTCCAAAAGCAGTCTGAAGAATTCCTTACGTTTCTGTGGCATTTTTTCCAAGTTCAAAACAGAATTTTATTGCATATTGTTCTGCCTCACGTCCAGATTGGATTTTTGAAATCCACTAGCTGTGACAATCAGGCTTTAGTAGGGTGTATTCCAATTGCTGTTGTAGCTGTTCATTTGAACCTGAAATCATAAAAATTCGTCAGTCATCTCATAAGATGTATAGCAATAACATATTGAATTTTCAAGAGTCTACGACAATTTCAAATGCCTGTAAAAAAAGTCTGGAAACTTATTGAATGCACCACGAGCGTTTCATTAATGATCCAGTAGTACTGCCATAGACTAATACGGAAATGTCTGTAGATTAGAAGAATTCCTATTTTATTTTATCTGAGATTAGATTTCCATGTGGTCGATAACCTGTCAATATCAGTTCATGCCTTTCACATCGAGTAACTATTCTTCATACATATTATCAACAGTTATATGGTGTTAAGTATTCTTAATACAATTTGCATACCGTTATATGGTTTCAAGTATTCCTATCAAATAAATCATAATTAGTCAGTCATTTTATAAGATGTATAGCAATAACATGCTGAATTTTCAAGAGTCTACGACAATTTTAAATGCCCATTCAAAAACAGTCTAGAAACTTATCGTATGCACCTCGTATATGTAAAGAGGATTTGGGATAAAATAATCTACAATGGTTGGTTGATATGTTATAAAACCAAACCAAACCAAACCAAACCAAAAAATCGAAATGTTGCCTGACTCCAGAATCAACATCAAATGAAATGTTCGGTGATGACACAAATCTTGTTTTTGTAGCGATTTTTCTCTGAATTACGTACGATGTGGTTGGATGGTTAGTTGGTTGGTTTTACAGCATGTCAACCCTTTTCAGGTTATTTAGTACGAAAATTATTTTAGTAATTTTGTTCTACAATTATTTACGTTAAAGTCATATATCTTCACAATCATTTTGAGCGGATGGATTCTTCATAACGAGTTCAAATTCTGAACGAGGTTGTTTGCGTTTCACTTTGCACAAATACTCTTGGAAAAAGGCCCTGAATCCATATGTTATAAACCACTCTCACCTATGAGTAAATAGTAGGAGAGGCTGTTTATTTAGCCTTGTTAAAGCAACCAGTCCAAAAGAAAAACAAACTCTGAATCAAAATCATCAGTACACCGCTTAAAATTTGATCCATAGAAATTAGGCAATACTCTCCATATTAGTGGTAAATCATAAACATCGTGTGTTTTTTTAAAGAAACTAATCTCAAAAATGGTGATTTGCAACGTAGTGGTTATTTTGTGGTGACACTTCGTGACCTGCTCGCTCTCATCTGATCTGTCCCAACATTTATTACTTCCCCTGGGGATACCTGAAGACTCAAGCATTTAAATGAATCCCAACAATATCAGAAGCAATAATTAGACGAACACTGCAGAACTTCAGGGTGAGATTTAAGAGGTTCATACCTGGTAAAAACAAACATTTGGACGATATAATATTTAAAGCAAAGAGATGAAAATAACAAATAAAATGGTAAATATTGTTCTTTCTTATATTCAAATTAAATTTTATATAGGATCTATGTTGGGTTTTCTATTTTCCAAACCAAAGAAATAATTCTGTCGGACTCAGTATGTAGGATAAATTTTTTAATCTAAGGTTTTCTTCAAGCTTTTACCATTACGTTTGTTTGCTTGTTATTTAATGGCATATCAACCTTCTCGGGTTATTTAAACGGTTCTTTTTTAAACAATTCATTTTCGCTTAAGTACAGTTTCAAGGTCAAAAACAATTTCATTTCAAACAATTCCGTTTAGCATACAAAAAGAGTTCATTTCAAACAATCCAGTTTAGTATACGTATGCAGTTTAAATGTCAAAACAGTTCTATTTCGAGCAATTCAGTTTTGCATAAGTACACAGTTTGACCCACAGATGGGATCCTACGAGGTGCGACCACTTCGAGAAAGAGTGGATCAGGGAGCGAGGGCAATGAAGGGATACTCCGCATTCCCCAATGCTCCAGCATTACTGGAACCCCATAATCAGATTGTTTAGTGTCATATCCAGGACACTCGTTGGGGGGGGGTCTTACCCCTCTGCAGTGGTGCAGTCGGTGTATTCTACAGCCCTAGCCGACTGGGCAATTTATCATTACGTTTGGATTTCAACATTACAAAATTATCACTCGTGTAATAGGCTAAGCCAATTTTAGGCCGAAAAATTAGAGCTACGCAGGATTATATATATATATATATATATATATATATATATATATATATATATATATATAATTGATCTTTTAGGGCGAACGTTTGCCCAAAATATATGAGAAAATTAAGAAAGTGTGTAGCACTTTGAATAATGCCGAGTTGACTTAAAACTTAATTGTTTTACGGGCTATATTGAACAAATCTTGGAAGAAACAACAGCTTTACGGCCACTTGCCACCCATCTCAACAAGACATCCAGGACACTTCTGGAGAAACAAGGATGACCCTTACACATGGACGTGCCAGTGTTGACCGACCCGTAAGAACTTCTCTACATCAGCTCTGTGCGGAAACAGGATTTGGTTTCGAAAACCAGCCGGGAGCGATAGATGATAGGGGCGGACGGAGGGAGAGAGAGAGTCAAGGAAATCCCTGCTAGCAGGGCAACTTAATGATGATGAATTATCGTCCTTTATTCCGAGGTTGGCGTTAGTATTCCGAGTTAAAGAGATGTTTATATTTTAACGGTTGTATGTACATATTGTTATCTCCATGTATGAATAAATAGTGCTTAATGTCATTGTGAGTGTATACATTTAAGAATAGCGTTAATTGATAGAGCCTATATATTTAATTTAGGATAGAGTTAATTGATAGAGCCGATATATTTAAATTAGGATAGAGTTAATTGATAGAGTATTAATATAGTCAATAGTGCTTAGCAACGGTCAGTTTCTTACCTATACATTCGTCAAGCAAAAAACTGATTGTTACCAAGCAACGTTATCTCCATCTCTAAGCTATCTTAATATATATATATATATATATATACATATATATATATATATATATATATATATGTCTGTGTGTGTGTGTATTTGTATATGTGTATGTATATATATATATATATATATGTATGTATACATATATGTGCATATATATATATATGTATGTATATATGTATGTGCATATATATATATATATATATATATATATATATATGCAACTTAGTCTCACATAAGAATAATAAGAAAATAAGCTATTACAATATTAGTAGGCGTTAATACTTTTTTATATGCCACTTTTTTTTATATACACGCACTCACACGAACACACACACACACACACACACACGCGCGCACACACACACACACACACACACACACACACACACACGTAAATGTGCGCGCACACATATTATCTGAAACATTTTACTGTATCTTCAAAACTCGGTTTCACGACTAAGGAACGAAAGGAGAAGGCGTAATTGAACACATCGTAGTAATCAGATGGTTCAAGAGATTTCACTCAGGATGCAAGAACGTCGACAATCAGGCAAGGTTAGGTAAATCGTGAATTCCGAAGCAGTGCTCTAAATCAAGACTTTATAAAAAAAATACTTATTCATTTTTCCCGATTGTCATTCTGAACTCTTTTAGAGCGGCGCATTTGGTGATAGATTTTATGGTTGCAATGCATTTTGATCATAGACTAAAAAAACTTGCAACTAAAAAAAATTAATGGAATTTCACAATTACTATATTACAATACATTATTGGCGTTGAGGAGAAATATCGCACAAGTGTGTTTAAAAGAGATTTTTTATATCACAGATATTTCTAAAAATGACTGCAGGCGAGTAACAATACAGGAATTCTTAACACTTGTAACCGGATATGGCTAACGGAATCAGTACAGGTGACCCCCGTGGATTCAATAAAGGACGTAGTTCGAAGTTCCGTGTAGTTTCCTGAGTTCGACAAGTACAAGTACTATTTAACCAATAGCCCATGGGTATAAGAAAGGTGCCCGTAGTTATCATCGAAGGAAATGGACACGGTGACACGAGTTCAAATCCTGGACGCGACTGATTGCATTTCACATAACACTAATACCCTTGGGAAAGGTATGAATCCAATTGTTCTCCCTCCAGCTATGGGTAAATAGTAGGACAGACTTGGTTCTTCAGCCTTGGTGAGGCAACTAGTCTAGGAGAAGGAAAACTCTGATTTCAAACCTGTTAAACTCCGCTTAAAAATTGACCTTGTGTCATATCCTGTCCGAGAGGAGGGGTGAGTAAATATGGGATATTTCTAAAAAATGTCTGTTTTACTTGAGTTTAGAGGTAATAAAGTATTTTTTTTAATTTTGGGTCGAGGTTTTGGCCTAATGAGTAGAGTGTTCGCCAGTGGTCCGGGAGACCGGGGTTCAATCCCAGATCGAGTCATACCAAAGATTCAAAAAATAGTACTTGATAAGGCCTTGCTTAACACTTAGCACTATAAGGTAAGGATCAAGGGTAAAGTGGAGCAATCCGGGGAATGGAGTAGCGCCCTTCTCTACACCTCGGTGTTGTAGTTATTGAAAACGAGGCCTTCGAATCACCCTCGACTAAAGTCGCCATATTAACTTTATATCGAACAGGAGGTTGTTTCGAGGGAGATATCGCATAAGATCCAAATTTATCAAGAAATGAGGATTAAAGTTGCATCTTCTCTTTACGCATTAAGTATTATTGGGCGACTCGAATTGCTCTGCAAACCAAAAGGGTTAAAGCATTTGTTACTACAACTGGGATTCGTTTACTATTTCCTTGAAACTTAAGTTATTTATCAAGGTACTAGTATATTTAATCTGATATCATTTTTTTAATTATTTTGCTTACCTTTTTTTTTTCTTTTTCTTTTCACCTTTTCTCTCACCTTCTCTTCCTTCTCTGACGCCCACCCACTTATCCAAACACTTACACACAGACACACACGCACGCACACACACACACAAACACACAGACACACATAGACACACACACACACACACACACACACACACACACGCCAGTACTCCAATCAGAGAAGTATGAATGAAAGCACAATTACAACTGTCGACAGTTCGCTGAAATCTAATTCCTTGCAATCAAACCGGACTTCATTCTTTACATCTTCTTATCAGCCGCACTATGGCTTTCTTCACTTTTTCTGTCTTCTTATCTGGTACTCTAGCATACTTACCCCATCGCGCATGCGCATACCTACACTGGCACGGTAGCGCACATACAGTTTTCCTTATCAAACATCCTCGCCTCCCCCCTCCCTCCCATCCACTCAATCAATGAGAATGAATCACAGCACTGCGTCTTGACTTCTCACCTTCTCAGTTCTTTGTGTTGATATTTTGCGAGACAAGATTCGTCATTCAAATGAAGCGTCTCTTCGGATGCATCTGATTCGTAAGATTTATTGCGTCCTTAAAAGAATAAAATCGGAATCTAAAACTCTAACAAATAAAAACATCCCAATATAAATGAGTAAATTCAAAATATTTATTTATTTATTTATTTATTGCAACGTGAAATATCCACTTCTTTAACGTTATTTCCATAAGTGAACAGTATATACCCAACCCCCTCCGGCATGAGTAAGATATGACACTAGGTCAATTTCTAAGTCGGTTTGAATTCAAAAGTTTCCATTTCCTAGACTGGTTACTAACCAAAGCTAAAGAGCCCACTCTGCCTTATTATTTACCCATAACTGAGAGAGAAGAGAGTGATAACATGTACTAATCAAAAGAAATTTTACAATATTCTCTAACACCACCCCGATCACTTCTATATCTTTACGGATGGATCCAAGGACACTGGTAGGGCAGCGTGCACGGCTGTTTTGAACAAAACAGTTCTTAAGAAAGCTCTTCCAAGGGAAAGCTCTATCTTCCCAGCAGAAGCCCATGACCTAGCTCTCAACGTCATCTCAAAGACCTAGCTCTCAACATCATCTCAAAGAGTAAGCATAAGAAATTTATAATATTTTCAGACTCACTCTCTGTCTTGCTATCATTGAGAAATAAAAAATTTCAGATCCCTCTTATCATTAAACTGTTGAATAGATTAGACTCAATGTCAAATAGAAAAGAAATAATTATATGCTGGACCCCAAGCCACACTGGAGTGAGAGGGAATGGAAGAGCAGACTCAGCAGCCAAATCGGCCTTAGATCTGACACCCGATAAATCCAGGATCCCCTAAACTGACTTGAAACCAACAATTAATAAATTCCTTCACACAAAATAGCAACAACAATAGCAATAACATCCACAATAAACTCTTCCAAATTCAGCCCACCTTAGGAGAGTGGAGACCAGCATCAAGAAAATCAAGAAGAGAACAAGTTGTTATATCCCGATTGCGAATTGGTCATACAAGGTTTACTCACTCTTTCATTTTGAAACAGGAACCACAACCACAGCGTTTAACCTGCCAGACAACTTGCACGGTTAAACACATTCTTATAGAATGCAAAACTTTCGCTGTTATCAGAAAGCGATTTTTCAAAGTAAATAACTTAACCGATCTGTTCGAGAACGTCAAAATAGATGACATTCTGTCCTTGAGAGAGACAGAGTTGTACCAAAAAATATGACAACTTAAAACTGGTTAATCTTGTGCAAACAAATGAAATCCTGCTAATAGAAAATTCTACCTACCTTAATATTCGTTTTGAAATCTTTGGTTGATATATGTATGTATATATAGACAGAATTTGGCGTTGAATGACCTAAAAAGGTTGATATGCCATAAAACCCAAACAACCAACCAACCAACTAATTTACCAAAAGACTTACGCTAAAGGTATGATGTGACACAAATTTAAGCGGAGTAAAGCTGGTTTTAATTCAGTTTTCCTTCTCCTAGACTGGTTGTTTCACCAATGATAAAAAACCTCATCTGTCTTACAATTTGCCCATTGCTGCAGGGGGAGAATAGATATATTCGTGGTTTTTCCGAAGACATTAGCACGAAATGGAACGCAAACAATCTCGTATAGGATTTAAACTCGAGTCACCAATTCCATAACCGTTACACTAAGCTCACCTCCTTCTAATGAAAGTTTCCTATTTCCAAACACCAGTGACACGAATGGTGATTTAATTCAACTACAGATACAAAGTTCTGTAGTTCGATCTTCTGTTAATCTAACCAGATTTTGTCCAATACGTTTTTAATGCATAATTACGTACAAGGGGTAACCGAAAAGTTCCAAGCCTGACTAAGAAGAGAGTGAAACCTACACAGTATTCTACAAATACATCTGACACCTACCATTTGGTGCATCATTCCACAAGATTTATTGTTTAAACTTCAAGAAAAAATTTCTATTTCTTTCCTAGTTTGGTCAAGTACTTTTCGGCATCTTTCATTTCTATGCCTCTCTCAATCTATGGGGTTTAAATACTTGGTAGCTGCATGAAAAGTTGAGCAGAAGTATTTTGCTAACATCTTAATATGTAATATAAGCTTGTCATCTTTGTTTTAGCGCTTACAACTTGCAGTATTTACCTGTATTACATACGACTTTCAAGTTGGTTACCGATGTTCAGAAGCAGGATAGCATGACTTCGGATGAAGAATCCAGATCTAGATGATACAAAAATGTAAGCATAAACCTCTTAAAGTTATACTTGCATAAATTCATCGCTTTCTAGAGCTTTCGCAAATGACGTCCATATTCTCTAAATATCAAGATTTAGTTAACTTCTTTGAATATAACGGCTTTCTGGCGATTACTTAACGTTTTCTTGGCATAAGAAGAAGTTTACTTTTTATGGATAAAAAAATCAAATAGTCTTGGTCAAATACTGTAAACAATCTTTTCTATGATGAACCCAACAATAAATAAAACCCTAAATAACCGACAGAGATCTGATGAATGATAATAATAATATTAAGAATAATAATAATAATATCAACAACCAGATGACAAGGAAACAAAACAATTTTGGAGCAAGATATGGGAACGAAGAGAGCATAACAGAAAAGCCGAATGGATAAGCAACATAGCTCAGAATTACAAAGACTCGAAGAAAGTCCTGAGGCGAAAATACACCTTGATTTACTCAGAGCAACACTCAAAAAAGTATCAAATTAGAAAACGTCAGGCCCTGATGACATGCATAGATACTGGTTTAAATAAATTCACTTCCATCCACAACGGACTTGCGATCGAAATGAATAGATGCCTAGAAGAAATATATAAACCCAAATGGATAACCAAAGGAAATATCAGCCATATTAAAAATATAAATAAATAAAAATAAAGGAACCGCCCCTAACATCTATAGAAACATAACGTGCCTAACTATAATGTGAAAAATACTAACAGCACAAATAAGGGAGGAGATTTACTATTCGCTAACAAACCGAGGAGTGTTCTCCGAAGAACAGAAAGGATGCTGCAAGGGGACCAGAGAAACAGGAGACCTAATATACATTGATCAACACATCCTCAAGGAGAGCAAAACAAGAGAAAAAATATATCAATGGCGTGGATAGACAGCAAAAGGTATAGTTGGATCATAGATTGGAGGTGCCCGTGGTGTAATGGTTATCGTCGTAGGAAATGAACACGGCGACTCGATTTCAAATCCTGGACGAGACTGATGGCATTTCACATAGCACTAATACCCTTGGGAAAGGTATGAATCCAATTATTCTCCCTCCAGCTATGTGTAAATAGTAGGACAGACTAGGTTCTTCAGCCTTGTTGAGGCAACTAATCTAAGAGAAGGAAAACTCTGATTTCAAACCTGTTAGACTCCGCTTAAAAATTGACCTTGTGTCATATCCTGCCCGAGCGGAGAGGTTCGGTAAATATGGATCATAGATTGCCTCAAAATGTACATGAAATCCGGTGAAGTAATAAAGTTTATCGAGAATACCATGAAAAACTGGAGAGTTGACAGCAGGAGGAAAAGGCTTAGCTGATATGAAAATCCATCGAGGCATCTTCCAGGGAGATTCGCTATCACTATTACTATTTGTAAAATAATGACGCCACTCAATCACATACTTAAAAAATGCACAGTCGGGTACAAACTTTATAAATCGCAATGAAATATCAACCACCTAATGTACATGGACGATATCAAACTGTTTTCCAAAAATGAGAAAGAATTGGAAACCCTAATACAGGCAGTGATGATATACAGTAATGATATAGGGATGGAGTTTGGCATTAAAAAATGTGCCGTACTAATAATGAAAAGCGGAAAACGACAAATGACGGATGGAATCAAGAAAAATTCAGAACGCTCGGAGAAAAGGAAATTTTAAAATATTTGGGAATATTAGAAACGGACACCATCAAACAAGCGGAGATGAAAGAAAAAATTAAAAAGAATACCTCAGGAGAAGAAGAAAAGTACTGGAGACCAAACTGCGTTGTAGAAACCGCATCAAAGGCGTAAACACCTGGGCTATCTCCTCGTAAGATACTTGGAAACATTCCTAAAGTGGACGAGAGAAGAACTTCAATAAATGGACCAGAGAATAAGAAAACTGATGACGATACATAAGGCCTTACATCTCAGAGATGACATAGACAGACTGTATGTGTCAAGAAAAGGAGGAAGAGAACTAGCCAAAGTTCAAGATAGAGTTCATGCATCGATACACTGACGAGAAGGCTACATGAAAAAAGCGCGGGAGAAGACTGATTACAGTCACTCGAAACAATACGGACAACAAAAGCCTCAACAGAATTAAAATAACCAGAAAACAAAAATGGGAAGAAAAACAATAGTTTGGACATTTCAAGCGAAATCTCCCACGAGAAAATTAAGAAAAGGAAACCTTAAGAGAGAAACTGAATTTCTTCTGGTAGCTGCACAAAATAACACCATAAGGACTAACTCTGTGAAAGAAAAAAATTGACAAGACGCAACAAAATAGCCGATATAGAGTATGTGGGCGGAGAAGGTGATCCTCTAGGAATAGTGCAAGAAGTTTAAATTTGACCATACGAACAAATAGCATACACAACCCAGAATATGCCCTGGGGAATGAAACTTCTCTGGGATTTTGAGATACAAACGGATCTCTTAATCTCGGCCAGACGACTAGACCTAGTGATTGTCAACAAAAAAAGAAAACATGCCGACTAGTGGACTTTGCCGTTCCGGCTGACCACAGAGTGAGAATAAAAGAAAGCGAAAAAAGAGATAAGTTGCTTGACCTTGCTAGAGAACTAAAATAAAATATGGAACATGAAGGTGACAGTGATACCAATTGTAATTGGTTCACTTGGAATAATCCCCAAAAGATTGGTACAAAGACTGGAAGACTTGGCATAAAGATAACAAGTAGAGACCATCCAGACGACAGCATTATTAAGATCGGCCAGAATACTGAGAAGAGTCCTGGAGACTTGAGGAGACTTGTTTGTCACTCAAACTCCAATGAGAAACTATCAGCTAACACTGGTGGGAAAATCTCTCAAAGGAATAAATAATAATAATTGATACCAATTCTAATTGGTGTGCTCGGAACGATCCTCAAAGTATTGGTACAGTTGCTGGAAGAAATGGAAATCAGAGTACGAACAGAGACCATTCAAACGACAGCATTGTTAAAATCAGCCAGAATACTGAGAAGAGTCCTGGAAAAGGAGACTTGTTGTTACTCAAACTCGAGTAAAAGATGATAAGCTAACGCTAGTTTGTAACGTAAACAAATTGAAAGGTGTAACGCTAGTGTAATACTACCCAAGAAACGTAACCAATCAGGTTGGTTGGTTGGGTTTTGTGGGATATCAACCTTTATAGGTTATTTAATGCCAAATCTATTTTTATACACATGAACAGTCCTATGTCAAGCAATTTAGCATAAATACTGTTTAGTTCAATTTGACCCATACACAGGGCCCTAGTAGGTGCTACCTCTCCGTACCAGAGCGGACATGGAAGCGATGGCAATGAAGAGTGCTCCGCATTCCCCAAAGCTCCAGCATTACTGGACCCTCACCATCAGATTGTTTAGTGACATATCCAGGACACTCATTGAAGGAATCTTACCCCTCTACATAGATGGAGTCGATGTATTCTGCAGCCTCAGCCGACTAGGCCATGTTACCAATCGGAAAAATATAAACAATGAATCACTTAACAATAACAACAGCAGAAAAATCTAGAAGAGAAAATGGAAAAACAACAGTACAAATACTTCAAGCGACAAACTGAGAAGATTGCACGCCTTGACATGGCTAAGAAGAGGAAACTTCACGAAAGAAACTGAATCTCTTTTAATCGCAGGAAAAATAATACCATCGGGATTAATTATATCAAGGCGAAAACTAATAACACGCAACAGAATAACAAGTGTAGATTATGTGGAGACAGAGATGAGACGTTTAATCTCATAATAAGCAAATGACACAAAAGGAATACAAGGCTGGGCAAGACTGGGTGGGAAAGATAATCTACTGAGAATTGTGCAAAAGATTAAAATTTGATCATACAAACAAATGGTTTATGTACAAACCAGAATCTCTCTTAAAGAATGAGACACATGTCATTCAGATACAAACGATCACCGAATCCCGGCTAGAAGACTAGACTAAGTGTTAACTTCCAAGAAAAAAGAACTTTTAATCTTGTGGGTTTTGCAGTTCCTGCAGACGACTGAGTGAAAATAAAAGAAAGCCAAAAGACTGACAAATACTTGAATCTTACAAGAGAGCGAAAAAAAACTGTGGAACATGCGGGTGACGGTGATACCAGTTGTAGTTGGTACACTTGGAAAGGTCCGCAAGGGTTTGAAAACAAAACCAAATAAATTGGAAATCTTAGAAAGACTCTAGATCATCCAGCATTGTTAAGATCATCCAGAATACTGAGGAGAGTCCTGATGAATTGATAAGGCTTGTTGTTACTCAAACTCAAGTGAAATACCACTGGCTCAGGCTGATGTGAAAAATTCACGATAAGTGAAATAATAATAGCAACTATAATAGCAGCAATTTTTCTCTTGTTGATCAATAGGAAGGACCCTGCCGAAATGTGACTGTTAGAGAAACGGGAAAAAGCAGAACTAAAGACGACGAATTTGTTTAGTAATTTTATTCTAAATTTGTTTTTGTTTGTATCGTTTTTATGTTTTTTAAGGAGACTAAAAAAAAAACTTGACGGCAATTACACAAGAATGCTGCGAGCAATATTAAACAAGTCCTGGAGGAAGCACCCCACAAAGCAGCCGCTGTACGGCCACTTACCACCCATCACGAAATCTATCCAAGTTAGACGAACCAGACATGCGGGACACTGCTGGAGAAGTAGGGACGAATTCATTAGTGACGTTCTCCTGTGTATCCCTTCACATGGACGAGCAAAGGCAGGACGACCAGCTAGAACCTATATACAAAAGCTCTCTGCTGATACAGGATGTAGCCTTGAAGACCTACCGGGAGCGCTGGACGATAGAGAAGGGTAGCGGGAGATTCTTCCTGGCGGTGCAACATGATGATGATGACGGGAGAAAAACTGCGACAATCTTGAGACAAGAAAGCAACATTCAATATAACAAATGAATGATTTGCTCATTAAAAAAACAGATTGAAAAGAAATTAACTTTTTGGCCAAGAGCTTATAAATATATTCGAACAATGAACGGTTAAGAAGAAAAAACAAGGAATGTAGCACGAAAATTGAATTTGGTGGTTGTAGATTACGATGTCAAAAGTCGACACCATTCAGAACGATAACAAGGTTCTAGATCGACTGGTTTCCTGTTTTTGTTTTTGGTTTTGGTCTTTTGAGGAGGTGTTTGGGGTTTTTTTTGTGGGGGGAGACATATGTTTGCCTGTGTTATACAACAGAACGGTATCAAGTACGAAATTTTTTACATAGGTAGGACGAATTGCTCTAACATAAGCGACAACGACTGCTGTCTGCGTCAAGTAGAGAGCGCAACTTACAATGACTTGATTATCTTGTGGAGTGAACGACGAAACAAATATAAATGTAATCATCTGATGACCGTAGTGAAACAAATATAAAAATAACAACCAATTCTTTACCAATAAAACCTTTCGTTGTTCATTCGCTTAGCATCCAGTTGTTTAGAGGTCTAAAAAGTGGAAAGATATAAATTTGAAGTTTTCAGTACATCTCATACCGTACGTACTTTTTATGCCTATCCGAGTCTCTTCTCATTAACTGTCTCGGCCTTCAACCAGATAGGACTTGACACGAGTCTCTTCTCGATACAGCCACTCGACTAAATCTTTCGGCCTGCGTATGTCGACCTAGAAACTCACAGGATGCTCAAAAACACGTACACGAGTGTTTAAGTTGTGTCCAGAATATAGAGCTTTGAAACTACTACGAATATAAATACGATTCACTTGCTGACAAGCGAGGCTAAGATATCAAATAACCAAAACTAGACGCTTCCGGCATCATCAATGCCACACCACCTATGAAGAAAATCGGGCCAGTCCCAATATTGTCAACATGTCCCCCATAAACAAACAACACATCACTTGCAAACAAATTAACAGACTGGCTTGGCAATATCCCAGGCAACCATTTAAGACGGCATTAGTCAACAATCCGAGCCTTTAAAAACGTCACCTGCACAATAGCTGATCTCTGTCATTTATAACACATCACACAATCCTGTTTGGCGTTATTCGCTATGACTGATAAAAAAAAAGAGTGTACCTGCTGGTTCTTTTCCGGGGAAGGAACTATGTGAGAAAAAATCGTTATCCTTCGAGATTCTTTCCAGAAAAAAAGTTTTAGATGTAATAGAAATGTACTAGAGGTATAACAGTATTCACCGACTCTGGCCTTCGCTACACAAGTATTCACTGGCTCCGGCCTTCGAAACACTAGTACATATATAATAGTTCTAGTTTTAGCTACAACAGTATACACAGGTTCTAGCTTTAGCCACAACAGTATACACTGAATGGTTCTGGCTTAACTACAACAATATATAATGGTTCTATCCTTCGCTACACCAATATACGCAGGATCTGGCTTTAGTTACACCAGTATCAGTAAACACTGGCTCTAGCCTTCGCTAAACCAGTATATATTGGCTCCGACCTTCATTAGATCCGTATAAATAGCTCTAACGTTCGCTACATTGATACGATCTAAATTTCTACTAAAACTATTAATATTAAAGATCGTTTTCAGGCCATTAATATGATGTCTAAGGGTGGTTGTTTGGGTTTTATGGCATATCAACCCTTGTAGGTTATTTAATGCCAAATCCATTTTTATACAAATAATCAGTTCTATTTCAAACAATTTCAAACAATTCAGTCTAGCATGAGTACACAGTTTAATTGTCAAAAACACTTCTATTTCAAGCTATTTTGTTTAGTCAAACAGTTCTAATTCAAACAACTCAGTTTAGCCTTAGTACAGTTTCTATGTCAAAAACAATTCTATATTAAACAATTCAGTTTAGCATAAGTACGCAGTTTAGTTCTATTTGACCCATAGATAGGACCATCGCAGGTGTTATCACTCCAGGCCAAAGTGGACCTGGGAACGATGGTAATGAAGGTGTACGCTGCATTCCCCAAAGCTCCAGCAATACTGGAACATCACCATCAGATTGTTTAGTGTCATATCCTGGGCACTCGCTGGAGGAGTTTTACCTCTCTGCAGAGGGGGAGTCGGTGTATTCTACAGCCCAAACCGACTGTGGCAAAGATGTCTAAGTAATTTATTCACCAATGAGTTCATGCGGATGACTATTAACAGATTTTAAGATAACACCCGTTTCCGCAAAATTCGTGCCTCGTTTACTCATAGATTAAAAACGTGTCACGATTTGAGGGTACAAATTCGAAATAAGAAACAGTTTCTCATAAAAATTCGAGCCGCAGATGAGTGAATAATTTGGCTTATATTTTAATATATCTTCGGCCATGAAGCAGCAGAAAATACATAGTTATGTCCTCGTGGTGTAATAGTTAAAGCGATAGACTGCAGAATCGTAGTAAGCGAGTTCGAACTCCAGTTGTACTATAACGTTCACTTATGGACAAATGCCCTTCAGAAAGGTATGAACCCCCTTATCCTCCCACTAATGGGTTAAATTGTACCACTGCTGTTCTTCTAGAAGGCTGGTTTGGCATTAGATAACCCACAAAGGTTGTTATGCCATTAAACAAAAAAACCTGAAACTATTAATTGCCCATTACCAAGTGACTGTATCCCAGACAAAACCTAGTAAATACACAATCACTCATAAATAAGTACTTTTTTTTTTGATAAGATGATATTTCTATGAACCAAAGATACAGGGATTTTATTATTTGTAGTGCAACCAGAGCCGTGGCTAGGACTCTCGACACACCCGGTCGGAGGAGTTAGGGTACAAAGCTAAGTGGAGCCTGGAATGAACGTGCAGTTAAATAATTAATGAAGGCTTTTCAAAAATTATATTCTAAATGTCATTAATATCATTCGATTTTTACTCGCTGAATCCAAAGCCAGTGGAACCCCATGAAAAATTTATATATCTAATAAATATCCGATTTTATAAGTCTGGTAAATGTCTCAACCCAACTTATCCATCATGAATAGAATTTGATATATGGTCATTTTTAAACGGAATAAAACTGGTTTAAATTCAGAGTTTTCCTTCTCCTAGACTGGTTGTCTATTGTGATATGAAAAGCAAACACTCAAGTTCAGGATTTAAATTCGGATCACCGATTTTATTTCCCAAGATGATAACCGTTACACTAAGCGCGCTTTCTGAGTCTGTCGTACATTTCATCGAGTTCAAATGAGACAAATTTCATAACTTCCATAAATAAAGGGAGAGGAGTTTTGGTTGCGTCGTGGCTAACGTGCTGAACTGGGACAGCGTAGTAAGCGAGTTCGAACTCCAGTCGTGCTATTACATTAACTTTCAGACTAATACACTTGGAAAAGGCATGAACCCCCTAATTCCACCCCAAACTAAATGTTGAATGGTATCACTAATGTTCTTCAGTAAAACCCAGGCGACCAGGGTTCAATCCAAGGTCAACACAAAAAATGTTACTTGATACTTTCTTGCTTAACACTCAGCATTATAATGTACGGATCGAGAGTAAGGGGAACAATCTAGGGAAATAAGTAGGTCCTTCCCCTATACCACGGTGTAGTAGCTATTGAAAAGGGAGCCTTAGGGTTGCACTCGACTTCTGTCAGTCAACTTACTGTTCTACAAAGATGTAAAACCAAATTTAAAATAAAGTGAGTCAATTTTTTAAAATTTAGGATTAAAACCTAGACCCTTAATTTTTTTTTGTTGGGGGGGGGTTAATTACAAGAGGTACTTTTTCTTCTTTCTAGCTTAGTTGACAAAATTTTAATATCATTACAGCTGGTTGGTTGGTTGGTTGTATTTTTCGACTTCTCAACTCGTCAAGAGTTATTTTTTTGCTAAACACGTTTTTGTTTTATTCCATCTTTATATGATTGTTATTTGCATACGTATTTGTTTGTTATTTGAGGGGGGGGATTCTGGCATGTCAACATCAGCTGCATTATTTTATATATATACTAGTTTGGAATTATGTATTTGTTTTCAATACCAATACTTTCTACACTCTAAAATTTAATCGGGATTTGATAAATCCCTGGGTGTTGTATTGTTTAATTACTCTTTTGGGGATCTCTATTTAGATATTTGTTACATTGGTATAATGGTTAGTGTTCGCCAGTGGCCCGGGAGACCTGGGTTCAATCACCAGGTCGAGTCATACCAAAGACTCTAAAAATGGTACTTGATGCCACCTTGCTTAAAACTCAGCATTATAAGGTAAGGATCAAGGGTAAAGTGGAGCAATCCATGGAAAGAAGTAGCGCAATTACCTACACTTTGGTGTAGTAGCTATCGAAAAGGGAGCCTTCGGGTCATCCTCGACTGCGGTCACTAACTTTCCTTACTTATTTAAATATTTGGATTTCTTTGGCCGGGTATCTTTAATAAAGCACATTTTGTTTATAGAATCTATCATTACTATAATAGCTATGTTACAATAAAATATCTTCGAAAAAATACTCTCCCCGTCCGGTAATTTAAAAATAAATTTCGAAAACATTTTTTAAAGTATTTCGACATTTCAAATCATTAATACCACTTAGATAATAACGGAACCAACATGAAAGGAAATCAGGCTTGTGTACAATCACGAATTCTCAAAATAAATCCTAAAGCTCCCTACATGCCATGTATTAGCAATTTTCTGAATGTTGTTGACAGCATCAAGTTATCTGCCAAAGCTTTGCTATTTTTTGTGCTCTAATAAGGTTGTATACCATATTTTCTTTGTCCACAAAATGCTGGAATATTTTAAGGACAAATTTCAACAGGAAACCCATAGGGAAAGTAACATCAAAACACTTCAATACTAGTTGGCAGATGTTTTGAAGATCCTGAAAAAAAAAAAGTGAAATTGTTCTCTATAGAAAAGAAAGATAGGAAAGAAAGATAGAACTCTAGCCGCTCGTTCACTGGTAATGTATATCACATCCCGAAGTTTTATTTGCTTGGTCAAAATTTAGTAAGACATTCTTTTTCAAATTGGGACGTAGTGGCTAACGAGCTGGACTGGGACATCGTAGTAAGCAGGTTCGAAATCCAGTGGCGCTATGACGTTGACTTTTGAAATAATACCATTGAAAAAGGTATGAATCCCCTTATTCCCCCAGCTATGGGTTAGATGGTACCACAATTTTTTTTCTACTAGGATGGTTTGAACATTAGATAACCCTCAAAGATTTATGCGCCATTGAACAAATAGACAAAATCTAAATCAATCCAATCGTATGGCATGTCACTGAGTACTATGGAAATTCAATGTAAATAAGTCAGCACTGCCACCTGTCAGAGCTCTCTTTTTCAAATATTCAATTTCTAAAGGGGACATAACTCAAATCAACATTATTAGAAACAACTTTAACTTAACAATTCCTTCTCTATAAGTCTGACTAGAGAAAAATTTGATAAAAATTGTTGTATATTGTTGCGGGATACATGTATGCATTTACCCAACCCCTCCCAGTCCAGTCGGTTGAGGCAGTAGAATACAGCGACTGCTTCTCTGCAGAGGGGTAAGAACCCCAACGAGTGTCCTGGTGGTGACACTAAACAATCTGATGGTGAGGTTCCAATGATGCTGGAGCTTTCGGGAATGTGAAGTAACTCTTCATTGCCATTGCTCCCAGGTCACTCTGGCCGGGGGCGGTAGCACCTGATTGGATCCTATCTATAGGTCAAATAGAAGTTTGACATTTAAACTGTCTGCAAAAGCAGATTAAATATATACATAGCATCTATACATAGCATATATATATATATATATATATATAGCATTTACGTAGAGACGTAGCATAAATGTATGTATAAATATGTGGATACGAGCATGTCTCGAACAAAGTCTATGCGTATGAACGTTGCATATATGCATGTGTGTGAGTCTATGTATACGTATATATGTACATAAATGTGTGTATAGTAGTCCCAAAAGGATAGTTTAAAAAGTTAGAGAGGTCGGCAGATTTTAATTGGTGATTTGAAAGAGAAAGCTTTCTCGATGGGGGTAAAAGGATAAGTTTTTTTATATCCACAAGTCTTCCACACTAGTTCGATCTGATATCAGTTGACAAAGAGTAGAGTAGTTCAGTTGCGAGAGAGACGACTTACAGCCCTGGGGTAGTGGTAGTTGTAGTGCCAAACCATCCACATCCCGTCATTGTTGGATTCAAGATAGATAGATAGATTTAGGACTTGGGTGTCAGAATAGGATAAGTTTTAGTTTCTTTGTTTAATGGCATATCAAACTCTCTGGGTTATTTAATGCCAAAGCCATCTTCGTCGAAGAACAATAGTGGTAATATTTAACCTACATCTAAAACTATAAAGAAGTTCAAACCTTTCCCTAATGAATGTAATAGCGCGATTGGGATTCGAACTTGTTTACTACGTTGTCCCAGTTCAGTTCATTAGCCACTACGTCACGGAGACTCTTCCTTCTCCGAATGAGATAGGAAACTTACCAAGTCTTCATTTACTGTCCATATAGTGATAGCGAGGGATCCACACCCAAGTTCATATTACGAAGTGTCACACGCCTCCTAACCCCAAACACAACCGGAATAAACCAGAAGAGAAATTGCCATCAATAAAGACAGTTACACGTATATTTTCTGAAATGCGTGTGTGTGTGTGTGTGTGTGTTTTTGTTTTTTTGTTTTTTTTTGGTTTGGGGATTTGAAGGCCGGGCGGGAGTGCTTTTTTCTTCTTTGTAGAGTTGACCTGTAGCTTGTACAATTTCAACAAAACCTGGTGGCCGATAGATCTCCTTTTGGAAATATTCATATCGCGGAGGGAAAAGGCATCGACTTGCCAGCGAGACTGGGCAAGCTTCGACGAAAACTGCCACGTCGTTAGACCACGCAGACAACAGTCAATGGTGACGACACCACACAAGAGAAATATTTTTTTAAAGTTTATAAATGGTTTTGACAACGTCTATCTTAGTCTGGTAAAACACCACCAATGTATTGGACCCAGTGATGATCTAAAGGTCTGCCACCCCAGCTTTCGACTATTACTCTAGAGACAAACTTTGTATGATATAGGAAGAGAAGTGCGAAGCATCAAATAAGGAACGAACTCACTACCTTATCGTTACGGTCAGTCAGCTGGCTTAATGACTATTACGATATGAAAAAGCATTCTCTCAAAATTTCTAATAAGCTTAAGCTAGTCAGGCACAAGATCACAATTGTAGGGTACCTACTGAGTATCAGATTGATCTAATCCTTAAGCTAAATTTTAAAAATGGATAGAACACCATTTAGTGATAAGGATCTTCTTGACCACTTGCCTAACATCACTTCGAAATGGGGCGGTCTTCCTTTGGATTAATTCTGTAGAGCCCAAAAAATAAGTACACCCAAACACTTTTTATAAAAGATGTTAGCGGTGTACCGGGATTCTACTATTTCAAGTAGAAATTTATACAATCCAATCGAGTTTAATTAGTTAACACTTATTGATAAATTTCTGTCCTGGAAATGACTTTAAACTGCATCTAATGTTGAAACTTTGTGGAACGTGGAGTTCCCCTTCATTGCCTTTGCTCACACGTCCATTCTGACTCGTAGAGGTGGCAGCTGCTAGAATCCTATCGATGGATCAAATAGAATTATTCAATTTCTTTTACTAGGGATCATTAATTATGTTAAATAGAATTATTTATGTTAAATAACAATAGTTGAAACCATTTAGCTGTGTGCAAAAAGGATTAGAATTAAATTTGATAGATAGAATTATTACTGTTAAAAGGCAATAGTTGAAATCATTTAAGTGAGTGCAAACAAAATTATTGATATTAGATAGCAATACTTGAAACCTTTTAACTATGGGCAAAGAAATTAGTATCAAACAAAATTATTAATATTAGATAGCAATACTTGAAACCTTTTAACTATGGGCAAAGAAATTAGTATCAAACAAAATTATTGATATTAGATAGCAATACTTGAAACCTTTTAACTATGGGCAAAGAAATTAGTATCAAACAAAATTATTGATATTAGATAGCAATACTTGAAACCTTTTAACTATGGGCAAAGAAATTAGTATCAAACAAAATTATTGATATTAGATAGCAATACTTGAAACCTTTTAACTATGGGCAAAGAAATTAGTATCAAACAAAATTATTAATATTAGATAGCAATACTTGAAACCTTTTAACTATGGGCAAAGAAATTAGTATCAAACAAAATTATTGATATTAGATAGCAATACTTGAAACCTTTTAACTATGGGCAAAGAAATTAGTATCAAACAAAATTATTAATATTAGATAGCAATACTTGAAACCTTTTAACTATGGGCAAAGAAATTAGTATCAAACAAAATTATTGATATTAGATAGCAATACTTGAAACCTTTTAACTATGGGCAAAGAAATTAGTATCAAACAAAATTATTGATATTAGATAGCAATACTTGAAACCTTTTAACTATGGGCAAAGAAATTAGTATCAAACAAAATTATTGATATTAGATAGCAATACTTGAAACCTTTTAACTATGGGCAAAGAAATTAGTATCAAACAAAATTATTGATATTAGATAGCAATACTTGAAACCTTTTAACTATGGGCAAAGAAATTAGTATCAAATAAAATTATTGATATTAGATAGCAATACTTGAAACCTTTTAACTATGGGCAAAGAAATTAGTATCAAACAAAATTATTGATATTAGATAGCAATACTTGAAACCTTTTAACTATGGGCAAAGAAATTAGTATCAAACAAAATTATTGATATTAGATAGCAATACTTGAAACCTTTTAACTATGGGCAAAGAAATTAGTATCAAACAAAATTATTAATATTAGATAGCAATACTTGAAACCTTTTAACTATGGGCAAAGAAGTTAGTATCAAACAAAATTATTGATATTAGATAGCAATACTTGAAACCTTTTAACTATGGGCAAAGAAATTAGTATCAAACAAAATTATTGATATTAGATAGCAATACTTGAAACCTTTTAACTATGGGCAAAGAAATTAGTATCAAACAAAATTATTAATATTAGATAGCAATACTTGAAACCTTTTAACTATGGGCAAAGAAATTAGTATCAAACAAAATTATTGATATTAGATAGCAATACTTGAAACCTTTTAACTATGGGCAAAGAAATTAGTATCAAACAAAATTATTAATATTAGATAGCAATACTTGAAACCTTTTAACTATGGGCAAAGAAATTAGTATCAAACAAAATTATTGATATTAGATAACAATACTTGAAACCTTTTAACTATGGGCAAAGAAATTAGTATCAAACAAAATTATTGATATTAGATAGCAATACTTGAAACCTTTTAACTATGGGCAAAGAAGTTAGTATCAAACAAAATTATTAATATTAGATAGCAATACTTGAAACCTTTTAACTATGGGCAAAGAAGTTAGTATCAAACAAAATTATTGATATTAGATAGCAATACTTGAAACCTTTTAACTATGGGCAAAGAAATAAGTATCAAACAAAATTATTGATATTAGATAGCAATACTTGAAACCTTTTAACTATGGGCAAAGAAATTAGTATCAAACAAAATTATTGATATTAGATAGCAATACTTGAAACCATTTAACTATGGGCAAAGAAGTTAGTATCAAACAAAATTATTAATATTAGATAGCAATACTTGAAACCATTTTCATATTTACCAACCCCTCCATTCGTGCAGGATATGACTCAGGGTCAATTTTTTAGCGGAGTTTAACAGGTTTGGATTCAGAGTTTTCCTTACCTAGACTAGTTGCTTCACCAAGGCTGAAGATCCCAGTCTGCTCTACTATTTACCCATAGCTGGAGAGAGAATAATTGGATTCATACCTTTCCCAATGGGTATTACTGTTATGTGAAATGCAATCAGTCTCGTTCAGGGTTTAAACACGTGTCGCTGTGTCCATTTCCTACGACGATAACCATTACACCACGGGCACCGCCGAATACTTGAAACCATTTAATAAGGGCAAACAAAATTATTAATATTAGATAGCAATACTTGAAACCATTTAATAAGGGCAAACAAAATTATTAATATTAGATAGCAATACTTGAAACCCTTTAACTATGGGCAAACAAAATTATCAATATTAGATAGCAATACTTAAAACCATTTAACTGTGAACAAACAAATGGTTTTTACCAAACAAAATTATTAGAGTTAAATAGCAATACTTGAAACTATCTAAGTGCGCGAAAATAAAAGAAACTCTAACTCATTAAAAAAATAAAGTACCTACCAACCATTCCCCCGTACTATTTGTAAGTGAATAGTTTATTGGTAACTAAATTTTTTCATCTAGTTCATTTGTTTACACACTGTTAAATGGTTTCAAGTATTGCAATCCACCATAGCAATTTTATTTATCAAATATTCCTATTTAATACAAATAACTTGTAATTGTTAACGTTGTAGGAAATGGGAACAGAGACCTGAATTCAAACCTGAATGAGGCTGTTTATATTTCACAAAGCGCTAATACCCTTGGGAAAGGTATGAATCCAATTAGTCTCCCGCCAGCTATGGCTAAATTGCGGGACAGACTGCGTTCTTTAACCTTTATATGGCAACCAGTCTAGGAGAATGAAAACTCTGATTTCAAATCAATGGAACTTCGTTTAAAAATCGACTTTGTGTCGCATCCTGATCGTGTGGAAAGCTTGATAAATATATACACAGCTGTTTGGTCTAAAATAACCAATGATAATAATCCATAGTAAAGTATCAAACAATTCTATTTGACCAATAGATGAGTCCCTAACAGGCACAACCACTCTGAGTTAAAGTGAAAATGAAAGTAACGGTAATGAAGAAATATTTCACATTTCCCAAACTACTAGACGGTGGCCCCACCGTCAGCTGCAGTCTAATGCCATTCTCTGGACGTAGAAGTTTTTATTGAGTCAATTTTCTTTTAAACCAAAGATATCATGATTCTATTATTTTTAATAGAGCGCACACACACACACACACACACACACTCATAAATATATGTATACATATATATCAGAAGTGTAGTTATTTGTAGACGGCTACATAGTTTTACCGGCCCATTGACATAAAGGTTTGAGTGCTCGCCAATGGTCGGAGAGACCAGGGTTCAATCCCAGGACGAGTCATGCCAAAGACTCAAAAAATAGCAGTTGATGCCTTCTTCCTTAACACTCAGCATAATAAGGTACGGATCAAAGGTAAGTGGACCAATCCAGAGAAAGAAATAGCGTCCTCTATTAGACCTGGATGTAGTAGATATTGAAATGGTAGTCTTCGGGTTGGTCTTGACTACGGTCGACCAAATTACATAGTTTTGGCTACGAATTTTGTAAAATCCATTTACATAGATAGTACCCTATCAGTAACCACCATTCCTAGTAGGGGTAAACCAGGGAGTACTGAAGCCTCACCACTGGATGAAGTTTAGTATCATACTCATGAGGCACCCTTAGTGTAATTGATACTTTCGCAAGAAATGGAAGCGACGAACCAGGTTCAAATCCAGGACCAATCTATTTGCATTCTACTTGGTGGTAATGCTCTTAAAAAAGGCAGGAATACGTCTCTTCTCCTCCCAATTATTGGTAAATAGTAGGGTGAACTGGGTTCTTTAGCAGTGATAAGGCAACCAGATTTAGATTTCGGTAATAAATTATATCAAATAATATCCGTTTTAATTGTATAATTTCCACAAGAAATAATAAGATCCTAGTATCTTAAGTTGATCATAGCACATATATGTGCTATAATCAAACGGGTGACATCTCCACTCTAGGCGGAACCACTCTTAAACTAGTAGACAAATTCACTTACCTAGGAAGCAGCGTCGAATCATCCGAAAAGGACATCGGCACGAGGTTAACGAAGGCATGGACAGCTATCAATAGGCTATGGATTATATAGAAATCAGACCTAACCGATAAAATGAAACGTAGTTTCTTCCAGGCAGCGGTCGTATCGATACTGCTATATGGATGCACTACGTGGACGCTAACAAAACGGCTGGAGAAGAAGCTAGACGGCAATTACACAAGAATGCTGCGAGCAATCTTGAACAAGTCCTGGCAGCAACACCCCACAAGACACCAACTGTACGGCCACCTGCCTCCTATCACGAAAACTATTCAAGTTAGACGAACCAGACATGCAGGACACTGCTGGAGAAGCAGGGAAGAACTCATAAGTGATGTACTCTTGTGGACCCCCACACATGGCCGTGCAAAAGCAGGACGACCAGCACGAACATACATTCAGCAACTATGTGAGGATACGGGATGTTGTCCAGAATATCTGCCAGAGGCGATGAACGATAGGGAAAAGTGGCGAGAGAGGGTCAGGGATATCCGTGCTACCAGCACGACATGATGATGATGATGATGATGATGATCTTAATTTAGAAGAAAATCATTTTTTTAGTTAAAAACTTTGTAGTAGTGTTTTTCTTTCTTGGAGATGCCGTAGTAATAATTCATTGAAAAAAAACCCTCTGCAATGGGTAAATAGTAGCACAGGCTGCTATCTTTAGCTTTGGTAAGGCAACCCATTTAGGAGAAGTGAATATCTTAATTCAAATCATGTACTCCACTGATTGATTGATTGATTGATTTTCGACGGCTTGTCAACTCGTCTAGGATTATTTTATTCCCAGAGGTTAGGGAATCTAATTCATATTTACATTTTTCGTGTAGTTGTTGATTAGGAGTTTTTGTCTTTTGTTTGTTTTTTTTTGTTTTTTTTTTGCTTATTGTTGTTTTGTTTTGTTGTTGTTGTTGTTGTTGTTGTGTGTGTGTGTGTGTGTGTTTCGTTGTTTTTTTGTTTTGTTTTGTTCGGTTGATTTTTTTTTTTTTTTTGAGGGGTGGGGGTCTTTTGTTTTTTTGCACATATCGTATCGAATAAGAATAGGTTTTGAACAGATCTATTTAAAGCATAGGACCCCAAACAAGTATGGGAGTAATAACGTTTGAAAGGGCACTCAACCCTCTCCAGACCTGTAGAACCACCAGATGCAGTTTAGTGCCATACCCAAGACATTCCTTTTGCAGAGGGATACAGCCAGCGTATTCTAAACCTTGTCGCTAGGATACTGTACTGCACTTAAAAATGAACTTCGTGTCTCATCCTATTCGTAGGGGATAGGTTGGGTAAACACATAAAGAAGAAATGATTTTAAAAGGTAATAATAACAATGAGGCATTGGTTGCAAAGGCAGGTGAACTTATGATTGCACCGGCGCCTCAGAGTACCTGCTTACATGTTCCGGGTTCATACTAGAGCAAAACGATATCAGTTTTATAATCTCAAGAGGTGTGTAAACTTGTAGGTAAATCCTCAAAACAACAGAAATCCTTTTTAGAATTACCACACCTCCAAGATGAGAGAGCAATAAAGTGGGACACACTCTTCCCGGATGTGCTGAACAATGAAGAAAACAAAAGAAATACTTGGGCAACGTCAATGACCTTTTCTTTATTGTATACAAATACACTGCGATTAACAGATGTTTATTGGGAAAAACTGGGACACAGCAATTCGTCTGAACCATTAACGGGGCCAGATTTCGAAAATAAAGACTGAGGATATAAAACAGAAAGATCGGTTTATCCATCAAATTGTTAAACTTTAAATCAACTGCTGAATTTCATACAATTAGCAGGGAAAGATGGTTCGAATAGTTATTGGGTTCTTTACAAGCTTATAAAATCTACTGACTCCTACACAATAAGAGAAATGTAAAAACACTCAATCTACAGAGGCAGATGCATAACACTTGTATGCCTTGAAAACCAGTATTTGAAAGATTGGTGTTTACTTGGATATTACATCAAGGGCCATACGCAGCTGCCTCGGTTACCAAGGATGCGCTGAAGAGATAGATAGAGAGAGGGGGAGAGGGGGAAGAGGAAGAGAGAGAGATGAGAAGAATTAGATAGATAGATAGATAGATAGATAGATAGGGAGAGAGAGAAAAATAGAGAGAAAGAGAGATGCGAAGAATTTGATAGATAGATAGATAGATAGTGATAATCATTTGCAAGCAATTAGAACTTCAAGTAACTATCTTAATACAAGTAATATGCACAGTTATATGGTTTCAAGTATTCCTATTAAATCTAAATAATTCGCAAACAGTTCAATTGTTACATCTATTCCTATCTAATACAAATAATGCGTACACAATTATATGTATTAAATTATTTCTATTACAAATAATTTGAAAATAGTTATAGAGTTTCAAGTATTCTTTTGTTCAGTCAGCTCGGGCCGTCGAATACACCGACTACTTCTCTGCAGAGGTGTAAGACCCACCCCCACCCCAGTGAGTGTCCTAGATATGACGCTAAACAATCTGTTGGTGAGGTTCCAGTGATGCTGGAGCTTTGGGGAATACGGAGCACCCCTTCATTGCCATCGCTCCCAGGTCCACTCTGGCCCGGAATGGTAGCACCTGATAGGGCCCTATCTATAGGTTAAATAGAACTAACTGCATACTTAAGCTAAACTGAATTGTTTGAGTTAGAACTGTTTGACTAAACTGAATAACTTGAAATAGAAATGCTTTTGAAAATTAAACTGTACTTACATTTAAACTGCGTGCTAAGGCTGAACTGAATTGTTTGAAATGGAACTGTTTTTGACATCGAAACTCTACTTACACTAAACAAAATTGTTTAATAAAAAAACTGTTTTGACATTTGACTATGTCTAAACAAAATCTATATGTATACTAAGCTAAATTAGAACTGTTTGAATAAATTGAATAGCTTGAAATAGAAGTGTTTTTGACAATTACACTGTATACTCATGCTCAACTGAATTGTTTGAAATAGAACTATTTTCATAAAAATGGATTTGGCGTTAAATAACCTACAAAGTTTGTTATGCCATAAAACCCAACCCAACCAAATTTTATATACTTAATATATATTTATAAAGAGGATTTGACATTAAATAACCTGCAAAGGTTGATGTGCCATAAAACCCAAACAACTAAACAATCAAATAGGATCACGTAGGTACAAAATGAAACATGACAGTTAAATAAAATGAGAATCAAACAACGATATATAACAGTATAAAATATATTTAATACACTTTCTGGTTCGTATGTCTTGTATATAACTGTGTGCGTGTGTGTATACGTGTGTGTATACGTGTGCATGTGCCTGTGTGTATGTGTGCATGTGCGTGTGTATGTGTGTGTTTGTATGTGTACGTTTCTCTGTAACTTTGAGTCATAAATGACTATCAAAATAATCAATTTAGGAAAATATATTTTTCTAGTAAATATACAATATATAATAACTTATTCTGAGAAACAATGTTTTTTTTTATTGTGTACGTTCAACTAAAAAAATTCCATTTTTTTAAATGTAGAAAAAAATCAAATAGCGAAATGAATTATGTCATTTATTCTAGAAAAGCGAATTCGCATTGCGTAGTATGGCTTAGCGATAAGACTTGCTGGTAGATTGGTCTTTTAACGACATATACTCCGACAAGAATTTTTTTTATCTTAGTTCGGTTTCTTTGTTTAATGGCATATCAACCTACGTAGGTTATTTCATGCCAAAGCCACCTTTCCAGAAGAACAGCAGTGGTACTATTTAACCCCTAGCTAGGAGGATAAGGGGGTTCTTACCTTTCCCATGGGTATTTGTGCGAAAGTGAACGTTATAGCGTGACTGGAGTTCGAACTCGCTTACTATGATTCCGTAGTCCATCACTTTAACCATTAAACCTCGAGGACACCCCTTTTTATCTTAACTGTTTCAGTTTCTTTGTTTAATAATTGATCAACCTTCGTATGTTATCTAAAGTCCAATCTATCCTAAATAGTTGTCCTATTTAACCCATAGTAGAAGGAATAAGCAGCTTCATATCTTTCATCTGAGTATTGATATATATATATATATATATGTGTATGTGTATGTGTGTGTGTGTGTGTGTGTGATATATATATGTATAATATATATATATATATATATATGTATCCAGCAGATGAACTCATAAGAGATGTACTCTTATGGATCCCCACACATGGCCGCGCAAAAGCAGGACGACCAGCTCGAACGTACATTCAGCAGCTATGTGAGGATACAGGTTGTTGTCCTGAAGACCTACCTAGGGCGATGAACGATAGGGAGGAGTGGCGAGAGAGGGTCAGGGATATCCGTGCTGCCAGCACGAGATGATGATGATGATGATATTTATGTATAATATATATGTATAACATATATATATATATATATGTATGATATATATATGTGTGTGTGTGTGTGTGTGTGTGCGTGTGTTTGATTAAATAATAAAGACACATTTTGTCTATATAATGTCATTAAGATCCTTTCAATGTTTCCTGATAAGTGTCGTGGTTTTAGGTTGGAATTAGTAGATGAATTTACCAAAATTGCATGTATAAAGAGTGTTTTTAAAGATTTTTGAAAGTTGTTTTTTTTTTTTTTTGTTTTGTTTTGTTTTTATAACATTACAAAATTACGTAAACGCTGAGTTGGAGAAAACTGAGATACTGATGAATTTAAACACAGAACGATATCAACGGAAATAGAATATTATCAAAAAATATGGAATATTAAAAAAAAACATACATGCAAGCAACCCCTGATGATTGCCTATGAAAGGTCTGAAAGTGCTCGGGACAATTTTGGTAAATTCATCCACCAATTTCAACCTGAAACAAGGATCATCATCATCATATCGCGCTGGTAGCACGGATATCCCTGACCCTCTCTCGCCACTCCTCCCTATCGTTCATCGCCCTAGGTAGGTCTTCAGGACAACATCCCGTATCCTCACATAGCTGCTGAATGTACGTTCGAGCTGGTCGTCCTGCTTTTGCGCGGCCATGTGTGGGGATCCATAAGAGTACATCTCTTATGAGTTCATCTCTGCTTCTCCAGCAGTGTCCTGCATGTCTGGTTCGTTTAACTTGAATAGTTTTCGTGATAGGGGGCAGGTGGCCGTACAGTTGGTGTCTTGTGGGGTGTTGCTGCCAGGACTTGTTCAGGATTGCACGCAGCATTCTTGTGTAATTGCCATCTAGCTTCTTCTCCAGCCGTTTTGTTAGCGTCCATGTAGTGCATCCATATAGCAGTATCGATGTGACCGCTTCCTGGAAGAAACTGCGTTTCATTTTATCGGTTAGGTCTGATTTCCATATAATCGATAGCCTATTGATAGCTGTCCATGCTTTCGTTAACCTCGTTTCGATGTCCTTTTCGGTTGATTCGACGCTGCTTCCTAGGTACGTGAATTTGTCAACTAGTTTAAGAGGGGTTCCTTCTAGAGTGGAGATGTCCCCCGTTTGGTTATAGCACATATATTCCGTTTTGTATGCATTAACATAGAGGCCTATGCTTGCTGCTGCTCGTTCCAAACTATGCAGAAGTGTTTCGGCTTGGTCAGGTGTATTTGCCAGTATCGCTATGTCATCGGCGTAGTCGGCGTCGGTAATTGTTGTTGCGGGGTCCCTTCTGCTTCTTTTCTTCGTCAGTTCGAAGCCATTCTCTTTGATTTTGTCAATCGATGTTCTAAGTACGTAGTCTAGACAAATGATAAAGAGGTACGGGGCCAGCGTGTTCCCTTGTAGTACTCCTGCTACAATGTCAAAGTATTCTGTGTCTCCATCCGGTGATCGTACTTTTACTTTAGTGTTTCTATAGAGAATCGTTAGTGCCGCTACGGTTTCTTTAGGTATGCCGTACGCTAGTAGGATTTGTTCCATCTTTCCTCTGTGAATGGAGTCGAAAGCCTTGGTAAAGTCGACAAATATTAATGTCGCTTGTAGGTTCTTTGCCCGTACACCTTCAAGGATTCTGCGGATGGTTAATATTTGTGAGGTCGTGGATTTATTTCTTCGGAAGCCATTTTGATTTTTTCTTTTTTTTCTCTAAACATACTTAGAAAAAATCAAAATGAAACAAGGATACTTATCAAAAAACTTGAAAGGATCTTAATAAGATTATATAGACAAAATGTGTCTTTATTATTTAATCAAATATGCTTAATGGAAAGACAGCTGCCCAACTACACACACACACACACACACAAATATATATATATATATGTGTGTGTGTGTGTGTGTGTGTGTGTGTGCTGTAATGGCAGAGTAAATATAAAACCTAAAATATTCAAATGCTGAACACTTGAACACACATATATATATTTATATATATAGCAAGATAATTTATAGATATACTCCATTATGAATTTATTTACAGGTTAAAAAGAAAAGGTTACCTTTTCATTAGCTACTACACCGAGGAGTAGCAGAGGACGTTACTCCTTTCTCTGGATTGCTCTAATTACCCTTGATCCGTATCTTATAATGCCGTGTTAAGTACTATTTTTGAGTCTTTGATATGACTCGACCAGGAATTGAACTCTGGTCTCCCGGATCATTGCTGAACACTCAACCCACAAGCAAATAGTTTTTTTATTATATATCATCATCATCATATCGCGCTGGTAGCACGGATATCCCTGACCCTCTCTCGTCACTCCTCCCTATCGTTCATCGCCCCAGGTAGGTCTTCAGGACAACATCCCGTATCCTCACATAGCTGCTGAATGTATGTTCGTGCTGGTCGTCCTGCTTTTGCGCGGCCATGTGTGGGGGTCCATAAGAGTACATCTCTTATGAGTTCGTCCCTGCTTCTCCAGCAGTATCCTGCATGTCTGGTTCGTCTAACTATAATAGTTTTCGTGATAGGAGGCAGGTGGCCGTACAGTTTGTGTCTTGTAGGGTGTTGCCGCCAGGACTTGTTTAAGATTGCACATAGCATTCTTGTGTAATTGCCATCTAGCTTCTTCTCCAGCCGTTTTGTTGGCGTCCATGTAGTGCAGCCATATAGCAGTATCGATGTGACCGCTGCCTGGAAGAAACTGCGTTTCATTTTATAGGTTAGGTCGGATTTCCATATAATCGATAGCCTATTGATAGCTGTCCATGCTTTCGCTAACCTCGTTTCGATGTCCTTTTCGGTTGATTCGACGCTGCTTCCTAGGTAAGTGAATTTGTCTACTAGTTTAAGAGGGGTTCCTTCTAGAGTGGAGATGTCCCCCGTTTGATTATACCACATATATTCCGTTTTGTGTGCATTAACATAGAGGCCTATGCTTGCTGCTGCTCGTTCCAAACTATGTAGTAGTGTTTCGGCTTCGTCAGGTGTATTTGCCAGTATCGCTATGTCATCGGCGTAGTCGGCGTCGGTAATTGTTGTTGCGGGGTACCTTCTGCTTCTTTTCTTCGTCAGTTCGAAGCCATTCTCTCTGATTTTGTCAATCGACGTTCTCAGTACGTAGTCGAGACAAATGATAAAGAGGTACGGAGCCCGCGTGTCCCCTCGTAGTACTCATATATATATATATATATATATATATATATCTTGATTTTTTAGTTTAAATCAAAGTTGTGATTAGTTTCTAAATTATGTTTCACAAAACCGTTATTTATGTCAGCTCTTTTTTAATCCCTTTTGTACCCGTAACTTTGTACCCGTAACTTTGTACCCGTAACTTTGTTTCTTAAGAGTACAGCAAGTTTCCCCAACATCATTTTTATTACAATCCAGACATACAGGTGCCTGTGGAAATGGACACAGCGACACATGTTCAAATCCTGGATGAAGCCGATTGTATGTCACATAGCACTAATACTCTAGGGAAAGGTAGGAATCCAACTATTCCCCCTCCAACTATGGACAGATTGGGTTCTTCTGCCTTGGTTAGACAACTAGTCTAGGAGAAGGAAAATCTTAATTGAAACTTGTTAGACTCTTCTTTAAAAAATTGACCTTGTGTCACATCCTGCCCGCGCTGAGGGGTTGGTAAATACAGACATGGAATTTCATACACCCACTATTCTGGATTCATAGTGCGTATTATAATTTCTATCATTAATCAACTTCCAAACTGTTTGTGAAGAGTTAGTGACTTTTAATTCCAACATTGTTTAAGTTTTTGCCTATGATTTTTGTTGTTGAATTATTGAATGAAATGATAAAAAAAGCAAATACAATTCATTGACGAACTGGCAGAGTGATTAGTGCTCGTTTAATGTTTAGAGAGCAGCTGATAATGATAATGTAATGTATTATTATTTGAAAAATTATTGTTTTGAATTTCTGAAAAGCATTTTCGTTGATAAATTTTCAGAGCTTTTATTTTGGCATGTTGTATGAATGGTTTAGGATACTAAAGTTGCGTGAAGAAATTTTCTGTATAATCAAATTCATCATTTAAAAAATTTGGTAGTTACCGCTGAGATTAAATTAATCTCCTCTTAACAGTTCGACATCTGATCAAATCAGAAAGGGTCTAAGTACAAAGAAGAAAACTATCTGACTCTCGTAACGAAAGTAGGTTGGACATAAGGGGCGTGAAACGGATGTTCTTTTACAATGAACAGTAAAATATAGAGTCTGAGACAGCTTCTCACTGAAAAACTAGTTTGATTCAGATCTTCTAGTAAAGTTTAAAACTTTATCAGCCATGACTAACAATTTCTAAAAGTGTGGTTGAAATCGAGTCAAAAATAATGAAGCCTTAAGTGTACGGACGGGTGGATGGAAGAACTAATTATTATTATTATTATTATTATTATCATTTTTATTATTATTATTGTTGTTGTTGTAGTTGTTGCTTTTGTTAATTGTGTTATGGTAAAGAATAATTATGAAGGAAAAAGTCAAATGTTTTTACTCGATTTTTACAACAAACAGGCAAAAAGGAGAGCATCTCTGTTTGTCTTCTTCCCTATGTTTAATGATGCGAAAATTGGCAGCTGCTCTCTGAACCTCAAACGACCACCAATCGCTCTGCCAGTTCGGCAATGAATTATACTTGCTTTTTTTTCCCCTCTATTCTCATTTCTAGGGATTTGTTTATTATTCATATAAGAATATGGGACATCAAAGCCACTGATAGAATGCTTCACAAAAAGAAGCACTAGCTGAAAAGATTAACTTTTTTTTTCTGGGTCGAGACGACCGACCGTAATAACACTCGAGACAAGAAAAAAATGCCTCCCACTCATACCATTCCTCTTTACTCAATCACATCAAACATGCAAGAGACTGATTAGTCAAACAGAAAACTTCTTCTTCTTCTTCTTCTTCTTCTTCTTCTTCTTCTTCTTCTTCTTCTTCTTCTTCTTCTTCTCTCAATTAAATCCCGTTCAACTTGTTAAAATCATTATCATCATTATCAAAGCGCGCCGACAGTATGAATTCCTTTGACCCTCCCTCTCTCTCTCTCTCTCTCTCTCTCTCTCTCTCTCTATCTATCTATCTATCTATCAATTGTCCCTATAGGCTATCGTTTCAGGCAGGTCCTCTTGACTGCATCCGACTGAGCTGTTCGGCCAGCACTGGTGTGTCCGTATGTAGGAGTTCATCGGAGAATGAAGCTTATGAGTTCATCCTTACTTCACCAGTAGTGCCCATTCGTCTAACTTTGATGGTTTGTGAGATGGGAGTGAGTGGCCGTACAGTGGCTATTTTGTAGAGTGTTGCTTCCAGGATTTCTTTAAAGCAGCTCACAGTATCCTTGTTTGGTTTACACCTAGCTTTTTCCCTAAGCGTTCGGTTAGAATCCTACTGGTGCAACCATACAGTTGTACTGACACAGTTACAGCTTGGAAGAAATCCCGTTTTATTTCGTTGGAAAGATCAGATTTGGGTAAACCAGTCAATTGCAGTCAAAGTCTTTTCTATGTTTATATCACCTTCAGTAGATGAGATATTACAACCAAGATATCTGAAATGGTCTCCTAATTTCAGAGACTTGCAACTTCATGAAAAGATGACACCGTTCTGATTAATACACATCTAGAAACCAATGTCTCTTGCAGCCTGCTCCAGGACATGCAGTAGAGATTCGGTTTGAGCTGGTTCATTCATAAGAAGCTCTAGATAATCTGCGTTGTCTATATCAATAAAAATTTGTGCTGGTTATCGTCTGGATGCCGTCTGGATATCGTCTGCCTCTTTCCTTTGTTTTATTTTGAAACTATTTTCTCTCGTTAGAGCACATGTTATATCCTTGTGATGATTTTCGTACAAATTACTCAAATATAGCTGGAATAATCAATAGAGAAGTGGCCATGACAAAGAACTTTCCCTCTAAATATCAGACAATATTTTCGTTCCAGTTTTATGCACAGAATATATGTACTTGTCTTTAATTGGAATCATTTTGAGATTAGGCTTTTAATCTGAGAATTAATTTTTATTTATTGCGGACTTTTCCCCCTCATCTTGGTAGTTTTTGTGTTGTTTCTTCTTTCACTACGTTTCGGCCAAATTTCACCTCTGGCCTTCTTCAGGTGATTTACCGCGACCTCGGATAGGAATGCTGAGTCTTGTAACCGTATCCCCAGTAATTACTGCCTTCCATAGTTGTTGTCTATCGCACCACGTTTTTGACCAAGTAAACCTCTGGCCGGCTTGGGTAGGATTTGAAACCGCTATCTTCTGACAATGCTCACCTGGAACCGAAGAGACTCAACGGTTACAAGACTCAGCATTCCTATTCGAGGTCGCAGTAAATCACCTGAAGAAGGCCAGAGGTGAAATTTGGCCGAAACGTAGTGAAAGAAGAAACAACACAAAAACTACCAAGATGAGGGGAAAAAGTCCGCAATAAATAAAAATTAATTCTCGGAATCTATGTACTTGTTTGTTCTTGTATGTATTCTAATAAACGTATTGTTATATAAACTGAGAATTCTTCTTTACATTACTTTCAGCTTCGCCATATTGAATTCACTACCCTAACCAAAATTTTCAAAAACGTAAGTCGTTTACTGAAACAACAAAAGGCTTGCATGCAGAATTATAGATTATCTATCCTTGACATTGAACACTATCCAAAAAATGGATGGTTCCCTGTGGCGTTGTGGCTGTAGAATTATAGTAGGTGAGTTCGAATTCCAGTCACCATATTGCGTTCACTTTCGGCCTAATACTCTTGGAAAAAGGTTTGAAACCCTAATTCCACCCAGCTATGGGTTAAATAGAACCACTAGTGTTCTTCTACAAGGATGGCTTGGTATTAAATAACTTACGAAGGTTGATATGCCATTAAAGTAAGAAACCAGACTAAACGGAAAAAAAATGAAAAATTAAAAAATGTAGCCATTGTTCTTCGTGGCTGAATGGATCAAGACGCCGTCCATGTAAGACAAACTCATGGAATATGTGATACGAGTTAAAATCTTGTTGGGGCCAAGTTTGTTCATATATTTGCTTTCCTTCTGTAACAGTCGCTGAGAATTCCACTTTGCGATAAAAAGAGCATCGATAAGACGGAAAAATCTCGTCAAATAATTAAATTAATCTTTTTGTTTTTTTTGTTTTTGTTTTGTTGTTTGTTTGTTTGTTTGTTGTTGGTTTTTTGTTATTTGGAGGTTTTATTATTATTATTATTATTATTATTATTTTCTCCTTTAGAGTTTTTCACATCAGTGTTAGCTGATGGTTTTTCACTAGAGTTTGAGTGACTGCAAGTCTCCTCAGGTCTCCAGGACTCGTCTCAGGATTCTGGCCGTTCTCAATAAAGCTGTCATTTGGATAGTCTCTACCCGTCTGCCAACTTCCAAGTCCTCCAGGCTCTTTAATAATCCTTTAGTTACTGTGCCAAAAGCACCAATCACAATTGGTATAATCGTCACTTTTATGTTCCACAGCTTTTTCAATTCTCTAGCAAGGTCGAGGTACTTATCCTTCTTTTCACATTACTTCAGATTTATTATGTGGTCCGCCGGGACAGCAAAGTCCACAATTTTGCAAATTCTCTTCTTTTTGTTGGTTATTATAAGCTCTGGTCTTCTGGTCGGGATAAGGTGATCCGTTTGTATGTTAAAGTCCCATATGAGTATATGTGTGTCATTTTCTAGGACAGGTGCTGGGTTGTGCATATACCATTTGTTAGTATGGTCAAATTTAAATTTCTTGCACATTTCCTAGTGGATCACCTTGCCAAACCAGTCGTGTCTCACCTTATACTCCTTCTGTGCTAATTTGCTGCATGTGCTTATTATGTGATTGATCGTTTCGTCTCTGTCACCACATAGCCTACATTTGCTATTTTTTTGCGTCTTATCTATTCTTGCTTTGATATGTTTGATTCTTATGGCGTTGTCCCGTGCTGCTATTAGGAGAGATTCAGTTTCTCTCTTAAGGTTTCCTTTTCTTAGCCAGGTCCAGGTTTTCTGGTGTGAAATATTGTTTATTAGTCGTTCAAAGCGGCCATAGAGTTGTTTTTTTTTTCCATTTTTGTTTCCTAGTTGTTGTCATTCTAACGTCTATCGTGTTGTCCGTATCGTTTCTGATGGCTGTAATCAACCCTCGTTCGTATTTTTCTATGTAGTCTTCGAGCCGTTGTATCGATGCGTCAACGCTGTCTTCGATGCTGGCAAGTCCTCTTCCTCTCTCTTCTCTAGATACATATAGTCTGTCAACGTCGTCTCTGGGATGTAATGACTTATGCATGGTCGTTAGTTTTCTTGTTCTTTGATCCATTTGTTTAAGTTTATCTCTGGTTCGCTTGAGAAAGGGTGCCGAATATCTAACGAGGGACACAGCCCAAGTATTTATTCCTTTGATAAGGTTTCAGCTGGCGAGTTTTGTCTCGAGTAGTTTTCTAGTTCTCCTGAGATATTCTTTTCGAATCTTGTCTTTCATTTCCACTTGTTTGATGGTGTCAGCCTCCAAGATACCCAAGTATTTGTAGGTTTCATTTTCTCAGAGCGTTCTTATTTTGTCGTGAGTTGGTAGTTCCATTCCGTCAGTCATATGTCGTTTGCCACTTTTCGTTACAAGCATGGCACATCTTTCAATGCCAAATTCCATTCCTATGTCCTGACTGTATATTCTAACGGCGTGTATGAGAATTTCCAGTTCTTTTTCATTTTTTGCGAATAGTTTAATGTCATTCATGTACATTAAGTGATTGATCTTCTCTTGCGATCCGCTAAGTTTGTATCTGGCTATGCATTTTCTGAGTACGTGGTTAAGTGGCATCAAGGCTATGATGAACAGTAAGGGTGATAGTGCATCCCCTTGAAAAATCTCTATTTGGATCTTTGTTTCAGCTAAGCTTCTTCCTCCTGCTGTCAGTTCCGCTCCTCAGGTTTGCATGATCTCTTCGATGAAGTTTATGACTTCATGTGATATTTTGTACATTTTGAGACAGTGTATTATCCAGCTTTGTGGAACCATATCATATGCTTTTTTGTAATCTATCCAGGCCATAGCTAGATTTTTTCGTCTTGTCTTGCTCTCATTTAGGATGTGTTGATCTATGTAAAGTAATTTTGCTGTGCCTCTAGATCCTTTGCGGCATCCTTTCTGTTCGTCAGGGAACAATCTGCGGCTTGTTAGCGAGTAGTAAATCTTTTCCCTTATTTGTGCTGTTAATATTTTCCACGTCATTGCCGTGAATGGAGGTGAATTTCTTGAACCAGAAGCCATGTATTCCATCATGGTCTGACGTTTTCCAGTTTGATATACTTTTTAGTGCTGTTTTGAGTAAGTCGATGTGTATTTCCGTTTTGGGGCCTTCTTCAAGTCCCTCTAGTACTCTTGTAATATTCCATTCAGCATTTTCGTTATGTTTTTTTGGTTGCCATATTTTCGTCCAAAATCGTTCGGTTTCTTCGGCATCTAGTGGTTGGTATGTATGTACTGTTATTTTTTCTTGTGTTGCCTTTTCCTTTTTGTTCCCGCTTATTTTAGCGCCTCTCTTTTTTTATCATTCTGGATTTTTTCGTAGTTTTTTATTTGCGTTTCCAGTCGAATTTCCCATCCCGGTTTTGACTGTTTCTTCGTGTTTTTTGAGAGGATCCCAATTTTCTCACAAACTAATTTTGCACCTGCATAGATTAGTTCATTTAACTCGGTTATATTATTTGTTGGTATGTAAGATAGAATGTGATTTATTTTATTCGTTTCTATCTTAAGTGCTTTCCATTCTATGTTTCTTAATGATGGTAGAGTACTCATGATTCTCTTTACATTTTCTAGATTTATCTTTTGTTTTTGTGATAGTGTTTCTTCATGGTTGCTTGGCAGTGTATCGTTTGGAAGTTGACAGTTTTTTTTTTTCGTTGGATTGTTTTTGTTTGACACCACTTGATGTGTCTGGTACTGTATTATAGTTTTATTTATGTGTTTTCTGGTGGATTTCTAGTAATTCAAGGTCAGAAAACCAACCCTTCTTAATTATTGTTCTAACTTGATCAGCAAGCCTTTGGCTAGTTGTCTGAAATTTCGCACATTCTTGCCAGATCTCTATCATTCTTTTCCTGTATCCTCTTTGTGAAGGGTTGCTCCTAAAATAGCATTGTAGTGTAAGTTGATTATCTTCCCTAGTCCATGTTTTGCGTTTAGGTCTCTGATCGTTGTGGTTTATTACGTCGTCGTTTACGTACCTGAAAAAAGAGCAGCCAACATTCGTAGGATGATGATCGAATCTCCCATGTTGGCTATCAGGAGAGCACTTGCCGATCATGACACCCAGGCCTGTTGCTTGGGTCCCACGTTGTGTAATACTGTGATTGGACATTTTAATCATGGTTGGTCTATTGTGGCTATACCAGACCCAGGGGTTGTTTATGATCTACGCGCCTGACACAGATGTGACCAAGAACAACTATGATGGCTGTACATAAACAGCGGATGACAAAAAAACAAAAAAAAAAAAGCTATTATTATTGTTGTTGTTGTCAAATGTGCACTAACACTCAAACACTTTATATTCAAATCAGAAAAAAAACCTCTTCTTTTTCAGCAGTAATTTATCATGTAGCGATATATATATCTCCCCCATGGGGGTTGAGCACTCTGGCGAAGGAATTGCCGGCCGCCGCTAGCGTAATGCAAAGCTCTTCGTAAGAATTGAGCACTCTGGTAGCCGTTAAGGTATAGAAAATGTAAACAAAGGCTGCTGCTGTTGCTAAAATAAATACCTTAAAATTCCCAAAGCCAACGTAGTCCGCTTGGTTGGCCGACAGGTTTGAAGCTTAGTCTAACGTAAAGTTGAACGGGTTTCTATTCCGGGTTAAAGCGTCCTGCGTGTCTAGCCACACTGAAGAGTTCTGATGGAACGAAACAGTCTGTCTATGGATGACTATATATATCCAATCAGCATCCGAAGTTTCTTAATTTCTTTAATACTTTATTGTTTTAACAACCTTTCCTTTCGCCTGAGAATTCTAAATTTATATAAGTTATGTTCTTTTCCTATTTTTATTTTTTCATTTATGTATATATAGACTGTAATCCATATTTGCTGTTTTTCAACCTCTAAATTAAACGATGATGAGACCAAGAGTATAAAGATATTCTTCGCCGAAATAAATTTATAATGATAATTTAACCAGGTTTAAGTTTTCTTCTAATTTTATTATATATATATATATATATATATATATATATATATATATATATATATATCGACACTTTGTTATATTTCTACGGATTCAGGAATTAGGTACCAAATCAAATACCATGCACGAAACAATTCCATCTTATCAAGGCTCCACAAAGATATCATTTATTCAAAAAGGATTGCAGGCACAATAGTTTTAATGGGATATCACAACATTATAATGGCACACAGTACTTACTCATATGGCTGAGCAGTCCTTGATCCTGCCAGCCGAAATTTTTACGAGGCTTGCAGCACTCCACTTTGGCCCTTACTGTGCTAAGTGGGCGGTCGGAGAGGCCCGATTCGACAAATCGGTGGGTCGTGTCAACCCCTCGTAACGATATGATTGTCCTAACTGTATTCTTTAAATTGCTCTTGTGTCAAACATGTACTCAATCCTATTCTATTTTAACGGTGCTTGAAGGTAGTGGCTGAGAGTCAATTGCGCCGAGATAGCAATACTTGAAAAGATTAAACTCAATGCAAACACATAATAGATATATTTAATGACTTGATATTATTTTCTAAAAAACAAATAACATTCACTTATACTTTTCATAACCTTTTTTAAAACTATAAATGTTTTATAGCGATTAAAAAAAAAAGATTTGACATAAAATAACTCAACAAGGGTGGATATGTCAATTAGATAAAAACAAATAAGAATTAAAGATTAAGAAAGTTTGGGGGTTATTTTTTATTAAAGTTTAAGATAAGTTTTCGTATTTAAAATTTATTATAAGTTGTTTATTCACTTGATTGTTTATTGTATATGTGGCATATGGAAGACGTTCGTTCGGAGATCTTAGATATACTCAAAAACTCCAAAATTATTAAAAATTTCGAATGAATATTTGATTTATTATTTTCCAGACTTGAAGGAACAGTATTGTTTCTTTTTTTTTTTTTTTTTTTGTTGTTGATTTTCAAGCGTTTTTTATTTATTTATTTATTTATTTTTAGGTCGGGTGACCGTTGAAATGAAATAAACTTCCTCCTGACGGCACAACACCCGATTGTGAAAAAGACGGTCTAATTGCATTTGCTTTTTGTAATGATTATTAAGAGAATGAGAAAACACTTTAAGACGCATACCCTTTTTTTTTTTTTAGCAAGGGTGACAGTAAGACATAAAGATCCCACCTGAGTATAGTTAATAAAAACCCTTTCATCGAGGTAAATGAAGGTTTGGTTGATATCGAGGGAAAATAACGGAGTATTCCGAAAAGGACATCGAAACGAGGTTAACGAAAGCATGGACAGCTATCAATAGGCTATCGACTATATGGAAATCAGACCTAACCGATAAAATGAAACGCAGTTTCTTCCAGGCAGCGGTCACATCGATACTGCTATATGGATGCACTACATGGACGCTAACAAAACGGCTGGAGAAGAAACTAGATGGCAATTACACAAGAATGCTGCGTGCAATCCTCAACAAGTCCTGGCAGCAACACCCCACAAGACACAAACTGTACGGCCACCTGCCCCCTATCACGAAATCTATTCAAGTTAGGCGAACCAGACATGCAGGACATTGCTGGAGAAGCAGAGATGAACTCATAAGAGATGTACTCTTATGGATCCCCACACATGGCCGCGCAAAAGCAGGACGACCAGCACGAACGTACATTCAGCAGCTATGTGAGGATACAGGTTGTTGTCCTGAAGACATACCTAGGGCGATGAACGATAGGGAGGAGTGGCGAGAGAGGGTCAGGGATATCCGTGCTGCCAGCACGATATGATGATGATGAGCTGTACGAAGGCGTGAACATTGCCGGATTTATAAGATTGTATACGAACGGGAAAAAGCTGTGATCAATGTTAATCGTTTCCGAATTTTATAACGATTAATTTTATTTTATCATAATTAAGTAGATTTACTTTTGGCCTAGTGGGTAGAGTGTTCACCAATGGTCCGGGAGACCTGGGTTCAATCCCAGGTTGCGTCATACCAAAGACTTTAAAAATGGTACTTGATACCTCCTTGCTTAACACTCAGCAATATAAGGTATGTATCAAGGGTAAAGTGGAGCAATCCAGGGAAAGAAGTAGCGCCCTCCCCTACACCTTGGTGTAGTAGCTATTGAGAAGGGAGCTTTCTGGTTGCCCTTGACTACAGTCGCAAACTTTACATTTTTTTACTTTTTACTTTCTAATTTCATGACTGGTTGACTTTAATGGCGTGTCAACCCGTCTTGTGTTATTTTGTGCCTCGAGGCTAAAGAATTGCGTTCACTGTACGTCTACATTTATATTTTTTGTGTGTTGTTGCTTCTTTTCAAGTATTCTTATCTAATACTAATAATTACATGGCTTTAGTGTTCGCCAAAGGTCCAGGAGAGCGGGATTCAATCCCAGGTCGAGTCATACCAAAGACTTAAAAAATGGTACTTGATACCTCCTTGCTTAACACTCAGCATTATAAGGTATGTATCAAGGGTAAAGTGGAGCAATCCAAGGAAAGGAGTTGCGCTCTCCCCTACACCTCGGTGTAGTAGCTATTGAGAAGGAAGCCTTCTGGTCGCCCTCGACTACAGTCACCAACTTTACTTCTTTAATTATTTCTATTTAATAATAGTCATTTGTTTGGAACCTCAACATCATATGCAGTTTTGTGTCACACCCAGAGCATTAGTTCTATTTAACCCATAGACAGGACCCTAACAAGTACTAAGACTTCGAGTTCGAGTGGACCTGTGAGTAATGGCAATGAAGGAGTACTCCACACATTGCAGATTTCCAAAACTGGAGCCCAACCATCAGATGCATTTTAGTGTCATACCTGGGACACTTTTTTTTTTTTTTTTTTTTTGGTGTGAGAGTTTTATCCTTCAACGGCGGATACAGTTACTGCATTCTAAACCGAGCCGACTGGCCGGTTCTAATTTTATAGTGAATTTTATCTCAATATGTGGCATCAGATGATTTGAGGTTATCAAATATAAAAACAATGACAACGAGTATTTGATTTTTTCAGTCTTTTCGCTATATCTATCATCTTCATTCTTTGTATTCGTTTCCCAGTTAAAAATACCCGATGAAGAACTTATGCTGAACGGTATTGTTTTATTTCGCGTAGCATTTTGGGGAGAATGTATCTTGGAACGCTAACTATGGAATTACCGTGATGCTCTTCATAGACTTCTAATGGATATGTAAGAATAATTTATCTCTCGTCAGCCATTATGAATAAACATTTTATTTAGCCCTGGGCTTAAGCTGCCATTTTGAAACAATTTTTCTCAACGTATTTTGTACATACCTCTCTTGGATTTCCTCGGCACGTTTTTCCCATCAAAACCTGATTTTTCCTTTTTCGGTTTCATTGTTTAATGGAATATCAACATGCGTGGGTTATTTAATGCCAAAGCCATCCATGTAACAGAGTAGTTGTGGTAATATTTAATTCATAGCTGGGGCGGATAAAAAGGTTCATATCTTTTTCAAGGGAATTAGTCCGAAAGTAAATGTAATAGCGCCACTGGAGTTCGAACTCGCTTACTAAGATGTCACAGTCCAACACGTTAGCCGTTATGAAACGGGAACTCCACCTCAAATTATCGTATTAGTCGATTCCTCATTTTTTAAAAAGAGATCATTAATTTATTGTGTCTTACGTATTGAATAATCATTTTTTTCTTCAATCTCCCAAAGCAAAACTTTTAGGCATATAAATAATCCTATTTCATGTCATATAAAATGCTTGTAGTGTAATGGTTATCATTGTGGGTAAAGGACACAGCTATCTGAGTTCAAAACCTGGACGAAGCTGTTTTTATTTCACATTTTCCTAATACCCAAGGAAAAAAGGTATTCTCCCTCCAGCTATGGGACAGACTTAGGATGACAACTGGTCCGGAAGGATGAAAACTCTGAATTCAAACCTGTTAAAAATTAAATTTGTGTCACATCATACTCATGAAGAAAACAAACTTTTGGCAATTTACACTCTCTAAACCCCTGTACATCTTAGCCCAGTTGGCTGGGACTGTAGAATACACCGACTGCATCTCTGCTAAGGGGTAAGACTCCCCCAACGAGTGTCCAGGATGTGACTCAAATCAATCTGATGGTGAGGTTTCAGTAATGCTGGAGCTTTGGGAAATGCGGAGTACCCCTTCATTGCCGTTGATCCCAGGTCCAATCTGTCCAAGAGTGATAGCACCTCACAGGTTCCTATTTATGGGTCAAATTGAACTTCTTGACATTTAAACTGAGTACAAAGAAATGACTTATGCTAAATTGAATTGTTAGAAATAGAACTGTATGCTCATATAGCTGTATTTAATTGAATTATTAGTGATACATAACAATGCTTGGAACCATTTGACTTTTGCTAAGTTGAATTGTTAGAAATAGAATTGTTTGACCATTTGTGTGTATCTACAAAATCTTTACAAATTATATATTTAATATATAGGCAAAAACAGAATTTGGCATTAAATAACCAACAATGGTTGGTATGCCATAAAACCAAAGCATACCAAACCATGTATACATCTGATATACTAAAATTTGAGATGATTATCGTACTTAGAATTTTTTTAATTCAAGAGATTTGTTGATTAAAGCCTTTTTGTTCTTTGGGCTGTTGTTTGTTTTTGCTTTTTTGTCTTTTGTTCAGATTATTCGTCAAATCTAATTATTTTACAAAATATGAAAAATCTTCACAGTGCTCAATACAGAAAAATGCAGAGCAATATCACAATATATTAATAATCATAGAGAATGTTGGCGACTTTAGTCGAGGGTGATCCAAAGGCTCCCTTTTCAATAGCTACTACACTGAGGTGTAGGGGAGGGCGCTACTCCATTCCCAGGATTTCTCCACTTTACCTTTGATCCTCACCTTATAGTGATAAGTGCTAAACAAGGCGACATCAAGTACCATTTTTTGAGTCTGTGGTATGACCCGACCTGGGATCAAACCCCGGTCTCCCGAACCATTAGCGAACACTCTACTAATTAGGCCAATGAACATAAAGAATGCGAGACATCATAATAACTTATGACTCTCTAAGTTTCTCGTCTTTGATCGTCTTTAGATGAACTGGAAATTCCTACGTCAAACATGGAACTACTGTACACTTTTATAGCTTTTTTATAGACATGTGACTACAACATGGATGGCATAAGTCACGTGCCTCAATTCGACACCAAATTCGAAAGTAAATTCTTGCTATCATGGCAGCATCTCGTCACCATTTTTAAGTGAGCAATTCACACATCTGATGTATTCAATGGAACAACTGTACACTTTTATACTCTTTCGACCAAATACGTGAAATTGCCAAACGTTTTTATAACTAATAATATATTGTAGATTATATATATATATATATATATCGTGTCGATACTGCTGAATGGATGTACTACATGGACGCTAACTAAACGTTTGGAGAAAAAGCTTGACGGCAACTACACAAGAATTCTGTGAGTAATATTGAACAAGTCCTGGAGACAGCACCCCACAAAGCACCAGCTGTACAGTCACTTACCACCCATCACGAAAACTTTCCAAGTTAGACGAACCAAACACTGCTGGAGAAGTAGGGACGAACTCATAAGTGACATATTCCTGTGGACTCCTTCACATGGACAAGCAAAGACAAGACAACCTGCTAGAACCTACATACAAAACAGTTCTGTACTGATACAGGATGTAGCCTTGAAGACCTACCGGAAGCAATGAACGATAGAGAAGGGTGACGGAAGAGGGTCAGGGAGACCCTTGCTGATGGCGTGACATGATGATCATATATAAAATTACTATATTACGACCGCATATATATATATATATATATATATAGCTGTAATATAGTAATTACATAATCTATATATAGAGCTTCGGTGTTATAATGATATACTGTGTATTATATATATACGCGCACCAACACACACGCACACAAGCATACGCACACGCACATACACACATATTTATACATGTTCGTATATATAATACAAAATAAATCATTTTACAATTATATATGTATATATATATATATATATACATATATAATGAATATGTCATTACTGTATTACAGATATATATACATATATATATATATATATATATATATATATATATAGGGTAAATAGATGGTTGTGTAAATGCATACGTAAACCGTTTACCAGTCTACAGAGGACAGACAAATAAAAAAATGAATTCATCCCAATTACTAATATATTTGAAGTATGAAAAAATTCCCCAAATGCAGCCAAATTATAACTCGTAAATATATATGATTAGTGTATGCATCAATTAATATCTTTTTCGGGAGCGCAAAAGGCTAAGTTGCTATGTATGGCTTATCTTTTGTTCTCTAACGGTAAATATCTCAGAGCTTCGAGTGTGCTTGAACTCTGAAAAGGATCGATGACGGTAGATCATGTAAATTTTCTTGTAAACGGTTTCCTGAATTGATCCATATTTCCCGTATCGAATATCAGATCTCTGTCTCTCAAAATAATATTCGTCGAGCCAGCAATTTGTGCAAAGCATTGTCTTCCGTTCGGTCTCTGGTACGCTGACTGTATCACTTGACACGCATGAATTCCCCGCCCAGTTCGTCACGTAGAAGGGGCGGCTCCCTACTCAGAGAATTGGACGGCAGCTGCGCGTTCAGAAACAGCAGCAGCTGGGGTTGTTCCGAAGTTGACGCGCACTAGAAAATATTTTTAAAAATATGCATCTAACATTGACGGCTGGCTGGCTGGTTGGCCTAAAAATTCAATAGGGACAAAGTCGCAACCAAAATTGCCGATTGATTTTATTGAAACCTTTTACCGATACCCATTGATTCGTTCAGAGATTCCTGATTGCCAGATTCCTCAACAATTTAATCGGAAATCTCGTCGCGTTTCTGTGCGCTTTAACAGCGGTAGGGGATCAATCGAAGATAATCGATAACAATGACTGATCTACTCATATTGGACTGATCGGTATTATTCGATTAGTTTAAGCAAATCGTCTACGTTTAAGTCACCGGGAGAATTTAATATCTATTTAAAGAGTCTCACTTGCTTATCGTATCGATAATTTTATTTTTAGAAAAGAAAAATTATACTTTTAGAAACGAAAAAAGATCATATATGTGTGTGTGTGAGAGAGAGAGAGAGAGAGAGAGAGAGAGAGAGGCGGTTCACACCTGGGTTTCTGCTTGCTTTAATCTGACAGAAAAAAACAATGAAACGTACAGAAAAAATTACAGGAGAATAATGCCTGCCAAAAATAATGGTCTATTCATTTCTATGCTAGAGCACCAATCGAATGAAATCCTTTTAAATTGCACGAGTCAACAAAAGAAATAAGGAAACGTACAAAAAAATGACACCCTTCATTATCATATACAAAAGTCATTCCCAACGTGGGGCGCATGACCCACCGGTAAGATATAGTAATATTTTAGTGGGACATGCAATATTTTGGTGGTGTTTTTTTTAGAGACCAAGTTAATGGCATTCTAAGCTTCCCTCACGTGAATTGTAGTAAAATTTTAAATATACAAGAATTAAATATTACAGGAAGGGAGGTATGGTAATATTTTGGTGTGGCTTATTTAGAGACCCATATTGGCCTTGTGGGTAGAGTGTTTGCCTATGGTTTGGGAGACCTGGGTTCAATACCAGGTCGCATCATACTATTCACTTTAAAAATGGTACTTAATATATACTTGCATAACACTCAGCATTGTAAGGTACGTATCAAGGGTAAAGTGGAGCAATCCTGGGAAAGGTTTATCGTCCTCCCCGACACTTCGGTGTAGTAGTTATTGAAAAGGGAGCCTTCTGGTTGCTCTCGACTACAGTCGCCAACTTTAATTACTTAAATATCGCAAAGGCGGGGTGCATCCTAATTTTAGAAATACTAAAGTGAAACATGGCCAAAAATCGGTTGGAAACCACTGATAGACGGGCATCATCATCATCATCATCATGTCGTGCCGCTAGCACGGATATCCTTGACCCTCTCTCACCACTTCTCCCTATCATTCATCGCCTCTGGCAGGTCTTCAGGGTTACATCCCGCATCCTCATACAGCTGCTGTATGTATGTTCGAGCCGGTCGTCCTGCTTTTGCCCGGCCATATGCTGGGGTCCATAGGAGTATATCACTTATGAGCTCGTCCTTGCTTCTCCAGCAGTGTCCTGCGTGTCTGGTTCGTCTGACTTAGATAGTTTTCGTGATGGGAGGCAGGTGACCGTATAGTTGGTGCCTTGTGGGGTGTTGCCGCCAGGACTTGTTCAATATTGCTGGCAACATTCTTGTGTAATTGCCGTATAGCTTCTTCTTCAGCCGTTTTGTTAGCGTCCAAGTAGTGCATCCATATAGCAGTATCGATACGACCGCTACCTGGAAGAAACTGCGTTTCATTTTATCGGTCAGGTCTGATTTCCATTAGATACAGGCATAATGCCCCAAAATAATGGGTTATTTATTTCTGTGCCGGAGCACCAATCAACTGATACCCTTTTAAATTGCACAAATCAACAATTGAAAGCATGAGAACAAAAGAAAGATATAATGAAATGACGCTGAGAATGGAGACAACTGAAACAGTAACCGTATGGCTACTTACTTCTTATCGTTCTGATAAGAAAAGAACTGAATTCATTTGTAAGATCCAGGCCATTGTTGACAACGATCTCAGCAAGTTATTCAGTTCCATCACCAGAGACATGGGACTGTCTGAGTTTCTCATCTGACATAAAGATATTCACTATTTCTCATACAAAATGAGAAAGAGCAAATTTTTATCTGAGGCCATGAAGGACAAGGCAAAAGACCGCACCGCAAAGTTTTTAAAGAGACCCATGCATCCCTCCGACCGAACAGGCTTTGATTTTACTCAAATGTGAAAATTGCCCAGTCGGCTGGGGCAGTAGAATACACCGAGTTATATCGCTCCCCCCCCCAAATGAGTGTCCTGTATATGACACTAAACAATCTGATGGGGAGGTTCCACTGATGCTGGAGCTTTGGGGAATGCGGAGTACCCCTTCATTGCCACTGCTTCCAGGTTCACTCTGGCCTATGTATAAGTTTAGAACTAACCGCATACTTATGCTAAACTGAATTGTTTGAATTAGAATTGTTTGACAAAACTGAATAGCTTGAAATAGAAATGTTTTTGACAATTAAACTGTGTACTTACATTTAAACTGTGTGCTTAAGCTAATCTGAATTGTTTGAAATGGAACTGTTTTTGACATTGAAACTATACTTACATTAAACTGAATTGTTTAATATAGAACTGTTTTGGCATTTAACTGTGTGTAAACAAAATCAGTGCTTATGCTAAAACTGAATTAGCTGAGTTAGAACTGTTTGAATAAACTGAATAGGTTGAAATAGAAATGTTTTTTACAATTAAACTGTATATTAATGCTAAACTGAATTGTTTGAAATAGAACCATTTGCATAAAAATGAATTTAGCGTTAAATAACATTCAAAGGTTGATATACCATAAAACCCAAACAACCAAACAACCAATCAAACGTGAAAAATCTCTGTCATGATCAGATTATAAACTCATAGAACAACCGTGAGCTTACTCTCTTCCCACAAGATGTACTAATATGGATGAAAAACCAACACCCACTTCACATCATGGCGTTAAGGAAGGTCAACAAGTATGGTGACAATATGTCTCCATTCATCTTCCCATACGGCATCAAACTCAACTCAGAGGTCTACATCAAGTGATTGGAGGAGGTAGTACTACCTGGATCGAGAGGGTGACTTCTTGAAGACCCTCCGCCTGGGAAGAGGACTCTGTGCCATGCTGCACAAGCAGGAGAAAACCTCGTCTTGGCGGTGAGAAAATTTCTGCAACAACAGCCACATCTGGCCACCTAACTCTTCCGATTGTAATCGCCGTGATTATTATGTGTGGGGCGCGGTTTAGCAAGAAACCAATAAAACTCTGTTTCTTCTTCTTCTTCTTCGTTTTTTAATGGCATATCAACTCTTTTTAGGTTATTTAATGCCAAAGCCATTCTCCTAGAAGAACAATAGTGGCACTATTTAACCCGTAGCTGGGAGGATAGGGGGGTTCATACCTTTCCCAAGGGTATTTGCCCGAAAGTGAACGTAATAGCGCGACTGGAGTACGAACTCGCGTACTACGATTCCGCAGTCCATCGCTTTAACCATTACGCTCCCCATAAAACTCTGTGTAACACCAAAGATGTACTGAAGGCAAAGATAACGACTGAATTTTCTAATTCAAACTAGGAGACCATCAGAAAGGCTTGCAGAAGATTCTGAAGTTGTCGGGGGGGGGGACAGTGGTCCGAGCCAGTGGCAATTTCTTTGAATAAATTTAGTCCATATTATTTCAAGATATCATCAAGTAATTTTAGTAAATATATCTGATAAAGAGAAAAGTCAGTATTATTTTCATTTTGACATGATTTAGACAAAAATTTACACATCCCACTCTTTATATATGTCAGGGCTAAAATGCTGGACTGTGGCCTCGAAGTAAGTGAGTTCGAACTCCAGTCACGCTATTACGTTCACTTTCTGACTAATACTTTTAAGAAAGGCATGAAAACCTTACTCCCTTAGCTATGTGCTAAATAGTATCAATACTATTCTTTTACAAGGATAGCTTTGGCATGAAATAACCCCCGAAGGTTGATATGCCATTAAACAAAGATACAGTAACATACCATATCTGTTGGATAGTGTAGACACACTTACCTTGAATTTCTCACCAATTCAATCATTCAATATATATATATATATTGTTAAGCCGCCATATGCCCAGCAGGCTTCTAGGGTGCCTTTCGCTCCCGCCAAGTCCGCCAGTTAAAGCAGGTCACACACGTGGGCTGTGGTTTGCCAACGATATTTAATATTACAGCCACCATCAACTCCCTAGCTGAACCACATTTTAAAGCCACTAGGTGGGTTATCGGCGAGTTATTAAAATTCAACACAGCTAAATGGCAAGTTTTCCCCCTCAAATACAAGGCCTTCGACAAATACAATACTTCGACAACAAAAGAAGACTCTCAACTGCCGTGTTTGGGTCAACAAGGTTTAAATAACAATACTCTTTTATCGAACAAAAAGAATGAAATAAGAAACAATTCAGGTAAAATCCAGGGGCGAGAAAGTTTTCTTTTAAAGGACGGAAGGTAAAAATACAGATCGTCAGCGCGGTAGGTATGGTCCGCTATCCTTCAGACTTTGGGGTTCAGTGGCTGAGCCCGAATTCAAATCTCAAGTTTATCATTCGGGGAATATTCCCTCTTCTTTTCTCCTCTATCTTATTAGAGCTATTCTTCTTTTTCGTAATTTGTCTTTTATTCATGTCAGCATGAATACAGTAAGAGAAATTTCCATTGTATCTTCACTTACTAGGGATTTTGCAGAGTCTTTTCTTTTCTCCTTTTCCCACTCATTGTTGGGCTTCAGTTGTACGTTCTCTTTCTTGGGATTTTGCTGAGTCTTTTATCTTTTCCTCTCGTTATTGGGCTTCCATAACACGTTGATAGAAATATGCACGTCTTATTTTAGATGAGACCAAAATTAATTATTATCTCTTTCCTCGTGGACAAGTCTCTGGCTTTGGGTATTTCATTTAACGAGGCCAACCAGACCCCGGAGTGCGAATTCATTTAAAGGAGAAACTTTTTCTTTTCTCTCAGTGTTCTCTGCGCGGCATGAGTTTGTAATCTGGGTTTCTTTCATATTCCAAATTTCGTGACCTCGCTCTCCAACGAACAAACTGCAACTGGTTATTTTCCGTAGTTTGAAAAATGACCATGTGTTGGCTTTTTGGCGGTTTATTCCTCCGCACCAATCATGGTCACTGTCTGGCTCTCTCCGCTGACGCATACATGGCTAATAGTGAGTTGGATTCTCTCATGACCATGCCACCTAACGCTAATACAGGAGAGTTGAAGAGAAACGGCCTTTCCACTGCCATTATTCTTGGTTACTACTATAGTTAGCTAACGGCCAGCGTGTCGCACCTCCTTTCCCCACAACTCAGCGAATGTATGAGGGTGTCATATTTCCTCGTCACAATATATATTGCGATGGAATTTGGTCTGCGACCCCTGGGTTTCATTGAGTTTTTACAAAGCAACAATCATCAGGCAGTTAACAAAATGAAATGAATCGAAAATCGAAATATACTGTCAAAAACCGTTGGGATTTTGTAGGAAACTTCACGTGTGATTGTAATTGTGTGTGTGTGTAAATGTGTGTGTATGTGTGTGTGCGCGTATGTGTGTGTGTGTGTTTGTATGGGTTGTAGTTGCGTATTATTGTGAGTGTATGTGTGAGTGGTATATAGTGCATGGGTATATGAAGGTACATGCACAGCGCGTTGTTTTTACCGGATGTTAGTCGTCTGTGTATCTTATTTTGCTACATTATTGTCAGGAAAGATTCTTTATCTATTTCTGTATGTGTAGGTGATTATAACTAAGGAATAAAACTTCATCATTGCATGTCGAGGGAAATAAATAAAGATTTGATTTGTTAGCGTATTTAAACGGGTATAGTATGGTAGACCAGAATCACAATAAATATCAAGGGGTAGGGATATGTTGTATTACAATATGCTATGGAATATTGTACAATGTTCGTATTATATCTAGGAAAGAGATTTGGGTTAGAATATAATATAATAATAATTTGATGAAATGTTGCGTATATATTATATATACTATAGTTATCTGTGATAGTATTTACATAACGAAAATAATGATGGGGTTACAATAATGGTTAATATTATTATGTACTATGATGATTATAACTGAAGAGCAAAGTGTTGTCATTATAAAATTAAAGAAATAGATGGTGGGTTTGGGAGGTATGGGTAATAGTTCGGGTGTTGTGAAATTTTATTTATCTGGTTTGTGTTAACGTTGTATGATTTATACGCTATTGTAGTAAAAGATAGAGTACGTAGTATATAAAATGAATGTAGAGTGTTGAGGCTTATTATTAACGCTCACAAAAATATAGATTTAATAGATAGTGAAGGCGTATGGAGCAGGTTATGGGGCTTAATGGAAAAGGATGGTACTTATATTGTGGCAGGTATGATGGTTGGTGGAGGAAAAAGGTACTTACGGTGGTCAGGTATGGTGTGGAGTCGTTTGATTATTATTTTTTGGAGGTGTTACATGGGTTATGTGTATGGGTCGAAGTGTGAGAGAAGGTGTTCTCGTGCCTATATTTTGAAAGGATTTCAGACTTTTTATTTAGTTAGGTATTTTGTGATGGATAGGTTATGATGGCTAATTTTTCGTGAAGGCAAAGGGGGTATTTTTTATGTTTTGTTGTAAGCAGGTGCTAGTTTTAGTATCTCCCTGGTGATTGTAGGAGAGATGTTTGTGTCTTTTAGATGCCATATGTACAAAGATAAGGAGGTGCTGGATGAGTACATTCTGTTTGTGAAAGAAAGTTCATGGTTGTAAATTCTCTATTTTATGGTGCCCTCCGTTGCATCGTTGTAATGTTTGATTGAGTTGTTACTGGTATAGTAAGTTAAAGTTGGTGACCGTAGTCAAGGACGACTTGAAGGCTCCCTTTTCAATAGCTACAACGCCGAGTTGTAGGGGAGGGCGCTACTTCTTTCCCTGGATTGCTCCACCTTACCCATGATACGTACCTTATAATGCTGAGTATCAAGCAAAGAGGTATCAAGTACCATTTTTAAAGTCTTTGGTATAACCCGACCTGGGATTGAACCTCGGTCTCCCAGACCCACTAGGTCAATATATATATCATGAGAATCTGTTAGGGTCATTAAAAATATTTTCTAAAAAAAGTGCTCTATATCCCGAAACGATATATATATATAAAGTGTCAAAGTGTACTGATTTATTAGCGATACTAAATATATATATATATCGTATCGTTAATAGATGAGTACACTTTGACATTTTTTATAACAAAATGATTTTCTTCTAAACCGGAACTTTTCAAATGCTGTGTACAGATTCCCATGGGCAAATAAAATTTTGGCTGTTCGATTAAAAGAATTGCGGTCCATAAAAGCTGAATTTTCTAGGTTGCATTTAGAAAACCTTTTGTATATCCAGGATTTTCATATAAACCACATTAAGAATTTGCAAGACATTAAAACTTGATCCAAGGATCTTCTAAAAGAAGAGAGATATTGACAAAAAGAGAGGGGGGTAACTGGATAGACTACATTACTTCCTTTCTGTTTTACTGTTTCTTTTTTTTTTTTTTTTTTTTTTTTTTTCTGTATTTGATGTTAAACTCAAAATTTAGGCACCCTCCTTAAAGAAGTTAAAATGATTTTCAGTCTTGAAGCGAAATCTTTATGCACATTAAAAGAAATTGGATATTACAAGATAGACGAAAAAACTAGCGTAATATGAGCCCACTTTCCTAGATTTTCCAAGTTTGTATTTGGTGGAATCTTGGTCTACCCATGTGCATTATTTAACAAACAAAGAGAGAAACCCTTTGAACATAGAACGTGGTGATTTGCGACTTAAATTCACAAGCCTACAACCTATTTTGTTGTATGGCCTTAATGAGTGATGAACGATGGACAACACTTCTTTATAAGAATATAACTCTCACACTTGATTCTCGAGAGGAGTTGAAGCTGCCGTGGTGTGCGAGACAGACGGACGGAGACAGGGAAAAACTAAGACAAATTGCTATATTGACCCATAACTTCTTCTCTTGACCATAGCACGCTGTGTTATTTTCAAGACCACACTTGGAACTTCTTCTGCTTTTTGGTCGGTGATGCTCAACCGGATGCTCAACAGGCGCTCTCACAAACTGCAAGCTGCAGGCCTTCACTGACTCCAACTGACTCGGGCATCTGCATATATCATTTCATAACAACCACAACTTCCGTGACTGCTTCCGCTTATTTACACAGGTGCGTCTCTGATTGACGGCTTGGTCAATGATCAGTATGCAAAAATTTGTGATCTCCTCAGTGGATACAAAATCCATCTTTGCTATTTAAAAATAATAAAGGAATTAACCCTTAGGATTATAAGCTGGGATGAAGGTGGAGCAATCCATGGAAAGGAATAGTGCCCTCCTCTACAGCTCGGTGTAGTAGCTATTGAAAAGGGAGCCTTCGGGTCACCCTCGACTAAAGGGAGACAACTTGCATGTATAGTTTTCTTATTCTTTTCTGGTGTAAATTGTTTCAAACATTAGTTAATTTTGATTTGCAATTTAATATTCAATTATTTAGAGATGAATGTACATTAAATTTAGTAACGAGGGAAATTCACCAAGTAAAAGGTTTAAAAAGCCTAGTTCTAGACCAAAGATATCTCCCAACAATATTGAATACTTTGTGACAGCCCAATCGGCTGAGGCTGTAGAATACTCTGACTGCATCTCTACAGAGGGAAAAGACTCGCCCAATGAGTTTCCTGTTTATGACAACTAAACCATTAAATGGTTAGGCTCTGGTCCTTGAGCATTACCACTGCGCCCAGGTCACTCTTTGGCAATTTAACTTTGTGTAAACAAATGACTGATGTTTAACCATTTCACTGCGTGCAAATAAAACTATTTGTATGAAATATTTAAAACAGTTTACATGTATGCAAAATGGAATTGGTATAACATAGCTATACTTGGAACGATCTGACTGTGTGCAAATGAATGGAAAGTTTCGAATAGAATACTTAGTGTTAGATCACAATAATTAAAACCCCTTCATTTTGTGCAAACAAATAATTAATACTGAATAGAATTATTGGTGTTAGATCACAATAATTAAAACCCCTTCATTTTGTGCAAACAAATAATTAATACTGAATAGAATTATTGGTGTTAGATCACAATAATTAAAACCCCTTCATTTTGTGCAAACAAATAATTAATACTGAATAGAATTATTGGTGTTAGATAACAATAATTAAAACCCCTTCATTTTGTGCAAACAAATAATTAATACTGAATAAAAATATTGGTGTTAGATCGCAATAATTGAAACCATTTAACTGTGTAGAAACAATAGTAATACTTGTGTACAAGAAAATTAGTTGTAATTCATTTAAAAATGAAATTACCAACAAACTATTCACCTACAAATGACACATCTATAATCATAACTATTTAACTGTGTGCAAACAAATGACTGGTGTAAAATTAAATTGTTAGTGTTGCATAACAATATCTAATACTTTGTTCAAACTAATGATTAATAGTACAGCTCAGTCGGCTGGAGAAGTAGAATACACCGACTGTCTCTCTGCAGACGGGTAAGACCCCCACCCCCAACTAGTGTCCTGGAGATGACATTAAACATTTTGATGGTGAGGCTCCAGTAACACTGGAGCTTTGAGGAATGTGGACTACCCTTTCATTGCAATCACTCGCAGGTCCATTCTGGCTGCGGTGGTAGGACCTGAAAGGGTTCAATCTATGGGTCAAATAAAACTGTTTGACATTTAAACTGGGTGCAAACAAATAATTTGTGCTACATTGAATCGCAGGAAATAGAACTGTTTGATCATTTAACTGTGTATAAATAAATGACTGATATTTAATTGAGTTGTTAATAATACACAGCAATACTTGAAACTATTTAACTTTGTTGACTTATGTTTACAAACCATCTATATCTAATATGTATAAATAAACCGAATTTGGAATTAAATAATCTACAACGGTTAATATGCCATACAACCAAACCAAACCAAACCAAACCATCTTATAACATAGAACACAGGAATTCCGAAACACGAAAAACACTTACGACTTCTTAGTTCATGTACGAAACTTTTTATTACCTTTCAGTTAAAAGGTTTTTCGACAAAAGGAGAGAGGCACAATCTTTCTATGCTGGCTTTTCCATCTGCCCCCCACTTAACACGTGTGGCACCCGCCACAAGGCTTCGGCGAGCAAGCGAAAGTCACCCTTCTTCTTCGGACGGCAAGATTCAACTAACTGACTTTTCAAATCTCAGTCCACGCTTCCGGTGCGTGACGTCACTCACGTCCCTGGTCATATCCTCTATCTGGGATTCTTATTGTGACATCTCTGAATGACACGTCCGCTCCACGCACGCGCGTGAACACCTGCGCTCATCTTTGCACCTAACTAACCAATGCACTGAGCCGAAAGGTTCTCATCCTAACTAAACCCAAAGGCAAGATATATAAAACGAAATCCCTCGGCCATTATATTTCATTAAGTGAAAAAAGAATTGTGTTAGAAATACTAGAAACCATTTAAATTTGTGCTAAAAGAAAGAGCTCGGGTTCGTTTAAAAATGTTATCTACAAAATGAGTCGACACATCCTGTACATCTAATAAGTAGATGCACAAACAGAATTTGATATTAAATTACCTACAAGGGTTTATATGCCATAAAATCCAAACATACATACTTTTTTAGTGACAGAACATTCCAGCGAATGTTTGAGCAAATCTAATGAGATCAATGCCATGATGACTCTATAAGTAGTAAAAAAAAAAGAATGGTAATTATTGATTTGAAATAATTTCTTTTGAATGAGTGTACATGTTTCTGGACAGATTTATATTCATATTTTTTGCTTCAATTACCATATCGTAGAGTTCGATATAAATAATATCTAAAAAAAATGTCCGTTTTGATGGTATAATATCGCACCAGAAACAATAAAAGAAAACCTGGTATCTAGTTTATAAAAAAAATAGTTTATGGAGGATACTACGATTAGCTAGAACTTATCTACAACAATACTGTACGGACACAGGATACAACCTAGGAGACCTGCCGGAAGAGTGGGATAATAGAGACGCATGGCGAGAGAGAGTTAGGAAAATCCGTGCGAGCAGCACGACATGATTATGATATATATATATATATATATATATATATATATATATATATATATATATATATATCACATCCTCTGTACGAATAGGATGTGATACAAGGTGAATTTTTTAAACAGAGTTTTAACAGGTTTGAATTCAGAGTTTTCCTTTTCCAAGACTGGTTGCCATAACAAGGTCAAAGAGTCCAGCCTGTTCTACTATTTTACTATCGGTGGTTGGTACCCTTTCCCAAGGGTATTACCACTATATGAAAAGTAAATAGCCTGGTCCAGGATTTAAAGTTGGGTTGCTGTGTTACGACAGCAACCATTACACCGCGGGTGCCTCGTTATATATATATATATATATAAGTGTGTGTGTGTCTTTTTTATTCTCATTTCTCTTTTTATATTGCTCCTCTCTCTCTCTCTCTCTCTCTCTCTCTCCCTCTCTCTCTCTCTCACTCTCTCTCTCTCTCTCTCTCTCTGTCCTTTTTCTCTGGAATTTTCACCATTCATTTATTACCCCCTCAGTTATTTTTTTTTGTCGTCCATCTAACTGTCTCACTCTCTTCCTCTTTCCACTTCCTCTTTTTTTCTCTTCTTAGTTTCCTTCTTTTTCTTTACCGCCATTTTTTTTTCTTTTTCTTTTTCTTTTTCTTTTTTTTAAACTCTTCTATTATTCATGTTACGTCTCTGAACCATCAACAATTCCTGTCAGGGAAATGAGAATAAAATCCAACTCGATGACTGGATTAGCATTAAGTGTCCATTAGCTTATAAATATCCTCCATTAAAAAAAGGGGTGGCGGGGAGGTAAAATTCACAAATGTCACTCGTCACAATCCCTTTCATTGAAGTACTACGACATCGACAATCATGATGATAGTCAGAACGAGGCGATGCTAAATGGTAGACATTAATGATATTAAATCAAACGCCCTCAGAAAATATATCTGGAAATAAACTCTTTATGTAATCCATGATATCAAGGATAGGTGTTATTAGATAAATAAATAAATTTATTAAATAAATTACTTCAACTAAGTGTCGACTCAACGCTAAAATTTAGACACGGTATAATCCCATTTTCACGTCCATCCAGTTTTTCTGGTGCCCGTGGCGTAATGGACACAGCGACACGAGTTCAAATCCTGGCCGAAACTGATTGCATTTCACATAGCACTAATACTATTGGGAAAGATATGAATTTAATTATTCTCCCTCCAGCTATGAGTAGATAGTAGGGCTGACTGGGTTCTTCAGCCTTGGTGAGGCAACTAGTCTAGGAGAAGGAAAACTCTGAATTCAAACCTGTTAAACTCCGCTTAAAAATTGGCCTTGTGTCATATCCTATCCGAGCGGAGGGGTTGGTAAATATGAACAATCTAGTTTTTCTGTCGATACATCAGTTTGGATGTGATTTCTTTGTTTAATGGCATATCAATCTTCGTGGGTTATTAAATGCCGAAGCCACCTTCGTAGAAGAACAGTAGTGATTCTATTTAACATATAGACAGGAGATAGGGGGTTATACCTTTCTCAAGAGATTTGTCAAGAAGTAAATGTAATTTGGTGCCTGGAACTCCATCTAGCTTACAATGATGTCACAGTCCGACATGTTCTCTACTACGCTACGAGGACTCTTCCATATGTAAATGTTGTATATTGACCTACAACCCGGCCGGGCTGTCAAAATAAGAAACGCACCAGTGTAAATAACAGGTGTATCCGGTCGAGGAATAGCAGAGTATAACCTTGACCGTGGATGGATTGAATGAGTGCAATTTGTGACGCCGACAAGAAGAAGGTGGGTGTTGAACTATTATATAACTCAGTGCACAGGAAATTCAATCAGTTGGGGATCAGATGAGTTGGAGAGAAGATGCTGAATTGAGGAACATGTCCCAGAGAGGCTGGACCCCCAGGCCCCCGGTTGAGCAGCCCAGGAGAACGGGAAAGAAACATGGTTATGGCCAATAGAGTGGTGGTCAATATGTTGCAGTTCTGTTCGGTCTCCAACTCCCTCTCACACACAACCCTTTCGAATAAAGTGAGAGGTATATTTTTTCTAAAGAACTGTGTCGCTCGTCTTTATTGTGTCGTCGTTGTGTTATGCATACAGATGTATATGTATTATGTGTTCATATAGTTGGTTATGGCTATACAACATAAATCTGGACATAGGGATCAGTTCTAATCACTTAGACTTGACAAAAATTGCGGAATCATTTTTAATAGTTTCCGATTGATCGATTAATTGATTGACTGATTTTAATGGCACGTCGACCCGTCTAAGATTAGTTTATGCCGAAAGGTTAGGGAATCTCGTTCATTGTACGTTCATATTTGCATCTTTTGTGTATTTGTTTCTTAAGAGTTTTTGCCCACAGTTATATATCAAGTATTCCAATCTAAGACAAATAATTTGCACACTGTTGTATGGTTTCAAGTATTCCTATCAAATACTAATAATTATATGCTTTCAAGTAATCTTTTCTTTCTACTAAGTATATTGGTTAGTGCACAGTCATATTGTTTTACCTAATTAGATAATTATAGCTTCACATAAATTTTCTTAATGGAAATAATTTTGTTTTTTGCACGTGGTCCTATCGAATACCAATAATTTGGAAACAGATCTATTTGACCCTGAGATGTGACCCCTAACAGGTACTACCAGTCCGAGTCAGTGGAAACCTGGGAGAAATAGCAATGAAGAGGTATCCACACGTCTCCAGAAGTGTAGCCTCACCAATAGATGTTTTTAAATAAATTTTTGAAACTGTCTATTTTGTATTACGTGTCTGAGGGTTGAGAATACTTCATGAAACTGACAATAACATAAAGAAAGTATTCATATATAAAATCCTCCTTTGATTCGTTTTTATTGATGATTCTAAATTGGAATGTTAAAGTTTTACAATACATACATACGAAAATTAAACCTTCATATCAACTACGATGTTATGGTTAAGATTTATTTAATACACAAAGATAGATTGTTTTCACTCAGTTAACCATTGTTATATTCAGCGTATGGTGGCAAGGAAAAGACAACACAAATTGAAAGTTTTAAACAATTATATTAACAAAGAAGGAAACACAAGGTGATAAAGCGAAGAATCAACTGTACAAAATTGTATCGAGTAAAGGAGTGAATCGAGGTGTGTGTGAAACCAGAGTTCATGTACGGTTATAAGTTACAAGTCCTAAGTTATTGTACGTATTATTTGTTATTCAACTGTATTTGAGATTGAACTTATAACCACCAAATGATTTTACTTATAAGCATTTCTCGACCAAACGCCTTTATCTGTTACGTTATTTGTCCTGCTGGACAATTCAGAGTGAATTTTGGAGACTTATAAACCAAATGGCTCCGTCAGCCCAAGAGATACGACTCACTCCTTTTATATACATTTTACCTTGGTGTTGTGGCCCCGGAAAGGGTCACTAATGAAAACGCAAACACGGATATTAGATAACAGATTATATTACACAAGAAAGATAGAGTTACATAGAAAAGGTAAGAAGTCTCGTACTGTTTGGATAACACCGATATTGATCTGCAGTATTTGATGTCCGCCCCACCCAACGGGCAAATGCGGCACAAGGCCTTCTTTTGGTAGGTCCGAGCGCAGAGCCGGAGCCCACACGCACCCGGCATTTCCAAAAATGCCTACGGCCCCGTCGGCATTCCTCTTATTAGGGACGCCTCAGGCACCGGGCAATAAACCCAACACCTCGAAGGGGGTAAAAGCCTTGGGGGACGCCCCCTGAGGCCGAAGGAAATCTCCCGGTACCGAGATATACTCGGCCAGATCCGTGCCGCAGATAACACGGCTGGCCGAAGTGCTACCCGGCAACTAGAGAGGTGCAGACCGATATTGCTCTGCCTCTCTGGCAGCGAAATCTCTCAGTCCTAATAACGGTGAGAAGAGTCCATTATGGTGAGATGGGTAAGGCTCCCACAACATTTACCTCATAGAGCATTTTTTTATCTTAGGATTTTGTAGACACGTCTGATGATTGAGAATAACCCAAGAAATTGAAGGTTCTTACAGTAGAAGGAAAAACCGTTCATTATACGTTTATATTTACATTTTTAGTGTAATTGTTTCTTAAGAGAGTCTTTTGTTTTGTTTTATTTTTTTTTTGTACACGGTCCTACTACGTACGAATGATGTCTTAACAGCTATATTTGATGGCACAGTCGGCTGGGGTCATAGAATACACCGGCTGCATCACTACAGAGGAGTAAAAACCCCATCCACCAGTGTCCTGATATGACTCGAAACAATCTGAGCTTTGAGGAATGCAGACTAGTCTTTCATTGCCATCACACCAGATACGGTCCTATCTATGGGTCAAATAGAACTGTTTGACACTTAAACTTATGCTAAACTGAATTGTCTTAAATAAAACTGTTTTTTCATTTAACTGTGTGTAAAGAAAAAACCGTGTTCTAATGCTGAACAAATTTTTTTGAAACAGAACTGTTTGATCGTTTAAGTGAGTGTAAACAAATGACTGATGTTTAATTGAATTGTTACAGTTAAACATCAATACTTGAAAATATTTAACTGTGAACAAACAAATGATTTATAGTAAATAGAATTATTCGTATTAGATAGAAATAAGTAAAAGCATTTAACAGTGTGAAAAAGAATGAGATGAAACTCGTTTAAAAATGTTACCAACAAAATGTGTTTAGAAATCATATGTATTTAATATGTATGTATAAAGAGCATTTGGCATTAAATAACCTACAATGGTTGATATGCCATAAAACCCAACCAAACCAAATCTTATGTATTTGATATATATATATATAAAAAGGATTTAGCATTAGATAACCAATAATGGTTGATATGCCATAAAATCCAACCTAACCAAATCATACATATTTAATATATATGTATAAAAAGGATTTGGCATTAAATAAACAATAATGGTTGATATGCCATAAAACCCAACGAAACCAAATCCTATATATTTAATATATATGTATAAAGAGGATTTGGCATTAAATAACCTACAATGGTTGATATGCACTAAAAACAACCAAACCAAATCATATATATTTAATATATATGTATAAAGAGGATTTGGCATTAAATAACCTACAATGGTTGATATACCATAAAACTAAACCAAACCAAATCTTATATATCTTATATATATGTATAAAAAGTATATGGCATTAAATAACCAACAATAACTGATATGCCATAAAATCCAACCAAACTAAATCTTATATATTTAATTTATATGTATAAAAAGGATTTGTCATTAAATAACCAATAATGGTTGATATCACCAAAAATCCAACCAAACCAAATCGTATATATTTAATATATATGTATAAAGAGGATTTGGTATTAAATAACCTACAAGGGTTGATATGCCATTAAACCAAATCAAACCAAACCAAGAAATATTTGATCAAACACCCACCTATAGAGTGCTCCTGAGTGTAATGGCAAGGAAGTGGTACTTTACACTCTCCAGAGCTCTGGGATTGGAGCCTCACCATCAAGTGAAATCTAATATCATACCCAGGACACAGCTTTTGGGGGAAGGAGAAGTGTGTTTTAAAGGGAAAGCGTCAAAATATTGCAAGACTCTCCGACAGGTCTGTTATTGCAAATGCATTTAGCAAAGAAGTTAAGATTAAGAAGGAAGTGACTGTCAGCTGCCAGGAATCAATTCATCTGTTGCTAACAATTAAGGTATTATGTCTATGGTGTAAATACATTTCAGATAATGTTACTAAAGTGGAACTATCATGTTTTCTTCCACAACGTGTGTGATCATAGCTCTCTGCAGCTTCCTTTATCAGTAAAATGCATATTACTAAGTTATGCCCGTGATGTAATGGTTATCGTCATAGGAAATGGACACGGCGACACGAGTTCAAATCCTGGACGAGACTGATTGCATTTCACATAGCACTAATATCCTTGGGAAAGGTATAAATCCAATAACTCTTTCTACAGCTATGGGTAAATAATAGGAGAGACTGGGTTCTTCAGCCTTGGTGAGGCAACTAGTCTAGGAGAAGAAAAACTCTGAATTTAAACCTGTTAAACTCCGCTTAAAAATTGACATTGTGTCATATCCTGCCCGAGCGAACGTGTTGGTAAATATGGATAGATATGGACAAACATAGATAGATAGAAGTTTGTCTTGTTGCTAATTCTCTCGTTTTTAATGTTCTTTTTCATACACAGTTTGCTGACCACCAAATCTAGAGAGTAAAATCTGCCATGATATTTACCTGTAAACGAAGCATTGGATTCATGCCTTTCTCCATGAATATCAGTGCGGATTGAACACAAACAGTACTGCTCGGAATTTGAACTTGTCTTTTACCGCGCCGATAACAACAGAGCCAATGACCGTTGTGTATCTAAAAACCAAGGAATGATCTGTCAGTAGCCAAGAATTAATACAAACGCTATTGACAGAATAGAGATATTATATGCATAATTATTTTTACGATCTCTGACATTGAAAGATGCGCATGTGGATATTTTAGTATTAAAAATGACAACTCAGCCGCCTCTTCAGCGACACCTGTAACATGTCAGCCTTAGTTCCACCCTCTACTCGACTTAGGACTCACGCTAATCGAGTTTTAAGTCCATAAGAAGCTTAGACAGAAAAAAAGACTATTTTCAGAGCCAGAATCGTTACGACAGCAACTACCACAGGCAATTCCAGCGAAGGAAAATAAACAAAAAAGAAAAAGTTAATATTTTTTAGGGAAAACATATTTTGGAAGAGTTTAGAATTTAGAAATTTCACGAGTATAAAAAGAGAATAAATAGGCTGTAAGAGGACTAAAACATTTTCTCAAATGAATCCCTTAACATGATAGCATTAAATTACCTGAAATAGCTAGCTATATAGTTAGATAGATCATCAACCATAAATATATACACCTGAACAATTTTTTAATAAAATGGTCATTTCCTTCTAAACCGAAAATTTTATCATAATCTCTTATTGTTTCTGGTAAAACACGACTCAATCAAAATGCCTATTATTAATAATTTTATTACCAAAATCTATACCATTGAAACTTGTAAACAAAAGCATTAATATCTATCAGAGTAGAGTTTGGTAATAAATAAAACCTAATAATATCCTTCAACAAAAAATAAGAAATTGATGGAATATTTCATTTAGAAGAAAATTAACTTTTTTTTTTTAATGTAGTTAACATGCTGGGCTGCGACACCGTAGTAAGCGAGTTCGAACTCTAGTCGTGGTTTTATGTTTAGTTTCGGACAAATGCTCTCGGGAAAGGCATGACCCTCATAATCCCTACCCCACCAGCTAAAGGTTAACTAGTACTACTATCATTCGTCAGCAAGAATTGTTTTTGCATTAAATAACCCACGGAGGTTGATATGCCATTAAACAAACAAACCAACGGATAATGTATATAACAGAATATACTTCATATATCATCATCATCATATCGCGCTGGTAGCACGGATATCCCTGACCCTCTCTCGCCACTCCTCCCTATCGTTCATCGCCCTAGGTAGGTCTTCAGGACAACATCCTATATCCTCACATAGCTGCTGAATGTACGTTCGAGCTGGTCGTCCTGCTTTTGCGCGGCCATGTGTGAGGATCCATAAGAGTACATCTCTTATGAGTTCATCTCTGCTTCTCCAGCAGTCCAGTAATCTCGATTCAGGTAACAATAACTCGAAAAAGTTTGGTGTAATGGAATTAACTATGTGTATTAAGCAGCCAATTAGAAAACAAGAATATATCACAAGACATGATGACGTTATAGAAACCAAAGCTTTTATAATTTGTGTATATCTTAACGCACTAAGTCCATATCATTTTTACTATAAAGTTTTTGAGCATAGATAAAAAGAAATTTAAACGAGTAAAAATGTTATATATACAGATATATAGACGTGAGAATATATATATATATATATATATCATTCAACCCAGTAAATCAGGACCAATAAAATATTCAAAGATAAAGTATCAAATTTATATAATCCTGCTAAAGAGTTCAATGAAAATAAAATCCACAGAGCAAATAATTTTCTCTAAAAAAAGCAACAATCGGTCGCATTAAGATAATAAATCTATTTCCATCATGTTTAAAAGCATTGATATAAATCAATGCTCTAAAAAAAACTAACAGGACTCCTTCAAGTTAAACAAGAAATGGATTAAAATAAATATTTTTCACATTCACAACTAGACTAAAAAAAAGTTATTTCTCCTATATAATAAAGCAAGCCTAAACCTTTAAATATATATATATATATATATAAGTATACATTAATCATATTTATGGGGAATATATATATATATATATATATATATATATATATATATATATATATATATATTTCTTTAAGAAAAACAAAAACCGGTCACATTAGGATTATAAATTTATTTCCACACTGTTATGGGTATTGATATGAATCAATAACACCAAATATAACAAGACTTCTTCAGATCTAATGGATAATATAATAATTTTATTTGATCCATTAGATCTGAAGAAGTCCCTTTTATTTTTGGTGCTATTGATTCATATCAATACCCATAACAGGATGGAAATAAATTTATAATCCAAATATAACCGCTTTTTGTTTTTCTTAAAGAAATTATTGCTCTGTGTTGTCTGTTACATTGAACTCTTCACCAGGAAAATTTAAATGTTCATAGTTGAATGATTTTTTGTCCTGGCGGAATTATTCCCGACCCCGGTTTAACTGGACTGAATTATATATATATATATATATATATATATATATATATATATATATATATAAGATTCAATCAATGAATAAGGTGAATTTAGTCTGAAAATTGGGTATTGGGACGTGCAGTTTACAGTGGTACCTTTTTCAAGAAAATCAGTAGTGATGGCTCCTTTCGTTTCCCAAAAGACTGTCAATATGACCGGCTGTACGGACCGCTACGCCCAGAACCTTTCTTTACCGAAGAGTCTATTTGTTTCCACTCCATAAGCTGTCATTTCAACTGTTACTCGTAGTGGTAAACCCATTTGTAAATATTTCTTGACTAGAACAAGCTTCTTCATACACATCATGTAAATTTCACATGGTTTGCAATTCTCAGCAGGCAAAAATTTGATAACCGACTTCTGTTCACGCCAGGAGCACTGTGTTTGATTTGCCGGCATGTGTTAGAAAAGCCTCATAAAAATATTTTTGGGAAAATAAAACTTTTTGCAAGAAAACAATTCCAAACGAGGCAGAGTTTACATTCATTGAAAAAACATTCTGTAAAAAGATATTTCCCTTTTTCAAAAAAAAAGAAAATTATCTAACAACCGTATATATATATATATATATATATATATATATATATATATAGCGTTTTTACATCATTATGATAACGCTCCTAGAAAACTACTAGAGCCCTAAAGCTTTTTTTTAATCACTAACAGGAAACAGTCCCTTCCCACTATTGACTGTGTCCACGCAATCAAACTATATATATATATATGCACACCACTTAAGATATGTTCACAAAGCTCTTTTTTGATGTTGGTTGGTTGTTGTTTGTTTTCTTTTACAACTTATCAACCCTTTTAACGCCGAATTAATTCGTGATAAAAGTTTTAAACACTACAGTTTTTTTTGTTAACAGACAATTAAATGTAAAAAAACAGTTCTATTTCAAACAAATCAGTTTAGCATAATTACAGAGTTTAGTTCTATTTACCCATGGATAGGACCCACAAATACACACACACACACACACACACATATATATATATATATATATATATATATATATGTGTGTGTGTGTGTGTGTGTGTGGTCAGATATATGTATATATATTTATGTATATACAATATATAGTCATATATATATATATATATATAGTCCTATGATCGCCTCAGCGAGAAACTGACAGTTACCAAGTTTCTTTGACTGTGTCTTGCTATTCTTGGATATATATGCGCTATCACTGATAATCAACACTCTTTATTTATAAACACAACAGACTATATATATATATATATATCGGTGACGGGTGTATGCAAACTATCACTTGAATAACTGTTACAAGGTGCCGAGGGAAATTATTTCTAAAACTCTCAAGCTAAAAATGCAAATATATTCAAAGCTGGTTCTGAAAATAATTCTCTTTTTTTTTTTTTTTCTTTTTTCTTTTTTTTTTTTTTTCCACTCAAAGTAAACGATGAATATTGCAACCTGTAAGGTCGGCACCTGGAGTTTATCTCGAGAAAAATCATTTGCGGCAAGACTAGTATTCATGTTAACCTAACCTTAGCATCATCGATCTGCTCTAAATATATCGATATTTTTGCAACGCTGACCCAAGTATCGACGCAAGTTGTCTTATCGATATACGAGATTCACCCAACCCATGCCTCCTTTGAAGACGCATGCGTATTTCATGTTTGTAAGTACAAGTAAGATAAGCGCGTCTCTGTGAACAAAGCTAAGGTCATATAGACGTTAGTTACGTAGTCGCAGTCGGATGCAGTCAGCTCGGGCTCCCATATCTCTGCCTACAACTATTCATAAATTAGAGCTGGGACGAAGTCTTACACTTTCTTTAGTTTTATTCATAGCGTGTGCGATTGTATGCATTTGGGTCTATGAAGGTCTTAGGGTCTGCTTCGTTGCTAAGCTAACTGCAACAGTGGGTGTTCGTGTCCTGGGAAAAGTCAGTATTTAGAATGCAAAATTTCTAGTTAAGGCAAACGTCTTCTGTTTAGAAGACTATTGCCATACAAACCCTTTCTTTTTATTCGTGTGGCTCTATGACAGATGAGATTAAATATTCACACACACACACACACACACACACACATATATATATATATATACGTCGGTAGACGGAAATCTTTTCAAATAATTTGAGCAAACAAAAGAAAGAAAGAACGCATGATAAGAAGAAAGCAAAGAAAGGATAAGATGGAAGGGAACGAAAATTGAGAAAGAGAAAAGGAATTCGAAGGGATAAAGGGAAGGGGAAAAAACTATATATATATATATATATATATATAAATGCACACACACACACACACACACACACAAAATAGTTTTCATGTATAAAACAAGATTATAACAATAAATACAAAATAAAAACTCACGACTCTCAGTTTCACGCTGTCGATCCTAAGCTAGTATTTGACATGTCGAATACGTTTTTATCCTTTTTATACTCGAAAAATTCTGATATTGCTCTGCACTATTGTGCATAGAGCACTCTAAATATTTTACTGACTGATAACACTTTTAGTGTTAAATCTTAAACACACACACACACACACACATATATATATATATATATATATATATATATATAGTGTTATTCAAAAGTTCCACGAGTTTTACTTGATTGATCGAAATCTACGCCCTATCGGAGGGGCTAAGAATACTCTGACTGTATCTTCCCTGTCCCTGCAGAAGAGTAAGACACCCCCTAGACAGTGGTTTTCTGGGTCTGATAATAAACTGCATCTGATGGTGAGGCTCTATTTCTAGTGATCAGGGAGGTGTGGAGTAGTCTTTTATTGTCATTACTCCCAGGTCCACTTTGACTCTGAGATTTATTATCTGTTAGTCCCATCTATAGGACAAATAGATCTGTTAAAGAATTATTCGTATTCAAATAGACCGTGTGCAAAAAAAAAGAACATTTAAGAAATATATATATATATATATATATATACACACGTGTGTGTGTGTGTGTGTGTGTGTGTGTGGTCTAAATTCTAAAGAAAGTTCACTGTGTTTCACTTCACACCAATTGGAAAGGTGTGAATGCATTGTTTCTATGTCCAGTAATGCAGAGTGGGCTCTGGTTTGGTAAACAGTTTAGAAAAAGGGCTAACTCTGAATTCAAACTCTCTAAAAATATGTGTCGTAGCAGAGTATATAGAAATATATATAACACAGTGAACTTTCTTAAGAATTTAGACCACACACACACACGTATATATATATATATATATATATATATATATATATATATTGATGAGGTACTCCCAAAAAGTACGGACGGCATCCTCAATAAAAAAAAAAAAATTGCTAGAAAACCAATCCCTTTATTTCCGGCTTCAGGCATTTCAGTAGATTACACGGCAATTGGATACCTTAACAGACAAAAGGTTTGGTCCTTGATCGATTGATTGGTTTTAACGGCATGTACACTCATCTAGGGCTATTTTATGCCTATTGATTAGAGAATCGCGTTTATTGTGCGCTCGTATTTACATATTTGTGTATAGTTATTTCTTAAATGTTCTTTTTTTTTTGCACACGGTCCATTTGAATACGAATAATTCTTAAACAGATCTATTTGTTCTATAGATAAATATATGCGTGTGAATGTGTGTGTGTATCTTTGTCTGATGATCACATAAGTGAGAAACAGACAGTCACCAACCGCTTCTGACTCTGTATCTATACCATTCAAAATTATAAATATATATATATATATATATATATATATATATATATATATATATATATATATATATATATATATGCAAAAAAAGACTATCTATTTGAATCTTGGAATGTCAAACTGTAAAATGTCTAACGTGTTGATATTAATGCGCTGTATATGTTAATTTAGAAAATTTTTGTTCTTTTTTTGGTTTTTGTTTTCTCCTTTATTGTTTTTTTTATTTTTGGTAGGGCTTCTTTTCTTTTTCTTTTTTTTTTCGTTTTTTTTTGGGGGGGGGTTGCATATTTGACATTTCCCATTTTGACCATTAGTTAATGGAAATCTAAGTGAATACAAATGCATTCGCACATAGCTAAATAAGTCTGAACAAACTAAGATAGATAGATAGATAGATAGATAGATAGATAGATAGATAGATTGACTGATAATTCCCACATGCGTATAATTTTCAGAAGTAGCTTATATGTCATCCTGATTTAAAGCTAATATTGAAATTGAAATTACTGCATGATATTTAGAAATGTGGGATTTTCACAATATTTCGTTTTCTGGAATTACCCTGAGTATATATATATATATATATATATATATATATATATATATATATATATATATATATATATATATATATATATATATATGGAAGTAAATAATGGAAATAAATCCGAGAGTATGAAGGAAAATTGAAAAACAAAGTAATCCAAAAGTGATGACTTTATTATGATGGAAATTCAGCGTTAAAACATTTCGGTTTTAATAAGCCTTCATCAGGACTTTATGTTATCTTAATAAAACATCCGTCGTGTACTGATAAAAAAATGAAATTACAACACTCTGAAATATGTATTTCTATTTGATCAAGATTAAACGATCTGGTAATAAAACTGAAGTTGAATGAGTACAGATTCCAAAATAAGGGGTGTGTATCATCAGCAAACAGACATCATATTAATGCTCTCTCTCTCTCTCTCTCTCTCTCTCTCTCTCTCTCTCTCTCTCTCTGAAACACACACACAGATACACACACATATAATCATATAAGATTTTAACGAAGAGTAACCTTTTAAAACAAGTGCTTTAGTTAACCTTAACGATACGCCAACCCATCAAGTGTTAATCTTTACCTTAAGGTTAGGGAATCGCGTTCATTGTAGGTCTATATGTACACTTTCTTTTTGTTCAGCAGTTTTTTCAGAGTTATATATAAAGTACATAGATATATGGTATCACGTATTCATATCTGATACAGCCCAATCGTCTAATGCTGCAGAATACGCCGACTGCACCTCTGTAGAGGGGTAAGACTCCCCATCAACGATATAACACTGAACTGCATCTGATGGTAAGGCTTTAGTCCTGAAACTTTAGGAAATATAGAGTACCTTTTCATTACCCTTACTCCCAGGTCCACTCTAACCTGAGTGGTAGTACCTGTTAGAGACCCGTCTATGGGTCAAATAGAATTAGAGTCCTGGTTGTGACACGAAACTGCATCTGATGGTGATGATCCAGCCCTGAATCTTTGGAAAATAATGATGATCATTACTTTCAGGTCCACTCTAACTCGAGTGATAGTACCTGTTAGGACCCCAGCTATGGGTCACATAGAAGAGTTTAACTATTTTAGTAAGTGCCAATAAATGACTGATGTTAAAATCAATCAATCATTTCTACTAGAATGAATGTAATATTAATCAGCCCTACCTGGCACTTCTGTCTATGATCAAAGTGTATTAAATGCTCTCTCTCTCTCTCTCTCTTTCTCTCTCTCTCTCTCTCTCTCTCTCTCTCTCTCTCTCTCTCTCTCTCTCTCTTGCCCAGTCGGCTTGGGCTGTAGAATACACTGACTGCACCTCTGCAGAGGGGTAAGACCATTCCCAATGAGTGTCCTGGATATAACACTTAACAGTCTGATGGTGGGCTTTGGGGAATACGGAGTACCCCTTCATTGCCATTGCTCCCAGGTCCACTCTAGCCCGGTGTGGTAGCACTTGATGTATGTGTTAAATAGAACTAACGGCATACTTATGCTAAACTAATTGTGTGATTAAACTGAATAGCTTGAAATAGAAATGTTTTTGACAATTAAACTGTACTTACATTTAAACGGCGTGCTTATGCTAAACTGAATTATTTGAAAGAGAACTGTTTTTTGACATTGAAACTGTACTTACACTATACTGAATTGTGATATACATTTAACAGTGTGTAAACAAAATCCGTACTTATACTAAACTGAATTAACTGAATTAGAACTGCTTGACTAAACTGAATAGCTAGAAATTGAAATGGTTTTCACAATTAAACTGTACTTACATTTAAACTGCGTACTTACCATAAACTGAATTGTTTGAAATAGAACTATTTGTATAAAAATGGATTTGGCATTAAATAACCTACAAAGGTTGATATGCCATAAACCCAAACAATCAAACCATCTCTCTCTCTCTCTCTCTCTCTCTCTCACACACACACACACACACACATACACAAACACACACAAACACACACACACACACGCACGCTGTTTCTCTCTATTACTGTATTATTATGCTAACATTAACTCTCTCACTATGTCAATCGCCATTCCAAAAAAGAAAACCTTCCAAAAAAATGGATTCTGTTTCCCTTATGTTGAATATTAAAAACGCAAAATAACATTTGTTATACTTCATACTTTCCTGCTCAATATTTTTTCTTCTCTTTGGCTTGCTTTTAGCATGATTTGACAATGATCGAAAGATTCTTTCGGACCACTTGCTTCGTCTTTTTTGTCTTTTTCTTAATATTTCGATAGCGTCTCTGTGAAAGGACAAAGTAACTGGTGCGATAAAATCAATATATAAATAATACAATGGGATCTACACACACACACACACACACACACACACACATATATATATATATATATATATATATATATATATATAAATATATATGTATGTAAGGGTCGTACAAAAAGTTCTAAGCCTTACCCATGTTTTAGTTTTGTCACACACTTCTCACGGTTGGATGTGCTTCACCTGCACAGAAATTAAAAGATAAATCTAAATTAGTTTTCTTAGTTTTGTAAGAAGTGGTCGGGTTGTTTTTGTTTTTTGTTTTTTGTCTTGGTTAATTTTTCGTTTTTTTTTTTTTTGTTTTTTGTTTTTTGTTGGGTTTTTTGTTGTGTTTTTTTTTTTTTTTTTTTGGAGGGGGTCTTTTTTTGTATTTTATAAAACATGAAACTCCTAGTAACAGCTGACCAAGGAAATTCGAGGCAAATAATTATTTTAGTCAAAGTAGTTGGATGGATAAGCGTTGGATAAGACAACTACTTTGTCTTATCCAACGTTCTAAATTATTTTGTTTTTGCTTTGTTTTGTTCTTGTGATTGTTGTTTGTTGTGGGGAGATGTGTATTGTTAATCTTTCTTTGTCATTTATATGTACACTACCAGTCGAAAGTATTTGGCTATCCTCAAAGATTTTCATTTCTCATCCAAAAAGTGTTAATATTAATGAAACAAGTTAAGCACCACAATATCTTAATTTATTATACTAAATACAAGTCTTCCTCTGTAACTTTGACCTTAGCGTTGTACACTTTACTTATACATATTCATATACAGTCAAATACAAATGCACAGAACGAACTTTGTTGTTCAGATACGAACCGTTTATTAATTTCTGACTTCAGTTCTTCGACACGAGGAGAGAGTCACAATTCTTACTATGCTAACCCCTTCCAGACGCGCGGCGCATTTTGTGATGTTTAAGATCTCTGTCTGTAGAGATAAAAAAAAAAAAAAACAACTACATCTTCAACGGCGAAAATCCAACTCTACTCTGGACCAATGGCAGAAACTTAACTGTCTGCCTCCATGGTCCAATCTCAACTCTCAACTGACTCTTTTTCAAAATCCTCAAATTCTCAGGACCATCTCTTCCGGGCATGACGTCATCCACACTTCAGCCCCATTTCCTTCCTGGGGTTTATTATGACTATGGTGGTTGTCATATCCTTTGCACGCGAGCGTAAAACTGTACCCAATGACTATGCACCTGAACTCTTAACCCGAATAGTTCAAAGCCCAACCAAACTGAAAAATAAAATATAATTAACGAAAAATGATTAATATAAAAAAAATCATTCCTTAATTACATAACACTTAGTATAACCAGATATCGTTTTAAAAAATTGATTTCAAGACATTTTTCTTCTTTAGTACTGAGTATAAATAAAATGTTTTCTTAAAGTTACATTACACCACCACTTGAACTCACATTAAACTATACTGTGTTGAATTACTTCTTGCTAGATACTTCATGTTTTACCTTTGCTACAAGGAACAATTTCATCAGCGTCATCAGATTGCGTGACAGAAGGATGACAGCTCCAAAGTCAGGGATTTGCATCAGATAAAGAGAAAATTGAATTAGACCGACTATCACAGCATACGATAGCAGGCTTCCCATCTAGAACGAGGCTTGAGAGTCTAAGATTTGAAATAGAACGACCCAAAGCATACTTGTAAACTAGGTCAGAGGTTCATTAAAAGCAAAGAGGAACAGCACATCCCTCAACTGATATCTTGGCCGGCGTAATCAGCGGACTTAAATCCCATTGAACTGGTGTGGAATGAACTTGACGGATGAATCAGAGATAAACAACCAACAAGAGCGGTTCACCTCAGACAACTCTTGCAAGTAAGCCTCCAGTCTTTGATGGAAAGAATGCTGAAAATCTTTGAAGCAGTGATAGCGGCCAAAGGGGGTCATTTTGATGAATAAAATGTTTAAGAAGTTGTTTTTTTTTGTATCTTTTTTTTTTTTTTTTTTTTTTTTTTTTTGGTTTACTTTGTATTTAATGTAGCTCAGGAAGACTTGTATTTAGTAAAATAAATAAAACTATTGCGGTGCTTGACTTGTTTCATTAAAAATACTTTTAGGGTGAGAAATGAAAATTTCTAAGGATTGCCAAATACTTTTGACTGGTAGTATATATATATATATATATATATATATATGTTTAATTTGATTTGGGTAAATTCTCTCTAAGAGACCTTGGTTAAGTATCTAAGGGGGTGGGTAAAGCGGAATTATAGAAAGCGAGTTCGTACTCCAGTCGCGCTATAACGTTCACTTTCGAACAAATACCCTTGGGAAAGGTATGAACCCTCTCATCCTCCCAACTATGGGTTAAATAGTACCACTACTGTTCTTCTAGGAGAATATCTTTGGCTTTAAATAACGTACAAAGGTTGATATGCCATTAAACAAAGAAACCAAACCTAAAGTATCTAAGGCTGTTGAAAATTTTTTCTAAAAAGAATTCCCAAAGATGTCATAATCCCCGATTCTGGACAACTTGTGAGTAACAACATTGACTTTAATACAAATAACTAAATGAAAATAAATTTTCAATAATTGATATCCCCCCATCTTGCAAAATACAGCGCTAGTAAAAGTCTGTTATTTAATGCCGAGGCCATCCTTATAAAAGAACACTTGGATATTATTTAATCCATAACTGGAGAAATAAGGGGTTACCTGACCATTGGCTTAATGAGTAGAGTGTTCGCCAGTGATCCGGGGCTCCGGAGTTCAATCCCAGGTCGAGTCATACCAAAGACTTAAAAAATGATACTTGATGCCTCCTTGCTTAACGATCACCATTATAAGGTAGGATCAAGGGTAAAGTGGAGCAATCCTGGGAAAGGAGTATCGCCCTCCCCTACACCACGATTGAAAAAGGAGTCTTTGGGTCACCCTCGACTACAGCCGCCAACTTCACTTAACTTATTAATCCGAAAGTGAACACAAGAGCGTGACGAGAGTTCGAACTCGGTTTCTACAATATAGAAATTAGAACAAAAACAAATTGATAGTGGGTCGTTCTTATGGGCAATTTCAACCAAGCAAATAAATGTATAAAAACACGCAAAGCTGTTTTCATTTTACTTGGTGCTATTTCGGGCGCCTCTGGTAGTGTAATGGTTAGCAAGCTAGACTAGCAAATCTACACAAGTGAATTTGAGTCTCATTGAGTGCCCGATTCATATGGCCTTGTGCCACATCAAATCATAAAAGCTTAGTAAATTACAACTTGGCGCTAATGCTTTTGTGAAAGGCATGAATCTATTTGTTCTCACTGGACCCAAGATATGGGTAAATACTAAGGCAGACTGAGAGAGAAGCAAAACTTAGAATTCAACCCAACTTTACTCCACCCAAATATTGACCTTATATCACATTCTGCTTTTAGAGGAGGGGTTGGGTGAATACACTCTGATAGATCTTGGATAATGTATCTAAGGTTGTCCAAAATGTCTTCTAAAAAGAATTTATAATGATGTGATATTCCATGAATCTGGACAACTGGTAAGTGACTGAATTTACTTGTACGCAGATAAAAGAAAATAAATTTTCAGTAATCGATACCCGTTACCAAAAAAAAAAAAAATACAGTACTTATGAAAGTTGTAATTTACTAAACTTTTTTAAAAAACCATTATACAACCCAAGGCACCCAGTGCTAATGAAAGTCTGTGTAAACAAATAGCGGGGGTGTAGAATTCACAACTTTGATTTCTGGGTAGTTTTTGTTTCTTTATTTTATGCCATATCAACTTCTTATGGGTTATATAATACCAAAACTATGTTTCTAAAACAGAAGTGGTACTATTTAAACGATCTTCCAGGCAGCGGTCACATCGATACTGCTATATGGATGCACTACATGGACGCTAACAAAATGGCTGGAGAAGAAACTAGATGGCAATTACACAAGAATGCTGCGTGCAATCCTGAACAAGTCCTGGCAGCAACACCCCACAAGACACCAACTGTACGGACACCTGCCCCCTATCACGAAAACTATTCAAGTTAGACGAACCAGACATGCAGGACACTGCTGGAGAAGAAGAGATGAACTCATAAGAGATGTACTCTTATGGATCCCCACACATGGCCGCGCAAAAGCAGGACGACCAGCTCGAACGTACATTCAGCAGCTATGTGAGGATACAGGATGTTGTCCTGAAGACCTACCTAGGGCGATGAACGATAGGGAGGAGTGGCGAGAGAGGGTCAGGGATATCCGTGCTGCCAGCACGATATGATGATGATGATGATATATATAACACTGTTGGTTGTCATTATCTCACTTGGTGGGTTTGTGGTAGACCAAATGCGGTATAATTTGGAGAGTGCTCAATATCCATGATAGAGCTATTATGTAATGATAATAATCAAATATATATTTTTAGTTTTATATATATTTAATAGAATGGAAGCATGTTTGAGACCAAAGGTTTCATACCGTCTTATAAACGACAATCAACAGGCAGAGAACGAAAGATATTGGAGAAATCGAAAAATACAGTCAAAATAACATTAGGATTGTGTATTACACTCTGTGTGTGTGTGTATGTGTGTGTGTGTGTGTGTGTGCGTGTGTGGATTATTCTTGTGTATCATTATGTATGGTCGTATAAGTGATATTTAGTATGTGTGTGGATGAAGATACATACGCTGCGCGACAAATTCGAGGTTGTCTCCTGGATAGATGAGTCACGACAGTTTGACTGAGTCAAATATTTTTTTGTATTTGCGTTCCTATGTATATGTGTGTGTGTGGTGATGTTTTCACTAAGGAACAGAATATCATCATCCTTGCATTACGAAGAAAATAAAGTTTTGATTTATAATCATTGTAGGCGAAAGAGTATGGTAGGTCTGAACGAAAAAATATCGTGGTAATGAGACATTATTTTGTAATAAACTATGAAGTTATATTTATTTATTTATTCATTTTGTATTCGTGTGTGTGTGTGTGTGTGTGTGTGTGTGTGTGTGTGTGTGTGTGTGTGTGTGTGTGTGTGTGTGTGTGTGTGTGTGTGTGTGTGATGATTTCAACTAAGGAACAAATTATCATCATCATTGCATTACGAAGAAAATAAAGTTCTGATTTGCAAGCATAATAGACAAAGGAGTATGATGGATCAGAACGTAACAGATATCGTGGTGATGAGACATGTAATATTGTAATTTACTATGGAGTATTATGCAATATTAGTATTTGTGTTGGAATATTTTTTGTGTTAGATTACAATAATAATTTGCATTACTTAATTATATATATATATATATATATATCCAGAGACGATGAATTTTGAATTATTCAGATTGAGGATAAGTGAGAGGTTTCAGATAATTCTCCAGTAGTTTTTGATGTTTATTGTGTGTGTGTGTGTGTGTGTGTGTGTGTGAACACTATATGAAGAGGCAGGCTGTTCTCGGTAGCCTGTCAAAATAAATTCGTAATAGCATAATGAGAGTCCGTTGAGTTTTCTCTTCAATTATATTAGTAATGTCATTCCTAAAAGCGAAATATATATGGAAAAATCTTAAAGAAATTTCGACAAGACCAAATTTCTCCTACAAACTGTTCTTCTGCAAGAAATACTTCAGCAAAATCTGGTCCTTTCCACAAGTAGCACCCTCCTGCAAAAAAAAAAAATGACTTTTAACTTCAAGATGATTCTCAACAAATAAACTTTCTGCAAAACCAGATTCTTTCTACAAACCGTTTCCCTACAAATAAATTCCAGCATAACAGACCTTTCAGTTTCCCTCTTTTTTTAACTTGATTTGGAATTAAATCACCGAGAAGACTGATATGCCGTAAAACAAACCAGTCATATTATATATATGTATATATATATATATATATATATACACACACACACACACATATATATATATGGATATATATATATATATATATTTATATATATATACATATATATATATGTATATATGTACATATGTATATGTATATATACATATATATATATGCACAGATATATACACATATATGCACACACACACACACACACACACACACATATATATATATATATATATAAGCACTAAAAATTTATTGCGGCACTCATCGCTGAAAATTAGACGCTCCATCAGCCCATTTCCCATGTTGTTTTGTCCCGATTCTTCGTACTTTGCAATAACTCCAGTTTGTCAGGAAAGTATTTCTAACAATTTCTTCAAAACTTTCCAAAAGCTCAGGTGTGGGTAAGGAGTAATTCATACATTTCCCTCCTTCTAGTTATCTCCCTCTATAGGTTAAATAGTATCACTACTGCTCTTATACAGGGGGGGGCTTTGGTATTAAATAACCCACAAAGGTTGATATGCCATTAAACAAAGAAACCAACCATCCTCGTTATTGATTTCTATGGACTGCGTAAGTAACGAGAACTAATACACTCAAATTGTTTTTCTCATATTGATGGTCTCCCAGGACTTTTATCTTTACACCAATATTCTGTTGTTGCAAATATAACGTACCAACTTTAGATAGATTGTTTAATCGGTGGTGGTTTCCCAAAATATATTCTAAAATGCGTTTGCGTAATAGTAGCAGAATTCGATTGCTTTGACTCAATAATAAAAAATGCTTTTTTAACAATTACTGTTTTTGGCATCCTTAAACACAATGAAATGCCGAGTGTTGTCGAAAACCATAATAATAAACTTCAATATCTTAAGTGCCTTTTTCTTAAAATTTTTCTTGGCACACTCTACTACTCCTGATTAAAATTATGAAATTAGCACACTAAGAGGGTGTTCCGTTTGGGGTTTTTTGTTTGTTTTATTTTTTGTTTTAGGTTTTTTTGGGGGGGGGTTTCGGGGGGTTGCTTTTTGTTTTTCTTGCGTTTTGTTTTTCTTGCGTTTTGTTTGTTTGGATTTTTTTTTTTTTTTTTGTGGGGGGATTATTCCATAATTTTGTCCACTACATTGCTTGAAACGAAATTATACCATTATTTTAGATAATTGATTCTAGTTGATTCAAGGAATATTTTATGAAGACAGACTATTTACCTATTGAATAAAAAATGTTTTGTGTTTGCTCTGTCATTAGTTTATTTATTGCGAAATATACAAAAAACCTAACTGAAAATTATCTAAGTATGTTAATTACATTGTTTCCAGGGTTCGTATATTCCGTATTTGAAAAGTTATCACATGTGATATTATCGTTTGTACCGGTTACCGATACCATTTTTCTGGGCACGATCACCAAATATGATACTATGGTTTGGCCCGGCACCAAATGTGATACTATGTTCTGGGGTCGGTCACCATTTGTTACGCTATCATTTGGGTACACTACCAAATGTAACAATATCTTGGCACGGCACCACTGTAACAATATCGCTACCGATACGCTACGCCAGTACCAGCGCCAAAGCATATACTGTTGTGCACGACAACATTTGCGGTACCAAATGTAATAATAATGATGGTCTTATCCTGGTAATGGCGCTAAATGCAGTACTATAGTTGCCACGGTCTTTTTACTTTGGTCTTGTCCTGGTAACGGCGCCAAATGAGTTTCCAGATTGTTTATTTATCAATCCTCTCTGTACCCACGCTCTGTTTGAAAGATCCACTGATAGGGAATGACACAATCCATCTGGAACTTCTGGCGGTCGGAGAGATCCGTTGGAACAAAGTTGCCTGGGTGTTAGCGACTTAAAGACAAGAAGAACTCTTCGTCAACAATTAACAATCATTTATTTTTCGATGTTTAGACTGCATACAGTAGCACAAGAGAGAGATAATCTGTAAGGGTCAATGAACAGACATAAAGAGACACTTCCCTACCTATCCGACAGAACTCTCTGAACGCCAACTTCTAACAACCCCAACGGCTTCCAACTGCTAACTGACTACAGACCGACTGACAACTTTTTTAAAATTCATTAATTTTATATATCTAAATTCAGGATATCGGTAAGTGATGTCATCTCGCTAAGTTATTGCATCATCTTACACGTGTCCCTATATTTATACCGTGTTTTTCATTTACTCCATCAAACTTGTAACAAGACATGAATCTACTTTGTTTATATTTGGTCTTCCTGTGTAGAATGACAGTTTTCTGGTCGGATAGCACTTGAACTTTCTAATTTGACTTACATTTCCGCTCAAATATTTTTGCTAACTTAACAGCTAACTGAAAAACTCGCTGCCAAACCAAACCAAAAATTTGAAATAATACAATAAACCATCACGGCAACTGGGTTATACACACCTATCATCTAAAAAAAGAAACTGCGCATTATACGTGAAAAGATAAATTCTTGTCGAAGTTATTTGCTTCTGAGGTGCCCGTGGTGTAATGGTTATCGTCGTATGAAATGGACACGGCGACACGAGTTCAAATCCTGGACAAGACTGATTGCATTTCACATAGCACTAATACCTTTGGGAAAGGTATGAATCCAATTATTCTCCCTCCAGCTATTGGTAAATAGTAGGATAGACTGGGTTCTTCAGCCTTGTTGAGTCTAGGAGAAGAAAAACTCTGAATTCAAACCCGTTAAACTTCGTTTAAAAATTGACCTTGTGTCATATCCTGCCCGAGCGGAGGGTTTGGTAAGTTGGTTATTTGCTTCTGTGGGATTCGAATTTATATCTTTTTATTATTTCCATTAAACTTTGAAGTATTTTGCTTTTATGTTTTCGGGAATTTTAGCTTCACAATCAGTGTGCGCGTTATACACTGGTGAGTATTATATGATGTGAAATGTAACGTTATGAACCCGTTGACCCCAATTAATTTGCTTGTTTTTATTTAAGAACATCTTGGTACGAAAGTAAAGCTTCTGGTTAATTTTCACAGAACCTACAATGGACACTAGGAGCACGATAGCGCTGTTGGATAGAGCAAGATTTCAGCTACAAAAATCAGCACCAGATACTGCTTTTTTTTTTTTTTTTTGATTATTTAACTTTTGTAAATTGGTGCTTGTTTCGTTAATACGTATGGAAGCATTTTGCCTTTTCTTCTGAAATTTTAACTTTAAAAATAGGTTTTCGAGCTTTATACAATGATGCATTGCATGGTATGAAATAAGTTATATATATATATATATATATATACGCACACACAGACACACACACACACATATATATATATATATATATATTATTATCGAAAGTCAAATCAGCCAATGATGGGAATGATTCTATTTTAGGATTTTCCTTCTTCAATATCCATGTAATTCAAAATCCAAAAGAGAACTCAATTTAAAATAATAAAAAATTAAATTACAGAGCAAATAATTCCAGACAGTAAAAACAAATGGTCTGGGTTTTATATTTTTTTAAATTTGAGTTAAGGAGATTGGTTCTCTTGATTTTTTGTGGAATTTTTCTAAATTTTTGTAAGAAATTTTTTATCGTTTGTCTGAAAATGGAGATCTAATATTTAAAAAAATTAAGGGTCTGCTGAAATAAATGTTATCACAAACAAATATGAGTGATTTTTAAAGGTTTTTCTTATATATATATATATATATATATATATACCTAATGAGCCAGAAGTAATCTACCAAGGTTACACCTACCGGATCATGAGAAATATCCTGATGATAGGGTAGGTGAAACCTGGGTAAACCACCTCTGGCTCTGTAGGTATTTTAATTTCACTCTACTTAGTGTATCGAGCGCTCTTATATTTCAGCTTAGGTGATTCTGTCGGTGTTTTTTTTTTTTTTCTTTTGACTAGGCATAGCGGTTGGTTGATTATTTTCAAGCAGTACAATTGTTTTTAGTCTTTTTTTTTTATTTAATCTTTATTTTGTAAGATATCAGTTTGTATAATATTTACAAATTGTATCATCTGGGTTTTTTCACACCTTCAGAATTATAGAATACGTACAAAAATAAAAAATGATATGCATATATATATATATATATATATATATATATATATATATGTGTGTGTGTGTGTGTGTGCAACGTAAAATAAAAAAATACGACTGACATAGTTTTATTCTACAGTGCTCAATATGAGCAATAGAGCCTCAACTGATTTGAGTATAGACCGTGCTAATTTTTTTTTTTTCAAATCGAACTGTCAATACAAGCTTTTTACGTTACTAAAAGTTTCACGATTATGTACCGTACACCAGACACTTGTATAGATAATGTTTTTCCTTCTTTTTTTGTTTTGTTTGTTTAACGGGGTTTTTTTTTTTTTTCTTATTTATAAGCACTAACTGTGACCAGCATCCTCTCCAACCTTTAAAAGGTAATTGTCAAAATCGATCCTAATAAAAGCATAGATATTCATATACAAGGTCTGCCTGAAAAGTAATCGAACTGGGTGTGCTGTTTGAGCTATGAACGAAAGAGGTATAAAGGATTGTGTTATTATCTAAGATGATATTTTAGTTGTATATAACTATAATCTTAGATTACTGTTGCCAGTTTTTTTGTTTTCACATACTTTTGTCTAAATTGGAGGTGCCCGTGGTGTAATGGTTATCGTCGTATGAAATGAACACGGCGACACAAGTTCAAAACCTGGACGAGACTGATTGCATTTCAAATAGCACTAATACCCTTGGGAAAGGTATGAATCCAATTATTTTCCCTCCAGCTAAGGGGTAAATAGTAGGGCAGACTGGGTTCTTCAGCCTTGGCGAAGCAACTAGTCTAAGAGAAGGAAAACTCTGAATTCAAACCTGTTAAACTCCGCTTAAAAATTGACTTTGTGTCATATCCTGCTCGAGCGGAGGGGTTGGTAAATATGCTTTTGTCTAAACCTCTTTTTTTTTTCTGGTCGTTAAGCTATTAGCACTGAGGAACGAACGATAACCATCGAGCGATGAATAAACCTGAAATTTCCTGTCCGGTTGAAGAAAACTCCGTCACAAACACTTGAAATACTTCAACAAGTGTATGGAGATAACACCATGTTGTGCACATATGTGTTTGTGTAGCATAAGAGATTCAAAGAGGGGCCCAAGGAGGTGAAAGATGACTCCAGGAGCGGAAGGCCTTTAACCAGCAGGACTGAGGTCAACATTGAGTGGGTAAGTCAGATGGTTTCTGGCGATCGTCCATCTACTGTTCGAATGATCACAAATCAGCTGGACATGAAAAATAATCGTATTAGGATATTTTCACTGAAGATTTGGTCATGTCTGAAAAAGTAACGGGATAGAGTATGCTGAGTATCCGACAGTTCCTAGCTGAAAGAAATATCGCCGTACTTGGAACATTTTTCCTATTTACCTGATTTTGCACCGTGTGACTTTTGTTCTTTTTCCCAAATTCAAGGGACACCAAGAAGACTCGTTTTGAAGGTGTGGAGGCCATCAAAAGGACCTTAATGATGGAACTGAAGGGTATCCCAGAAAAATCCTTCCAGCAATGCAAATAACGCTTTGCAGAGAAAAATGGGAAAGCGTATTAGACTCGAGGAGGGTTACTTTGAAAGAGAAACCATGTTGTTTGTTGTTTGGAGTTGAAACAAATTATGACACCTGCCCCGTCACTTTTCAGACGAAATTCGTATAAGATTAATCTGAACCAGATTTTTTCTCTTTCCCCACCCACCTTTTTTAGTCAGGAGCTAATTGACACAGCAAGTATATATTCGTGTGTTTACGTATGCTAATCAGCTCAGATTTTTTATCGAGAAGACAGTCTCGTTCGGAGAAAGTAATAATATTTAATTTCCTCCTCAAACATAATCTACAATCCTCTAATCTGCTCCGCAATCTTTTTACAATCTTCCATTCAACAATGGGGGATTTATTGAATCTGTCCTTATAACTCCACATATACTAAGTCGATGTTGTGCTGTTTGCATAACATCACACATAGAAAGTTTTTTTATATTAATAAAAATCGCGGTTTCCTGTGTAATATCCTAAAATACCATGCTTGAACCATCATCGATACTGTTATGGGTTAAAGATTCTATCCTGAACAGCTCCATTCCGATGTGATCTGAAATCAACACGAAGAGATAGCAATTACAGATGCACTAATGTTTAAAAAATGTTTCAACTGCAAATGCACGGTGTCCACCAGTCCAAAATATGATCTTAACTGATTGTATCTGAAAAAAAAGTCATAACACGTTAACTAGATGGAGCAACCATTGCCACTTGCCTAAGATCACTTGCACCACAGAGATTGCAGTTTAAAATGTGGAAGGTGTTTTTGATGGTTTGGTTTGGTTTGGTTTCTTTGTTTAATGGCATATCAACCTTTGTAGGTTATTTAATGCCAAAGCCATTCTCCTAGAAGAACAGTAGCTGTACTATTTAACCCATAGCTGGAAGGATATGGGGGTTCATACCTTTCCCAAGGGTATTTGCCCGAAAGTGAACGTAATAGCGCAACTGGAGTACGAACTCGCTTACTACGATTCCGTAGTCCATCGCTTTAACCATTACACCACGAGGACACCCCTTAACTTGTACTATTTAACCCACAGCTGGGAGGATAAAGGGGTTCATACCTTTCCCAAGGGTATTTGCCCGAAAGTGAACGTAATAGCGCGACTGGAGTACGAACTCGCTTACTACGATTCCGTAGTCCATCGCTTTAACCATTACACCACGAGGACACCCCTTAACTTGTACTATTTAACCCACAGCTGGGAGGATAAAGGGGTTCATACCTTTCCCAAGGGTATTTGCCCGAAAGTGAACGTAATAGCGCGATTGGAGTACGAAATCGCTTACTACGATTCCGTAGTCCATCGCTTTAACCATTACACCACGAGGACACCCCTTAACTTGTACTATTTAACCCACAGCTGGGATGATAAAGGGGTTCATACCTTTCCCAAGGGTATTTGCCCGAAAGTGAACGTAATAGCGCGACTGGAGTACGAACTCGCTTACTACGATTCCGTAGTCCATCGCTTTAACCATTACACCACGAGGACACCCCTTAACTTGTACTATTTAACCCACAGCTGGGAGGATAAAGGGGTTCATACCTTTCCCAAGGGTATTTGCCCGAAAGTGAACGTAATAGCGCGATTGGAGTACGAAATCGCTTACTACGATTCCGTAGTCCATCGCTTTAACCATTACACCACGAGGACACCCCTTAACTTGTACTATTTAACCCACAGCTGGGAGGATAAAGGGGTTCATACCTTTCCCAAGGGTATTTGCCCGAAAGTGAACGTAATAGCGCGATTGGAGTACGAAATCGCTTACTACGATTCCGTAGTCCATCGCTTTAACCATTACACCACGAGGACACCCCTTAACTTGTACTATTTAACCCACAGCTGGGAGGATAAAGGGGTTCATACCTTTCCCAAGGGTATTTGCCCGAAAGTGAACGTAATAGCGCGATTGGAGTACGAAATCGCTTACTACGATTCCGTAGTCCATCGCTTTAACCATTACACCACGAGGACACCCCTTAACTTGTACTATTTAACCCACAGCTGGGAGGATAAAGGGGTTCATACCTTTCCCAAGGGTATTTGCCCGAAAGTGAACGTAATAGCGCGATTGGAGTACGAAATCGCTTACTACGATTCCGTAGTCCATCGCTTTAACCATTACACCACGAGGACACCCCTTAACTTGTACTATTTAACCCACAGCTGGGATGATAAAGGGGTTCATACCTTTCCCAAGGGTATTTGCCCGAAAGTGAACGTAATAATGCGACTGGAGTACGAACTCGCTTACTACGATTCCGTAGTCCATCGCTTTAACCATTACACCACGAGGACATCCCCGGTGTTTTTGAGACACTCTGTATCTCCAATAGTAACAACAAAAATATCTTGTATTGCGTACACAAATACAATCCCTTCAGATAGCTTGTCTCCTATCAATACGTAATCTAGCAAGATGAACCTAATGATCGGCTAGGGCCATGAAACTAGTAGTTGCACGAGACGCTAGTAATGCCAGTGATTTTAATGACTTTTAGGTTTCGAATAATCGTTTTTAAGCGTTGCCCAATATTTTGACCGTTAAGTGCCCCTATCCTGAACTACTGAACACTATTATAAAAATAACGTTTTAAATATTACTAATATATACATATATATATATATAGAGAGAGAGAGAGAGAGATAGAGTTAGAGAGAGAGCGAGAGACAGGGAGAAGTTTAGATGGGAACTACAAAAGAATGCTATGTGCATCCCCCAAAACAATAATATCTGTTCGGACACTTATTTCCTATCTCAAAAAGAATCCAAGTAAGTCGAAAAAAAATGTGCGGGACACAGCTGGAGAAGTCAGGATGAACTCATAAGTGACTTTCTTCTAAAGACTCTTACATATGGACGTGCCAGTGTTGGCCGACTGACAAGAATTTATTTACATTAGCTCCGTGCGGACACAGGATGTAGTTTGGAAGACCTGCTCGGAACAACGGATGATTGGGACGGATAGAGAGAGAGAGAGTCAGGGAAATCCGTGATATCAGCGTGACTTGATATATATATATATATATATATATATATATATATATATATATATATATATATATCTTAGATGATTAAAAGTGATTATACAAACAGGAATAATATTTGAAATAAATTAGTTTTCAATTTCTAATTGTCCTCATTAGTTTTGACTTAAGATCATCATTCGCAGAAAGACGTTGAGTTTATATATATATATATATATATATATATGTGTGTGTGTGTGTGTGTGTGTGTGTGTGTGTGTGTGTGCACGCACGCATGCACAAATATATATATATATATATATATTAAGGCTCAACCTGAAAGAAGAGCCTTAGCGGAGCATTTTTTTTTTTTTTTTTTGTGACAACGCACTACCGCTTCTTATAAAACTAAAAAAAAGATAATCACATTTTTTTTCTATCATTTGAAGTGATAGTGTATTTGCAATAAGAAAAATCTTCAGCTTTACTTTTCTTTCTGAGTGAGGCTTAGAATTTTTTGAACGACACTTGTATAGACACAACTATGTTTAAATTTTAATCTCAAGAGCGTTTTTTAGTCAGTACAATTGAAAATGCGGGGCAATATCACATTATTACAAAAACACAATAACAACGTCCTGCCATGAAAGTAAATATTTACTTTGTAATTTGGTGACGGACTGGAGCCACATGACTTAATATATCAACCACGTAATAGTCACGTGACTCAAAAAAAGCGTATAAAAGATGCAAAAGAGCACATGTTTGTTCAGTTGAAAATGTCACACGAGTTGAATACTTGCTCATCTTAGTATTCAAGGCGTGTAACTGTGAGTCGTGAGTTTTTATCCTGTTTCATAACTTATTTTATATTGTGGCATATCATACATATATACATATATATATATATATATATATATGATGCTATATTTATAAAGATAATGGGTTCAATATCAGTGACAGAGCTTAGATAGATAGATAGATAGATAGATAGATAGATAGATAGCGTAGACAGACAGTCAGTGTCGCTTGATGACAATCACTTTTTCTCCCTGGTATGATAATTACATAGGCAGGAGACACTGACGGTCAACAAACGTGGATATGCTATGAGACTGGTATACTTTCGTTGACTCTTGTGTTATATAATATTTTAAAACTCGGTAAACATCTTTCTACGAATGATGATCTTAAGTCAAAACTAGTAAGAAATAATGAGAAATTGAAAAGTAAAGTTATTTCAAATATTATTTCTGTTTGTCTAACCACTTATATATATATATATATATATATATATATATATATATATATATATATATATTTAAGGTTGGTTGGGTTTTATGGCATATCAACCTTTGTTGGTTCTTTAACGCCAAATCCATTTTTATCCAAATAGTTCTATTTCAAACAATTCAGTTTAGCACAAGTACACAGTTTAATTGTCAATATATATATATATGTAAGGTCTTGTTTGTTTCTGCCTTCAACCAGACAAGACTTGACTCAAGAACAATGACCCGACGGTCGGATTAAAGTAGGGATAAGGGGATGAGAAGATCGGGCACGAGCCGAGGCTCGAACCCTGCTGAACTTTGCTGGTCATCGGCTCACTTAGTGCAATGTGAGCCTGATGAGACAAGCTGGACATGGACCCAAAAATGGGTCCAGGCACGGATGCCTGATTATAGCTTAAACAGGACAACGAGATCTAATGCTATACTTGCTGGTCAATGGCCGTTGCGCGCCCACCCAGCGAAAGGCCGAGGGGCAGGCAAAAATATATATGTAAGGCGTTAACAGTTTTTAACAGTTAACAGTTATATATGGCGTTATAAACAGAATGAACTTCTAAATTATCACGCCAATGAGAAAATATAGAGTGATTACAGTCATTTTTAACTTTCGTATAAAAAATACTCTATCTCCACTTTTACTATAGCAATAATACGTACAAGAGTGAACGTATATGTCGTGCGTTGGTCATTATTTTCTACAAATTAAACAATGAAAGATCTTAGTGTGAAGCTCTGTTCCAAATAAGGGAGGAACTTTTACGGAACCGTTTCTAATTTTGCAAATTAGCCTATGGAAATGATTTTACAGAATCCTCCGTAATATCACCATTTTGACCACCATTTTAAATCAGAAAAAAAAAAATGCACTAAAGACGATCCCAAATCTTAACGATTTTTTACTCCAACAGACAACGACACGGAGGATCTTTGACGAGACTCAAGGCAACTCTTATACACAGGCTACCATATTCCCCAGATTAGACCCCAGGGTATTTTTAATTCAAAAAATGGAAATTCAAAATGAAAAGTCTGTTACAGCCAATAGACGAGAAAATATGCTATGAGGCCATCAAAATATTCTTCAAAAGATTTCCTGGGCACATTCCATAATAGGAAGAAAAACGTTTGAAGTGGTGCATCATTAATATGTAGGTAAAGAAATAAGTTTCGCTTTGAAAAAGACTCAATTTATTTTTGGACATAACACAGAGAGAGAGAGAGAGAGAGAGAGAGAGAGAGAGAGAGGGAGAGAGAAATAGAGAGGGGGTGAACAATCTGATAGATAGATAGATAGATAGATAGATAGACTAGCAGTAGACTTAGAAAAGGAACATAGATAGATAGATAGATAATCTATTATCACAAGGTGTTTCTAATAAGTTTGACCCTCATTTTTGTGGACTTTTTTAGACGAACTTAATCTTGATATCCAAATATATCACATCTCACATTATCAGATAGATAGAGAGAGAGAGGGGGGAGGAGAGAGAGAGAGATATTTAACATGAAAATGAATGGGAAGGCCCTTCAGTACACTGCGACAACATATTGAATGAACGCACTGTTTAGATCGTACTCACTCTGTAGTTTTCAAGCGTTGCCCGCCAACCACTGCACAACGACATCTGCTCTCTCTCTCTCTCTCTCTCTCTCTCTCTCTCTCTCTCTCTCTCTCTCTCTCTCTCTTCCCCTATAATTAGGGTGCCAACAGCGCAGTAGGCCATTTAAAAAATTCTGTGGTTAATCCTGACTCATTCAGCCAAAGTTGTTCTTCACCTTGGCACACTGCAACTGACTATGTTAATCGGCTGATATAACAGGTTCAAGGTCATTATACGTGTTTCACCAATACAAGCAAATAAAAAACAAACAAATAAAAAACAAAGCAAAAAAACTATTGCATTAAAGAGGCGTGTCTCGGATTTATTTACGTTTTATGAAGCTGAAGTTGGCTGTTGCTGACCGGTCTCACGTTTTGGGAAATCCACGGTGGCAATATTCTGGCTTGAATAAGTTGATAACACTAATTCAAACAATTTTTTTTACTTGTTTCTTTATTCATTTTCTCATAATATATTTTTTTTCTCTTAATTCTTTTTTTTTTTCCTGTTTAGTTTGGCACAGAAACTTTTGTTTGCTTACAGTACCTTAAGTGATCACCCATCTAAGTACAGACAAAGATTATCGTTGCTTAACTTATTTACCCAACTTTGTTTAGTCAGGCACACAAGCCTTAGTTGACCTTAAGTAGTTACCCATTTAAGTATTAACTTGATTCATCGTTGCTTAACGTGTTTCTCATTATTGTTGAGTTATTTATGAAACACCTTGTGTAATCTACTAAGTGGACATAAAGAGAAGGACTATTTAAATGAAAACAGCTTAATCTATGTATTGTTGTTGTTTTTGCTTTTGTTTTACAGTTCGTATTTTTTTGTTTTGCTTTTTGTTTTGTTTTGTTTTGTTTTGTTATTTACTTTTGGGATTTTTGGGGGGTGGGGGGATTCAGACCTTTAAAATGACTACAACTGGAGCGTGTAGCAATAGTTATCTGACAAATCGAATGACAGAAGTGAAATGAAACCAGAAATAAGTTTGAAAAGAAATTTAACAAAGCAGAACCAACTGATACGATGATAAGTAAACCAGTTTAACAAATTTAAGTAATTGATCTTAACCCGTCGAGTGTTATTTTATACCAAGATGTTAGAGAATTAAGTTCCTTGTGTATCTAAATTTACATTTTTTGTGTAGTTGTTTCTTAAGAGTAACAACAGTTATAGAATGTAAAGAATAATTATCTGATACAAATAATTTGCACACAGTTGTATGGCTTCAAGCATTCCTATCTAATACTAATAATTATATAAAAAAAGTAAAGTTGGTGACCGTAGTCGAGGGCGACCCGAAGGCTTCCTTTTCGATAGCTACTACACAGAGGTGTAAAAGAGGGCACTTCTCCTTTCGCTGTATTGCTCCACTTTATCCTTGTTCAATACCTAATAATGCTAAGTGTTAAGTTAGAAGGAATCAAGTACCATTTTTTGAGTCTTTGGTATGACTCGACCTAGGATTGAACCCTGGTCCCCCGAGCCATTAATGAACACTCTAACCATTATGCCAATTTCATGGTTTCACGTAAGTATTTCTCTTCAATAATAGTTATTTGTTAACATACAGTTATACGGCTTCAAGTAACTAATAATAATCATTAGAAAACAATTATAGCTTCAAGAAATTAATATTAATAGAAATAATTTACAGTTGTATGATTTCAAGTATTCCAAAGTAATCTAAATAATTTGTTCACAGTCGTATGGTTTCAAGTATTCTTATCTAATACTAATAATTAAATCGCTTCAAGTAATTATTTCTAATTGATAATTGTCAGCTCTTAGTACACAGTAATATAGTTTCAAGTAACTAATAATAATCCTTAGTAAACAATTACAGCTTCAAGTAACTATTCCTAAAGCAAATAATTTACAGAAATATGGTATCATGTATTCCTATCTAATACTAATGATGTTCAAACAGACCTATTTGACTTATAGATGTGAACCCAACAGGTACTGCCATTCTGAATCAGAGAGGACCTGGGAGTAATGGTAATGGTGTACTCTGCACCCAGCTCACCCTCAGATACGGTTTAGTGTCATACTCAGGATGCTTGATAAAAGTTGAAGAGACCGACCACGTATGTTTGAGGATTGTGTGAATAATGTAAGACTCAATGAAAATCTATGCTTGTCTCATTGTGTAACAGCAAACAGACTCAATCTCTTAATAATTCTAAATATCGATGAACGATTTCAGTGATAAAGTCATACTGATAGTTGCCATGTTGAACCCTAATAATGAAAATTATTCCTGTTGTAATTTGGCTCTTGAGTTTTAAGAAACCAGAACTACTAGTTCCGCCATTGTGTGAGGAAAATGGAAGTATTGGTTCAGCCATTGTTATTTATCAAAAGAAAGGTTGTAGAACTGTCTCTTGGGAGCTAACGTCCGACTGGAGTCTTATATTTGATTTGTTACAGTTACCTCCCAAAGAAAAATGGTACACGAGTAAGAATCTCACTGAGAGCTTATTCTTTACTATCGTTTCTCGCTATTGTAGGAATAAGTAAAAAAAAAGACAAAAATTAAAAAGAAAGCAATAATAATAATAATAATAACAACAATAATCGGGATCAAACAGCTGGGGAAAGATAACGAATGTGTTTTTCAAAGAAAAAATGTCTGGTAAGTAAAATTTGTCTATAATTTAAAAAACATTGATTTCGTTACTCGTTAAATCTTTTAGTGAATAATTGTAATTTAAATAAAGACATTTTATTCTCCAGAATTATTTTCAGCTAAACTATTTGGAAATTACGAAATAGATTGGTTTAAATTTTCCGCACTAAATTCTCTATGGCTTACGTGTCACTTCTCTCAATTGATGAAAATATATGTACCTGATATAACCTGAAAGCGTTAAGTAAGAACAATTACTGTCCTCAATGAAACTGAAAAGAAACCTAGTCTTTATTAAGAAAGGACCAGCCTTAGTGAAAATAAAGTCTCAAAATAGGGCAGTAAATATAAAACCAAAAAGGTGATACAGGAACACCTGAAACTAGCTCAGGTACTTATTTTGAGAGTTAAGATATAAAAATAGCAGGTTAACGGACTTTAACAAAGTTAAAACTTAAGAATTTATCCATTTAATTTAGTTTTTCGTGGCCCGCTGTTCATGAACAGTCACCGTAACTGTTCTCGGTCACATCTGTGGCAGGCGCGCAGATAGTAAACAACCCCTGTGTCGGGTATAGCCACAATATATTACCCATGAAAAATAACAAATCGAAACCTAATTCAACATGAGGCCCCAGACATGTTTGGGTGTCATAATCGGCAGGTGCTCCCTTCATAGCCAACATGGGAAATCCACTCGGCATCCTGCGAATGTTGGCTGTTCTTTTTCCAGGAACACGAATAATTCTTCTTTCAGACACACAAGCGATGAACAAATCGACCACTCACACCAGAAATCACTGCGTAGAAAATGAACAAGGGAAGATAACAAACTAGCATTATACTGTTATTTTAGACACAACTCTGCCAAATGAGTAATACATACTGTAATTACTGTACATACAGTAATACATACTGTGAGAATATACAATCAAAATATAAGTATGGAATTTGGCAGAGAAAAATGCGCCATGCTAGTAATGAAAAGCGGCAAACGACACATAACGGAAGGAGTCGAACTACCAAATCAAGTAATCATCAGAACGCTCGGAGAAAAGGAAACCTACAAATACTTGGGGATATTGGAAACTGACAACATCAAACAACAGGAAATGAAAGAAAATATTTTTAAAAAAGCATCTCAGAAGAACCAAAAAATAACTCGAGACAAAACTCTATTGCAGGAGCCTTGTCAAAGGGATAAATACCGTGGCAGTTCACCTCGTAAGATACTCGGGACCATTTCTGAAGTAGACCAAAGAAGAACTTAAACAGATGAACCAAAGAACAAGAAAACTAATGACCATCCACAAGGCATTGCATCCCTGAGATGACGTTGACAGACTATATGTGTCAAGAAGAGAGGGAGGAAGATGACGTGTTATCATTGAAGACAGCGGAAAAGTACGGAGGAAGGACTGATTACCGCCACCAGAAACAATACTAACGACACGAGGACCAGCGGAACGACTATAACCAGAAAACAAAAGTGAGAAGGAAAATAACTCTGTGGGCGTTTTAAGCGACGAACAAGCGACATATCACACGAGAAAACATGGACGTGGCTAAGAAAGGGAAACCTTAAGAGAGAAACTGAATCTCTTCTAATAGCAGCATAAAACAATGCCATAAGGACTAACTATATCAAAGTGAGAATAGATAAGACGCAACAAAATAGCAAATGTAGGTTATGTGATGAAAGAGACGAAATGATCAATCACATAATAAGTGAATGCAGCAAATTATGTTATATATTGACCCTCGACCGAGCCGTCAATCAAGAGATGCACCAGTGTAAATAAGTGGAGGAACAGCGGAAGCAGATGTACGTGAGAGAATTATATAACCAGGTGCCACAGACGGCTTGGGTCAGTTCCAGTTGGAGTTGGAGTCAGTTGGGGGACAAGATGCCAGCGTGAGAATCAGCTTGCAGGACTGGGGGCTTGCGGCCCTCAGTGACCCACGGTTGAGTAACCCCAGCCAAGATGAGGATGAAGTGATGCTATGGTCAGAAGAACTTTGGGTCAATATGTAGCAATCTGTCCCCGTCTCCAACTCACCTCTCACACACAATCAATATCAACCCTTTCGAGAATAAGGTGTGAGAGATATATCTTTATAAAGAAGTGTGTTCGTTCGTTCATTGAAGTTCGTCATTATTATTGACTATACTTCCGTATATGTAAATATATAATGAGTATACAACAATTAGCAGAGAAAGAATATAAGACTAGACACGACTGAGTGGGAAAGGTGATCCACTTCGAACTGTGCAAGAAGTCGAAGTTTGACCCTACGAACAAATGGTATATACATAAGCCAGAATCTGTCTAGAGAATGAGACGCACAAATTCATCTGGGATTTTAACATACAAACAGATCACGAACTCTCGGCCAGATGACCAGATCTTGTAATAATCAACAAAAAAAGAGAACTGGCAGAATTGTGGACTTTGCTGTCCCGGCAGACCACAGAGATATTGAAAGAATGAGAAAAGAGGGATAAGTACCTCGACCTTCATAGAGAATTAAAAAAAAAACTGAGGGATATGAAAGTCAAGTTGATACCAATTGTAATCGGTGCTTTTGGTAAAGTTACCAAAGGATAGGTACAAGAACTGGAGTACTTGGAAATAAGAGAATGAGTAGAGACCATCCAAACTACAGCGTTATTGAGATCGACCAGAAGAATCCTGGAGACTTGAGGAAACTTGCTGTTTCTCAAACTCCTGTGAAAAACCATCAACTGACGCTAATGTGAAAAACTCTCAAGGAGTAAATAATAATAATAATAATAATTGAAAAACTAAGGAGCATGCAGGTGACAATTATATCAATTGTAATTGGTGCGTTTGGAACAGTAACTAAAGGATTACAAAAGGGACTGGAGGACTTGGAAGTTGGCGGACTAGTGGAGACCATCCAAACTACTACATTCTTGAGAACGGCTAGAATACTGAGAAGAGTCCTGGAGATTTGAGGAGACTTGCTCTCACTCAAACTCCAGTGAAAGATCATCGGCTAACGCTGATGTGAAAAACTCTAATGAGTAAATGATAATAATAATAATAGTAGCAATTGTAGTTGGAGCACTGTAGATGGGACTGGAGAAACAGGAAATAAGTTGGAGAATCAAAACCATCTAAACGACAGCATTGTTGGGATCTGCAAGACGTGAGGAGAAGAAATGTGGTGACTCAGACTCCAGGGAAAGACCATCAGCTAATGCTGTTGTGAAAAACTCACGAGAAGTTAACGAACAAGTGGTATGAGTACCACCAGAATCCGTCCTGGAAAATGGGATTTTGAGATACAACCGGATCACCTAATCTCGGCCAGACAACCAAACCTAGTGATAGTCACCAACGAAAAAAAGAACCTATAAAATATTGGAATTTGCCGTCCCAGCACACCACAGAATGAAAATAAAATATGCAAAAAGAGAGATAAGTACTTGCTAAAGAACTAAAAAAATGGTACATAAAGGTGACGGTGATTCCAGTTGTGGTTGGTGCACTTGGACTTGGACATAAGAGGACAAGAAGAGATCAACCTGACTACAGCATTATTAAGAATACTGAGAGAAGAGTCCTGGAAACTTGGGGAGAGGTGCAGTCACTCAAACTCCAGTGAAAAACCAACAGCTAACGTGAGTGGAAGTCCCGGCTGACCACAGAGTAAAATTGAGAGAAAGCGAAAAGAAAGATAGGTATCTGGACATTTGCTAGGGAATTAAAAAACTGTGGAACATGAAAGTGACCGTTATACGGATTGTAATTGGTGCTCTTTGTACAGTCGCCAAAGGATTGGTACAGGAACTGGGGGACTTGGAAATAAGAGGACGGGTGGAGACCATTCAAACTATAGCATTGTTGAGCTCGTCTAGAATACTGAGAAGTCTGGAGACTTGAGGAGACTTACTGTCACTCAAACTCCTGTGAGAACCCATCGGCTAGCATAATAATAATAATAAACCTCTTGAGTTATCGAATTTGATGTCTCAATATAGGTTCGTAAATGTGTCAGAACTGTTCAAAGCTTAATATGTTGAATGATGAGTACATTCGATCGATCTTGATTATAGTCAAGAAAGAAAGAGCGGAGACTTAAAGTCCAATATTTTCATATTTTCTGTCATAGTGTTAACAGAATCGTTTATAATTAACTGTATACGTATTTTATTGTGTTGGTAATTTCATTATTGTTCCCAGTGTCAACGACATTTTTAAATACCCGCTCATAAATCATTATATATACACACGTTAGATAGCATGTAAATCCTCCCTTTGGGAAGGTTTGGTTTATTTGTTTTCTTTGTTTTATGGTATATCAACTTTCACCGGTTATTTAATGCCAAAGCCAGCATTGTAGAAGAACTTCAGTGGTAATATTTAACACATAGCTTGAAGGATAGGGGGGGTTATACTTTTCCGAAAGGCATTGGCCTAAAAAGGAACGTAATAGTCCGAAAGTAAACGTAAAAGCGCGACCGTAGTTCGAACTCACTTACTACGATGTCACAGTCCAGCACGTTAGCTACTACGCCACATGGACTCATACATCTCTTAGGAAGGAGGGAGGGTTATAATTAGTATTTCTTGGTTATCCTGATTATATTGAGAATTATTAAAAACTGACTTTTAAAACAAAATTCAGCTGCAAATTGAACTGAGAAAAGCCCGTTTTAAAATTTATTGTTCTTGTAGTTAGGTTTGTTTTGGTTTGGTTTGTTTTGTTTTGGTTTGGTTTGGTTTGTTTTGTTTTGGTTTGGTTTGGTTTTTTGGCATTGTAAGTTATTAATGCCAAATCCATTTGTATATTTAAAAACTGTACTATTTCACACAATTCAGTTAAGCATAAGTACACAATTTAAATGTCAAAAGAGATCTATTTCAAACACTTTAGTTTAGCGTAAGTACAGTTTAAATGTCAAACAATTCCATTCGACTCATAGATAGGACCCTATCAGATGCTACCACTCCGGGCCAGACAGGTCTTGGGAGCGATGGCAATAAAGGGGTACTCCGCATTCCCCAAATCTCTAGCATTACTGGAGCCTCACAATCAGATTGTTTAGTGTCATATCTTGGACTGTCGTTTGGGAAATCTTGCTCCTCTGCAAAGATGCAGGGTCATATTGCTCTAGTAACAACCTCGTTATGATGGGCCACTTTGACTTGCTTGCAGTTATACATATTCATATATATATTTCACGCGGCCGCTAGCAGCGAAAAGATGTACTGATTAGGTTATATAGCTTGATACCTAGCTATGTCTGTTGCTAGCGATCCGACACCGCTGAAAAAAACTTTATACAAAAACGTCCAATAGACATGACTATTCCGACTTTAGACTTATCAACGGCTAGTACATTTCAACACCTTATTTTGGAGACGTGACTGTTCTCTAAATAGTTCAGGAAGACATCTCCTCGTTACAGAGTAATCATATGAAATCCCAAAATAAATTTGAATTTTAAAAGGTATCTTCGTCTCTTTTCTTCCTTCCTACTGTAATTCTTTTGCAGCCTTCACTAGACTAAAAAGAAGCCAACGAATTGAATGGGAAAAAGAAGAATGAAAACAAATGGAATCAGATACGCTAAACCGAAATACCCACAACCAACGAAACTAAAAACCAAACAAACAACCGACCAAATCTTCTGGTTCCTCATACTACTTCAGATCTTAATATCTGTGCAGGTGAGGCCCAAACAAAGATGAGAGGTGTGCAACAAATCTGAATTCTTGGAGAGACTTAACACTTTTTGAGTAACCATCGTATATCTTATATATATATATATATAAAGAGAGAGAAAGACAGAGAGAGAGAGAGATAAAGTTTACTGTTAGTCATGAAGAGTTTTTACCGAACTGCAGTGGACGGGTAGTACGCATGTGTGAGTTAGTTTTTGAGTTATATTCTCTCTCTCTTTCTCTCTCTCTCTCTCTCTCTCTCTCTCTCTCTCTCTCTAAATAATTATATATATACGTATATGTATTAGGAGAGGGCATTATTTCCACCAGTAATATTAATTATTCACGCAGTTTATTTTTCATTTCACCAATTCCTCGGCCTGCCTGCCTGTCTGAGACAAATTTAGTCACCACGATGACCATTTTCAAGTTAAGGAATTTGAAATGACGGCACTTATGCGTCATCCTAAAAAAAATTTTAAAGATTTCAAACTCAACAACTTCTAACGTTTTGTGGTATTAAACTTTGAAAGGATATCCATCTTCATTGCTCGAAGACAATAATTGAATAAGAACATTTCGCCTTGGTATAAATTCAATTTATCAACTAACGAGGGATATCAACATTGCTGATATATATATATATATATATATATATATATATATATATATATATATATGGAGTATAAAAAGTATTTTGTCTAGTTATGTATTTAAATCAATAGTGTGAATATAGTATATTTCGATGACTATGGCTTTTCTGAAAATTCTGGGCAATAATTCTCGGTTTCTTTTGTGTTTGGCATTTTAAAGTATCAGAATCCAGTTCCAATGATCGTCCACTTCGGGATTTAATTTTAGAAAAATAATCCTTAATTGTTAAAATGCTTAAACCAGTTCTCAGCAGAATGGTTAGATTCTTCTTCATTTCCTTTCTTCTTCCAGTATAATGCAAATGCTTCAGCGGCCAGTTTAAAATAATATTTTAAAATTGCAAGAACCGCAAAAGATACAGCTAATAATAATAATAATAATAATAATGAACAAGTGATATCTCATACGAGAAAACTTGGACATGTCTAAGAAAAGGAAGCCTTAAAAGAGAAACTGAATCTCTTCAAATAGCAGCACAAAACAAAGTCATAAGAATCAACTATGTTAAAGCAAAAATAGACAAGACGCAACAAAATAGAAAATGTAGGTTATGTGATGATATAGACGAAACGATTGATCATATAACAAGCGAATGCAGTGAATTACCGAAAAAAAGAGTAGACTAGACACGACTGGGTTGGGAAACTAATTCACTGAGAATTGTCTTTAATTGGAATCATTTTGAGATGAGGCTTCTTAATCTGAGAATTAATTTTTATTTATTGCGGACTTTTCCCCCTCATCTTGGTAGTTTTTGTGTTGTTTCTTCTTTCACTACGTTTCGGCCAAATTTCACCTCTGGCCTTCTTCAGGTGATTTTACCGCGACCTCGGATAGGAATGCTGAGTCTTGTAATTACTGGGGATACGGTTACAAGACTCAGCATTCCTATCCGAGGTCGCGGTAAAATCACCTGAAGAAGGCCAGAGGTGAAATTTGGCCGAAACGTAGTGAAAGAAGAAACAACACAAAAACTACAAAGATGAGGACAAAAAGTCCGCAATAAATAAAAATTAATTCACTGAGAGTTGTGAAAAAAAAATGTTATTTGACCTTACGAACAAGTAGTGTATGCACAACCCAGAGTCCGTCCTGGAGAATGAGACTCACGAACAACCTCTGTGGGATTTTAAGATACAAACGGATCACCTTATCTCGGCCAGACGACCAGACCTAGTGATAGTCAACAAAAAAAGAGAACCTGCCAAATAGGTGACTTTGCCGTTGTGTAGACTTTGCCTGAGAACGAAAAAAACTATGGAACATCAAAGTGACGCTGATGCCAATTGTGGCTGGTGCTCTTGGAACAATCCCCGAAGGATTGGTAAAGGGACTGGAAGACTAGGAAATATGAGGACAAATAGAGATCATCAAGACGACAGCAGTATTAAGATCGGCTAGAATACTGAGAAGAGTCCAGATGAGAAAAACTCTCAAAAGAGTAAAATAATAATGCAGTCACATCCTATATGATATACAAAATATTTCACTTTGCAGAACTGCTTATCTGCTTGTAAGAATATTATCAATGTGACTAAAAAATATCACCGAAAAAAGACAGAAAATCATTAATACATATATTTATAATCACTACATTAATACATATATTTATAATCACTACCTTCCCTCACGCTAGGTCTTGGATAAAGACCCAGTGAAATATTGTAAGAAATTGAAAGTCAGGCTGAAAATTAGATGATAATATGCACAACCAAGCACCTGTCCTAGAAAATGACACACACAAACTCCTATGGGACTTTGACATACAAACGGATCACCTAATCTCGGCCAGAAGACCAGACCTTATAATAATCAACAAAAAAAGAAAATCTGCTAAATTGTCGACTTTGCTGTCCCGGCTGACCACAGAATAAAACTGAAAGAATGTGAAAAGAGAGATAGGTACCTCGACCTTGCTAGAGAATTGAAAAAACTATGGAACATGAAGGTGACAATTATACCACTTGTGATTGGTGCTTTTGGCACGGTAACTAAAGGATTATTAATGGGTTTGGGGGATTTGGAAGTTGGCGGCCAAGTGGAGACCATCCAAACAACAGCATTATTGAAAACGACCAAAATACCGAGAAGAGTCCAGGAGACTTGAGACGACTTGCTGTCTCTCAATCTCCAGTGAAAGACCATCAGCTAACGCTGATGTGAAAAACGCTAATGAGGAAATGATAATAATAATAACTTGCAAAATAGTGGTCGTTGCTGTCCCGGCTGACCACAGATAAAAATTGAAAGAAAGTAAAAAGAAAAATAAGTACCTGGACCTTTGCTAGGGAATTGAAAAAACTGTGGAACATGAAAGTGATGTTCATACCAATTGTAATTGATGCTCTTGTTACAGTCACCGAAGGATTAATAAAAGAACAGGAGGACTTCGAAATAAGAGGACGAGTGAAGACCATCCAAACTACTGCATTATTGAGATCAGCTAGAATACTGAGAAGAGTCCTGAAGACTTAAGGAGGCTTGTAGTCACTCAGACTCCAGTGAAAGATCATCAACTAAAGCTGATGTGAAAAAAATTGCAAGGAATAGGATGATAATAATAATAATAATAATAGATAGATAGATAGATTTTGATGTGCGCATCAAAATGAGGCTTGAGTTAAGATCTTTAAAGAACCAAATTACATTATATATATATATAACAAAAATAGAGCTTGGTAAACAATAATTCCTAATAATATTCGTTTTGACAGTATAATGTTCCACTAAAAATGATATAATCCTGGTATCTGCTTTCCAAGAAAATCGGTATATACACATTTATAGGTGATACTCTCTCTCTCTATATATATATAAATATATATATATGGAGTTGTCCGAACGGTTAGCAGCACAGCAATTGTAATCAGCGAACTAAGTTAAAATTTCGGAAGTAAGATTACTCTACCTCTGGTACCATATAACTTAGTATGACCTGTCCCATATTATTTGGATAGGAAATGATCACATCCAAGTCATTGCTGGAAATGCCATGAAGGAACGAACACATTACCTGGCAATCAACGGAAAAAAAATGAAATATAGTGGAGTCATAGAGTGTAGATATGCTCATCTAATATTCTTTGTAAAAAATGCACACAAAAAACGTAGATAGATAAATAGATATGTCAAGACTGAAATAGATATGAACAGCCATAGACAGATTCAAACAGACTGAAATAGATAGATAGATAGATAGATGCACACACACACACATACACACACACACACACATTCATATAAGGAAATGAATGATTTTTATTAAACCTGTTCCAACTAGGAATATTGAACCCCTTACATCACTGTGACAAGTGGGGATACATACAGACGACTTGGGAGCAAAATTTTCTGTTATGCTAATAGATAAAATGGCGGTTTGTTGCTGACCGCAAAGAGATTATTAGTAGAACTTGGTTCAATATTAATATATTTATGTGCATAACAAGTCAGTTATTTGTTTGTGAAACAATTCTCCATTAATATATACAGATCTTGTCATTCTAAAGCTAATACTCTACACACGATTGATTTTGTGACAATAGAAAAACTGTTAATGACATTTGATAGCAACAAATTTTCAACACAGATTTATATTGATTTTTTTTTCACTGCCTGAATCATGAGATCAGATTAGCGTCGGGAAAAAAATAAAATTTAGTCGAAAACGCATCGTTTTTATAAATAAGTTGTTTTATTTGAAAGGCTTGAATGGTGATGACGATGGCTTCAATGGTCAGTGTTCGAGTCCAGATAAAGCCAGGATTTCGAATGCTGATTTTCAAAGGAGGTATCTTATTTACGTTGAAAAAAAATTGGATATCAGATATTTAAAACTGTAAATACTAGCTGAAACCGAGGAAATTTCCGGGATGTATAAAAATCATATATATATATATATATATATATATTGAAGAATTAGAAATCAGAGGACAAGTAGAAACCATCCAAACTACAGCATTATTAAGATCGGCTAGAATACAGTGAAGAGTTCTGGAAACTTGAGGAGACTTGATATCATTCAAACTTCAGTGAAAACCATCAGCTAACACTAATGTGAAAAACTTTAAAATGAGTAAAATAATAATAATAATAATAATAATAATAATAAGGCATATCATATGGTCCCACTACTTGTAGTAGACCTTCCCAAAATTATATTTAAATTCATTTGTAACTAGATTGTAGAGCTGAACTGAAGAGATGAAGAATTAGCTTATGCCACCAGAAAATTAATGGTTCAATACTGGTTAGTATAATGTCTTTAAGTCCTAATGATTTAAAATGCCGAAAATTTTACAAAATTGTATGATGTTTTATTCTTTGTAAAATGCCGCTTGAACAATGTATTTTAAATGTAAAGACACTTTTACCGTAAATCCAAATTGAATATATGACTCAGGTCTAATGTGTTAGTATACACGGCAAAAGGTTTTGAATCTTTTGTAAAAGCTTAGAATTCTCACAGCTTTCCCCCCCCCCTAGTAGTTTAGAAGAAAACAAAAAAAAAACAGCCTAAGTAAAAGTCCCAATGCCACAAAAAACAAAACAAAAAAAAACACATGTTAGGGCCAGTATTAGAAGACAGGTGAAAACATACCAAAAAACTCTAATAAATACACATTAGTCCAGGACTTTAACTAAGTTAAAACTTAAGGGAAAAGAAAGCCCCCCCACCTTTTTTTACGTACACATGGGAAGCAACATGATGGACGTAAAGGTATGCAAATAAACCCTTTGATGGCCAAACGCAATGCGTAACCTGGTCCTGGACGTGTGAGTCTTGCAGCTTAACGCTCAGGATCGTCAGTTCGATCGGGGAACTACTGCTGCTCATCTATAAGAGTGGCTTCTATAGATGAGAATAAAAACAGCCATCGAAAGATAACCATGACCCACACTCAAACCACATATATAAACCGCATCGCTCTTCGCGCGGGTAAAAAAGGGGGCGCGTCCTGCTGAGGTTGGAGCCCTGGCCTCAATGTTCGAAAAATCAGCTACAGAGCTCAAACTACAAAAACTACTAAAATGCAAACAAACAATACAAATAGAGACATTTAACGTTAGAACCTTAAATAGAATAGGTCAACTATCGGAGCTGACTGCATCGGCCGTAGAACATAAGATAGACATAATATACATACAAGAACACAGATACACGCACAACGAAGATATCAAATATCACAAAACCGGCAATGGATGGACGCTAGCCACTGTATCAGCATGGGAAAACTCTATCAATGCCACGGTAGGAGGGATAGGAATGCTTATAGGACCAAGAGCGTTAAAAACACTTAATAGCATTGAGAGAATAAAACCTAGGATGATGGCAGCAAAGTTTAATGGCAACCCCAGAGCAACAATCATCTCCTGCTACAACCCTATCAATGTTAGTGAAGAAACTGAACTAGTCACCTTCTACGATGAGCTATCCTCTCTAGTGCGTAGAATTCCGAAACACAACGTGCTAGTCATTGGCGGAGATATGAATGCCCAAATCGAGAAAAACAGAAACAACAAACACAGCCTACACAACACGTCAAATAGGAATGGACAAGATCTAATCGATTTCATGATATAAAATAGATTAACATGTCACAATACAAACTATCGAAAAAGGGAAGGTAAATTATGGACCTACACATACGCAAACAATAGTAAATCACTGATAGACTACGTCTTTATAAACAAGAAATAGCACAATGAATTGCGAGCCATACTCCTCTTTCGAGGGTGTGTCCTCCAATCATCGAATAGTCACGGCAAAAATACGACTAAGCCTACGAAAAAACGCCACACAAACAGCGACCACCAAACACTATGAGTGGGCCCTTCTTAACAACAGAGATATAAGAGATAAATATGTATTAGAATTGAGAAACAGATTCGAGACACTACAAGAGAAGACAGAAAAAGGTACCCCAAATGACGAATATGAGAATTTCGTCAACGCGCACCTCGAAGCGGCAGGGAAGTGTGTTCCAAAAAAACCATGAACTAAATATAGAGTCCCATGGGAAACCTTAGCGGTTAGAGAAAAGCGTACGCACGTGGAAACTGCCTCCAAAAGCTATCGGAAGAACCCAACAAACACAAATGCCTGAAAACTAAAAAAGCACAATATCTGTTAGCAGACATATATCTAAAGAAACAGACAGAATACATACAAAATCAGATAGATAAGATTAGAGACTCAGTGGAAGATAGGCAATCTATGATAGCCGGGCAAACACTAAACGAAGGGAGTAGAAGGAAGAGCACAGCCAAAGCAAAACAAACAAGAAAGAGTAAAACTGTGGAAACAGCATTTCGAAAATCTACTTGGAAATCCACGCGAAAGTTACACATGAACCAATCACCAGAATTATTAGTAAGCAATTGGACATTAAACTAGGGCCATTCACTCAAGACTCGGTTCTTAGAAAAATTAAAAATAGGAAAGCTGCAGGGCTTGACGAGATTCCCCCAAAAGTAAGGAAGACCAGACAATTCGACGACATACTGCTCCGACGCTGCAACGCAGTCTATAATCAAAATTCGATAGACAGATGGATGAAGGGATGCATCCTCCCCTTCCCTAAAAAGGGTGACCTCGGATTAGCCAAGAACTACCGAGGTATAACACTTATATGCATAGCAGCCAAAATTTACAATGCCCTACTACGAAACCGCATAGAACCCAAAATCGACAGCATCCTTAGGAAAAACCAAAATGGCTTCCGAAGAAATAGATCCACGACCTCACAAATATTGACCATCCGTAGAATCCTTGAAGACGTACGGGCAAAAAACATACAGGCGACATTACTATTTGTCGACTTTACCAAGGCCTTCGATTCCATTCACAGAGGGAAGATGGAACAAATCCTACGAGCATACTGCCTACCAAAAGAAACCGTAGCAGCAATAACGATTCTCTATAGAAACACCAAAGTAAAAATACGTTCACCAGATGGAGACACAGAATACTTCGACATTGTAGCAGGAGTACTACAAGGGGACACGCTAGCCCCATACCTCTTTATCATCTGTCTAAACTACGTGCTTAGAATATCGATTGATAAAATCAGAGAAAACGGCTTCGCGCTAACAAAGAAAAGAAACAGAAGGTACCCCACAAAAACAATTACCGACGCCGACTACGCCGATGACATAGCGTTACTGACGAATACACCCAACCAAGCCGAAACACTACTGCATAGTTTAGAACGAGCCGCCGCAGGCATTGGCTTCCATGTCAATGCACACAAAACTGAATATATGTGCTATAATCAAACAGGCGACATTTCCACACTAAACAGTACCTCTCTGAAACTAGTGGACAAGTTCACCTACCTAGGAAGTAGTGTCTCATCAACCGAGAAAGACATCGACACACGGCTAACGAAGGCATGGACAGCTATCGATAGGCTCTCGATCATATGGAAATCAGACCTAACCGATAAAATGAAACGCAATTTCTTCCAGGCAGCTGTCGTATCGATACTGCTGTATGAATGCACTACTTGGACGCTAACTAAACGGCTGGAGAAGAAGCTAGACGTCAATTACACAAGAATGCTGCGAGCAATATTGAATAAGTCCTGGCGGCAACACCCTACAAAGCACCAACTATACGGCCACCTGCCTTTCATCACGAAAACTATCCAAGTTAGACGAACCAGACATGCAGGACACTGCTGGAGAAGCAGGGACGAGCTCATAAGTGAGGTACCCCTATGGACCCCTGCATATGGCCGAGCAAAATCTGGACGACCAGCTCGAACATACATTCAGCAGCTATGTGAGGAGACGGGATGAAGCCCTGAAGACCTGCCGGAAGCGATGAACGATAGGGAAAAGTGACGAGAGAGGGTCAGGGATATCTAGCGGCACGAAATGATGATGACGATGATGATGATGATGATAATATGGTCCCACAAAGCTGGATAATAAACTGCCTCAAAATGTACAAAATATCACATGAAGTCATAAACTTTATCGAGAAAACCATGAAAACCTGGAGAGAGGAATTGACACCAAAGGGAAAAGCTTAGCTGAAGCAAAGATCCAAAGAGGTATATTCCAGGGAGATACACTATCACTATTACTATTTATAATTGTGATGAAGCCACTCAATCAAATACTCAAAAATGCACAGCCGGATACAAACATAGTAAATCGTATTGTATTTGGAGACCATTGTTAAGCGTTCCATTTACTGTGTGTTTGTGTTAATCATTGCCTCTTTGTCTTGACTTTGTGGTAAAGTAAATATACAACCTGATTAACCCAAGATAGCTCCTTGTTAAATCTTTGGATTGGGGATTACTTGCTAAACTAGTTTTCACTACTTCTGTCCTATAATAGTTATTATATTTAATATATCAGGTTAATTTTAAATCAAAATTGACATTTAGAGCAATCTAAAACTGGCTTTAACACTTTTGTTGACAGAACAACATTTTTGTTGCCAACAGTACACAGGTTGAGTGACATTTTTCTCGTCTCAATTTCAAACATTTTCCTATTGGCTGCTTGTTGACCAATTCAATGTTAATGTATGAAAACACCATAGTAAATCGCAGGAAAAGATCAATCACCAAATGTATTGGGACGATATCAAACTGTTTGCAAAAAATGAAAAAGAATTGGAAACTCTAATACACGCAGTGAGAATATACAGTTAGGACATAGGGATGGAATTTGGCTGAGAAAAATGTAACATGCAAGTAATGAAAAGCGGCAAACGACATCTGACGGATGGAAAGGAACTACCAAATCAAGAAAACATTACAACGCTCGGAGATAAGGAAACCTACAAATACTAGGAGATATTAGAACCTGACACCATCAAATAGGAGATGAAAGAAAAAAATAAGAAAGAATATCTCAGCAGAACCAAAAAGCTACTCAAGAGAAAACTATATTGCAGAAACCTTATCAAAGGAATAAATACCTGGGCTGTCCACCACGTTAGATATTCGAGACCATTCTTGAAGCGGACCAGAAAAGAGCTTAAACAAATGGACCAGAGAACAAGAAAACGAATGACCATGCATTAGGCATTATATCCCAGAGATGACGTTGACAGACTATATGCATCAAGAAAAGAGGGCTAAGAAAGGGAAACCTAAAGAGAGAAACTGACTTTCTCCTAAAAGCAGCACAAAACAATGCCGTAAGAACCAATCATATCAAAGCAACAATATGGTATATGCACAAACCAACATCTGTCCTGAAGAATGAGACACATAAACTGTGATGGGATTTTAACATACAAACAGATCTCTTAATCTCGCCCAGAAGACCAAAAAAGGATGGAGGAAGAGGACTTGCCAGCATTGAAAGCGTTGACGCATCGATACAACGACGCGAGGACTACACAGAAAAATCCGAAGAAGGACTGATTACAGCCATCAGAAACGAGACAGACAATGCGATGGACAACAGAATGAGAATAAATATGAAAAACATGGGAAGAGAAAAACAACTCTCAGGACGTTTTAAACGCCTAATAAACAGCATTTCACGCAAGAAAACCTGAACGTGGTTAAGAAAAAGAAAGTGTCTGAGAGAAACTGAATCTCTCCTTATAGCAGCACAAAACAACGCCATAAGAACCAATCATATCAAAGCGAGAATAGATAAGACGCGACAAAATAGCAAATGTAGGTCATGTGGTGATCGAGGCGAAACCATCAATCACATAATAAGCGAATGCAGCAAATTAGCACAGAAGAAGTATAAGACTAGGCACGACTGGGTGAGCAAGGTGATCCACATTGGGTTGTGCAAGAAATTTAAATCTGACCATATGAATAAATTGGTATATGCACAGCCCAACAGTTATCCTAGAGAATGAGACACATAAACTCGTATGGAACTTTGATATACACACGAATTACCTAATCTCGGCCAGAAGCCCAGACATTATAATAATCAACAACAAAAAGAACTTGCAAAATTGTTGACTTTGCTGTCCTGGCTGACCACAGAATAAAACTGAAAGAATGTCAAAAGAAGGATAAATACCTCGACCTTACTAGGGAATTGAAAAACTATGGAACATGAAAATGACAATTGTACCAATAGTGATTGGTGCTCTTGGTATAGTAACTAAATGATTATTAAAGGGACTGGAAGACTTGGAGGTTAGAGGACGAGTGGAGACCATGGAGACTACAGCACTATTAAGAACGGACAGGATACTAAGAAGAGTCCTGGAGACTTGAGGAGACTTGCTGTCACTCAGGTTCCAGTGAAAGACCATCAGCTAAAGCTGATATGAAAAACTCTCAATGAGTAAATAATAATGATAATTACTATTATTATTATAAACGGATCACCTGATCTCAGTCAGACGGCTAAGCCTAGTAATAATCAACAAAAAAGAGAACTTGCCGAATTGTGGACATTTTTGTCCACAGAGTAAAATAGAAAGAAAACGAAAAGAAAGATAAGTACTTGGACCTTGCAAAGGAATTTTTAAAAAAATGTGTACCATCAAAGTGACGATGATGCCAATTGTAATTAATGCTCTTGGTACAATCACTAAATGACTGGTTCAAAGACTGGGGGACTTGGAAATAAGAGGACAAGGGGAAACCATTCAAACTACTCCATTATTAAAATCGGCCAGAATACTGAGAATAGTCCAGGGGACATGTGGAGAGTTGCTGTCACCCAAACTCAAGGGAGAAACCATAGGCTAACGCTGGTGTAAAAAACTCGAAAAGGAGTAAATAATAATAATAATAATAATACATACATACATACATACATACATACATACATACAAGAAATATGTGGACATGTAACTCGTGAAGAATATGAACAAGAATTGAAACACAAAATATTGAAAACCAAAACACCACAAACCTCAGTACCACAAAACAAATGTTAATATAAGAAGATAAGATAAATCTAGAATAAATAAAGAAAATCATGATTGAAAGAAGTCTACATGACCATCTTTTAAGAAATAAGACTGGAAAAGGTAGAAGTCGAAAAGGTAAACAAATTATTAGCAAATATCCCGACAGGCAACATCACAGGACTGAAATAGTTAATTCATGCAGGACCTAAACTATTCTGTGATAAAATCGGTGTTCCCTAAGGAACCTGAACAGAAATTTCAAAACCTGGATGGAAAATTATGTTAGAAAAACAAGTAAAAAAAAAACTGCAACAACCACTGAAAGTGCTAAGAAAGGAAAACACACAAGGATATATTGGGATACAAAGAAAAACAAAACAGCAGACAAGTCCAGCAATACAACTTAAAGAGATAACGCAAAAGATATTAGCAAAAGAAAGGAGACGCAAAAGATACCGAGACGGAGTCAAACAACACAAGACATTCCAAAATAGCGAAAGAAAAATCTACTAATGAGTAGGTGGAGAATGCACGAGGACAAAACAACAACTGGATGCAACAACCAGACCTAATGATAGTCAACAAAAAAAGAGAACCTGCCAAATAGTAGACTTTACCGTTCCGACTGACCACAGGGTGAAACTGAAGGCAAGAAAAAAAAAGATAAATACCTAGACTTGCCAGAGAATTGAACAAACAGTAAAACATGAAATTGACGGTGATTCCAAATGTCATTGGTGTGCTTGGTACAGTCATTAAAGGATTGGTATAAAAACAGAAAGATTTGGAAATAAGACAGCGAGTGGAAACCATCCAGTCTACAACATTATTAACATCGGCCAGAATACTGAGAAGAGTCCAGGCCAGTGAAAAACAATCAGCTAAAATAGAGGGAACAATTCTCAAATCAATAAAATAATAATAATTCTAACCAAACGGCACAAATTAAGGAGATTTACAACTCATTAATAATTCTGAGGATCAGAAGGGATACCACTAGGAGGCCAGAAAAACAGGAGAGCTTCTGCATATTGATCAACACATCCTCAAGGAGAGCCAAATGAAACGCAAAAATCTAGCTAAGGTGTGGATTGATTACAGAAAGGAATACGATATGGTCCGCAAAGCTGGATAAGAGAGAGTCTTAAATTGTACAAGATTCCGACGAAGTAATAAAATTTATCCAGAAAACCATGAAAACCTGGAAAGTGGAACTGGCAGCAGGAGGAAGAAGCTTAGCTGAGGTGAAAATCCAGAGAGGTATCTTCTAGAGAGATACGCAATCACTATTACTATTTGTGATTGCGATGATGCCACTGAATCACATACTTAGAAAACGCACAGGCAGATACAAACTAAATCGCTGGAAAATATTAATCCCCCAATGTACATGGACATCAAACTTTTTGCTAAAAATGATAAAGAATCGGAAATCCTTATACAGGTAGTAAGAATATACAGTCAGAACATAGGGATGGAATTCGGCAAAGAAAAATATGCCATGCTAATAACGACACATGACGGAATGAATAGAGCTACCAAACCAAGAAAAGATCAGAATGTACGGAGAAAAAGAAACCTACAAATACTTGGAAGTATTGGAAGCGGACACCATCAAACTAGTGAAGATGTAAGAAAAAAATTAAGAAAGAGTATCTCAGAACTAGAAACCTACTCGAAACCAAACTATATAGCCGAAATCTCATCAAAGGGATAAACACCTGGGCTGTCCCCTTTGTGAGATATTAGGGACCATTATTGAAGTTGACGAGAGAGGAAATGGACAAGAGAACAACAAAACTCCTGACGTAGAAAAACTATATGTGTCAAGAAAAGAAGGAGGAAGAGGATTCGCCAGCATTAAAGATAGCGTCGATGCATCGATGCAAAGATTCGACGACTTCATAAAAAAGTGCAGAGGAAGACTGATTAGAGCGACCGGAAACAATACAGACAAGACAAGCATCAACAGAACAACAGTGATACCATGTGTAATTGGAGCGTGCGGTACAGTTACCAAAGGATTGATAAAGGTTCTACAGGACTTGGTAATAAGAGGACGAGTGGAGACCATCCAGACTACAGCGTTATTAAGATCGGCCAGAATACTGAGAAATGTCGTGGAAATTTGAGGAGAGTTGCTGTCACTCGAACTCCAGTGAGAAACCATCAGCTAATACTGGTGGGAAAACACTCAAAAGAATGAAATGACGATGATATGATAATAGTGGTATAGATATACCTTATGACAGACTATATGTGTCAAGAAAAGAATGAGGAAGAGGTACTCGCCAGCATTGAAGATGGCGAGGATACATTAATACGAAGACACAAACACAACATTAAAAAAAAACTGGAAAAGATTTATTACAGAAACCGGAAACAGCACAAACAACATAAAGATCAACAGAACAACAATAACTTAAAAATAGAAATGGAAAGAAAAAAACAACTGTATAGAGATTTCAAACGACAAACTGACAAAATCTCACACCAAAAACTTGAACATGGTTTAGAAAGGGACACTTTGAGAGAGAAACTTAATCTCTTCTACTAGCAGCACAAGACAACGCCATATGGACCAATTATGTTAAAGCGAAAATAGATAAGACGCAACAAAACAGCAAGTGTAGGTTTTGTGGTGACAGAGATGCAATGATTTTGATAAGCGAATGCAGCAAATTGCTATGTGCGTGCGTGTGTATGAGTGAGTGAGTGAGTGAGTGTGTGTGTGTATGGGTGTGTGTGTATGAGTGTGTATGTGAGTGTCTCTCTCTCTCTCTCTCTCACTCTTGGTATGAGTGTGAGTGTATGAGTGCCTGTGCTTGAGTATATATATATATGTGTGTGTGTGTGTGTGTGTGTGTGTGTGTGTGTGTGTGTGTGTGTGTGTGTGTGTGTGTGTGTTGAGTGTGAGTGCGGGTGTATATGAGTGTGTATGTGTGTATGAGTGTGTATGTGTGAGTGTCTCACTCTCACTCTCGGTATGAGTGTGAGTGTATTAGTGCATGTGCTTGAGTATGTGTGTCTGCGTGTGTGGGGGGGGGAATATGTGTGTGTGCATGCATGTGTGTGTGAGAGAGAGTGTTGACAAAACCCATTATAGACTGACCTCCCTTCTCAAAACGTTATCTTTATAATATTAGATTTTTAATAGCGAAGAAAAAACATCAGCGTTTAGACTTACTGTTAAACCACCGATTATAAGTTAAGAGGTGATAAACTTGTTTATGGCTGAGGTAAGTGACTTTTTAGAGATGGCAGATGGATAGCTAGTAAATCTATTGAAAAATTCAACTCACAAACAATGGCCTGTTAGTTGAGCTTTACTAAGCACCACACGAGGCGCCCTGGCGATTAATGTCAGCCATCTCAGTCAAACTTTAGTAAATTCTCATATTGCCATAATTATTTGTCTATAAGACGCACTATTTTTCAGCTCAAAAGTTAAGGGTGCGTATTATACACAATAGATATTGGATTAACTTTTTTTCTGCCTGCATACCTCACCATATTTTTGACAGGATGACAGAAAGTAAGTTACGTCTATGGTCCAAATTAATGTCGTTTAAACTGTTACAGAGAAATATCCACTGGAATATGTGTTTGTTTATGATTTTGTTTCTCATAATCTGTGCATTATTTTTACTACAAGGTTATGGCATTTTTGTGCGAACATGTCCGTATGGTTGGTTGGATAGTTGGTTGGTTTTATGGCATATCAACCTTCATAGGCTATTTAATGCCAAATTCTGCTTATATATATATATATATATATCGCCTAAAATTTCTAAACGAATACTTAGCAGATAACGTTTTAGATAAGCAGGATCTCATTTTTTTAAGCATACGATTAAATGGTTTCAATTAATCATAATCTTTGGTACAACTCTGTCTTTCAAGAAGGACAGAACGTCATCCATTTTGACATTGTCGAATGATCGCTCAAACGATTCACCTTGAAAAATCACTTTCTGATGAGAACGAAATCTCAACATTCTATGAGAACGTGTTTAACGGTGTAAGGCGCTTGACATGTCGAACACTGTCGTTGTTGTTGGTGTTTCAGTATGAAATAGTGAGTAACTCTTGTATGACCAATGCACAATTGGGATATAATGACTTGTTCTCTTCTTGATTTTCTCATAGCTGGTCTCTATTCTCTTTGGGTTTCAAGTCAGTATACGGAATACTAAATTTGTCGGGGTTAGGTCTAAGGCCAACTTGGCTGCCGAGTCTGCTCTTTCATTTCCTCTCATTCCAATGTGGCTTTGGGATCCAACATATAAGGGTTTCTTTACAATTTGACATAGAGTCTAATATACTCAACAGTTTATATCCGTATGTTTGCCCTAAGTACAGTGTAAATTTTGTTTTTTAAGACATAATAATGAAAATTATATGAATCCTTATTTTTATTCAGTAAGAAGCGAAAAAAAGTTGAACAAATGTTCAAAACATTTGTTCAATTCAGTGCGTATTATACACGAGAATTATTTTCCAGAATTTCCTAGCCCAAAGTGAGGAGTGTATGTTGTACATGTGTAAGTATTAGGCACAAATAATTACTGTAATCAACGTAAAGTGTACAAACGAGTTTTTATGTGTTTTTATTCAATATTTAAGTGAGGGTTTTTTAGGATTTTTTAATATCTATTTGAACTGAAATACTCAAAGATCAATATCATATATCATTAACAAAAAAAAAACAAAAATAGAAAATACTATTAGTATGTAATTAAATTATTTTAGTCTATTATGGATGTCCAGAAATGTAAAAACAAAAAAATATATATAAATACCAAGTTGCGGTTTACAAAAACAGTACTCTTTTAAACTATTGCGAACAATTAAGCTAATTACCGCTCTGAAACACCATAGCAAAAGCTGAACAAATCAGATTTTCAAATCGTATTGTTAACGTCATAAGTGATTGTATATTTTCTCGTTAATTTCAAATCATGCTTAATGACTGGGTTTTGTTAATCACAGTGTCCTGGAAAAAAAAGAGAAAAACCGACTCGGAAAGTAAATACGTTCCTTTATGTAAAAGCAACAAACGGAAATTTTAATCGAGTGAAAATTATTTTCTTTCTTCATTATGTGTCATGACTGTTATATAATTTTGTGCGACGTGAGTTCTCTCTCTTACTATCTCTCTCTCTCTCTATATATATATATATATCCCTCTCTCTCTCTCTCTCTCTCTTCTTCTTCTTCTTCTTCTCTCTCTCACTCTTTCTCTGTCTCTCTCTCTATATATATATCCCCCTCTCTCTCTCTCTTCCTCTCTCTCTCTATATATATCCCTCTCTCTCTCTCTTTTCTTTTCTCTCTCTCTCTTCTTCTCTCTCACTCTTTCACTGTCTCTCTCTATATATATATATCCCTGTCTCTCTCTCTTCTTCTCTCTCTCCTCTCTCTCTCTCTATATATATATATCCTTCTCTCTCTCTTCTTCTTCTTCTCTCTCTCTCTTCTTCTCTCTCTCACTCTTTCTCTCTCTATATATATATCCCCCTCTCTCTCTCTTCTCTCTCTCACTCTTTTTCTGTCTCTCTCTCTATATATATATATATCCCTCTCTCTCTCTCTCTCTTTCTTCTTCTCTGTCTCACTCTTCCTCTGTCTCTCTCTCTCTCTCTATATATATATATATATATATATATATAACATAGAAAATTTAAATGAATCCGATGGTATGTAAATAGAAATAGAAATTATGAAACAAAAAGGCATACAGAAGATGAGATTATATAAAGCTGAACCATCTGCCAACATTAAAAGTTTCGGGGGTTTTATATTAGACTATAATTAAGGCAACGTTAATATGTGATGCTGTATCTTCAAAAACTTAATATAATTCGGAAAATACCAGTAAGTAAACAGGATTGCGCGTTTGATATCCTATTTACCAAACCCCTCCGCTCGGGTAGGATATGACACAAGGTCAATTTTTTAAGCGGAGTTTAACAGGTTTGAATTCAGAGTTTTCCTTCTCCTAGACTAGTCGCCTCACCAAGGCTGAAGAACCTAGTCTGCCCTACTATTTACCCATAGCTGGAGGGAGAATATTTGGATTCATACCTTTCCCAAGGGTATTAGTGCTATGTGAAATGTAATCAGGTTCGTCCAGGATTTGAACTCGTGTCGTTGTATCCACATCCTGCGACGATAACCATTACACCACGTTTGATATCACTTACTACAACGCCATAGTCCAGCACGTTCGCCTCTGCACCATGAGGACTCGAAACCCTATCGAATACAAATTTTTAATAGTATTACTAGTATTAGATAACAATAATTAAAACCATTAAACTGTGTACAAACGAATGATTAGAATTAATTGAATTATTAGTAATAGCAATTCTTGAAACCATTTAACTGTGTGCAAACAAATGATTGATATTTAATTGAATTAGGAGTTATAGCAATTCTTGAAAATATTAAACTCTGTGCAAACAAATGATTACTCTTTCATAGAATTATTAGTAATAGCAATTCTTGAAACCATTTGACAGTGTGCAAACAAATAATTGATATTTAATTAAATTATAAGTATTTGCAATTCTTGAAACCACTTAACTGTGTGCAAACGAATGTATCAAATATTAACTAGAATTATTAATGTTGGATAACAACACTTGAAACCATTTAACTGCAAACAAGAGATTTGGCTCGTTTAAGAGAATATTACCAACAAATCGCGTACAAACACACACACACACACACATACACACACACACACACATATATATATATATATATATATATATATACGTGGTGCCTTTTTTCTACAGGCATTTAAGATTGTCGAAGACTTTTGAAAATTCACTATGACTAATTTTGAAAATTCACTATGACTAATTTTTATGATTTCAGGTTCAAATGAACAGCTACAGCAGCAAGTAATCTCCGGCTGCAATGCACTTGTTGTACCGTTACAAAAACTTCTCGAAGGCCCCATGGAAGTCCTCTTGTGTGAGCGTGTCAATGACCTTCGTCACAGCCTCTTTTATTTCCTCAATTGTCTCATAACGACAGCCTCTGAGCTTAGGGAATAACCAAAAGTCACGGGGAGCAAGGTCTGGACTATAGGGACGGTGAGGAACTGTCTTGATGCCCATCTTGGTCAAATAGTCTGTGACAAGGATGGAGTTGTGGACTGGTGCATTGTCCTGCTGGAAATGCCACTGACCCAATTTGAAGAGTGCTGGCCTCTTCTGACAGAATCTCTTCCTGAACTCCCTTAAAACCTCAACATAGTAATCATAACCCTAACCCTTTGGCCAATCAACTCTGGTGTATTGACTTCCTTACTCCTGCCACACCTCTCATCATCCCTCACAGACTACCTGCCTTCCTTGAATCTCTTATGCTACTCAAAAATTGATGGTCGATTCATGCAAAATGCTCCAAAAGCAGTCTGAAGAATTCTATACGTTCCTGTGGCATCATTTTTTCCAAGTTTAAAACACAATTTTATTGCATATCGTTCTTCTAAAGTGTCCTCACGTCCAGATTGCATTTTTGAAATTCACCAGCTGTGACAATCAGGCTTCAGTAGGATGTATTCCAATTGCTGCTGTAGCTGTTCATTTAAACCTGAAATCATAAAAATTGGTCAGTCATCTCATAAGATGTATAGCAATAACATACTGAATTTTCAAGAGTCTACGATAATTTTAAATGCCAGTACAAAAAAGTCTGGAAACTTACAAGTGCCTTTATTCGAAACAATTACTTTTATTCAAAACATAGGTACCTTCATTCAAAACATGAGTACCTTTATTCAACATAAGTCATTTTAATTCAAAATATAAGTACTTTTATTCGAAACAATTACTTTTATTCAAAACATAGGTACCTTCATTCAAAATATATATACCTTTATTCAAAGCATGGTTACCTTCATTCCCAAGAGTATGAACGCTATATGAAATCCAAACAACCTCATCAAGGTTTTAAACACGATTGGCCGAGTCCATTTCTCAGGATGTTAACCGCCATACCATTCTTTCTGTTCACGTTATCACAGAATAAAGCAAAAAAACATTAAGCAACGATCTCTTTCTAAGGATTTTTTTCACCTGACTGCAAAAAAATACAACAGAATTCTTAATTTAAAAGTTCTACTTTTAATCTTAAAATGCGTGCTTGTTTCCAAGTTCAAATAAGAAATAAAAGTCGTTCTTCGATCAAATAGTTTTATAAGTTGTTATTTATTAAGCTTTGCTTAGTCTGTCACATAAGCATCAGGTTTGTTTGTTTGTTTGTTTGTGTTTTACACCATATCAACCTTTGTTTGTTATTCAATGCCAAATCCATTTTTATACAAATAATCACTTCTATTTCAAACAATTCAGTTTAGTTAAACAGTTCTAATTCAAAAAATTCAGTTTTGTATAAGTATAGATTTTATCAAAAACAGTTCTATTTGAAGCAATTCAGTTTAACGTAAGTACAGTTTCAATGTCAAAAACAGTTCCATTTAAAACGATTCCGTTTTCCATAATAACGTAGTTTAAATGTCAAAGCAGATCTATTTCAAGCAATTTAGTTTAGCATAGTACGCAGTTTCGTTCTATTTGACCCATAGATAGGACCCTATCAGATGTTACAACTCTGGGCCAGAGTGAACCTGGGAGCGATGGCAATAAAGGATACTCCGCATTCCACAAAGCTCCAACATTACTGGAGCCTCACCATCAGATTGTTGAGGGGGTTTTACTCCTCTGCATAGAACCAGTCGGTGTATTCTACAGCCTCAGCCGACTGTTCCACCAGGACACTCGTTGGGGGAGAGAAGTCTTACCTCTCTGCAGAGAAGCAGTGAGTTTATTCTACAGCCTCAGCCAACTGGGCAACTCGTTTCGGAGGTCTTACCCCTCTACAGTGAAGCAGTCGGTGTATTCTACGGCCCTTGCCGAATGGACTCTCGTTAGGTGAGTCTTTCCCCTCTGCAGAGAAGCAGTCGGTGTATTCTATATACCCCCCCATTCTTTGTGTCATGCGGAGTACCCTTCATTGCCATCGTTCCCTAATCCACGCTGACCCGATGTGGTAGCTTCTGATAGGGTCCTATCTATGGGTCAAGTAGAACTATTTGATATTTATACTATGTATTGGCCTAGTAGATTGTTCGCCAATCGCCAATCGTCCAGAAGACCAGGGTTCTAACCCTATGTTGAATCATATCAAAATCTCAAAAAATGGTACTTGATTCTACCTTGCTTAACACTCAGCATTATAAGGTAAGGATCAAGAGTAACGTAGAGCAATCCAGAGAAGGGAGTAGCACCCTCCCATACACCTCGGTGTGGTAGCTATGAAAAGGTAGCCTTCGAGTCATCCTCGACTAAGGTTGCCAACTTTACTTACTTTACTTTTATTTATGCTAAACTGAATTGTTTGAAATAGAACTGTTTTTACATTTAACTGTGTATTCATATTAGATAGAAATAAGTGAAACCATTCAACTGTGTGAAAAAATGAGCCTCAGCTCTTTTTAAAATATCAATCATATATTTAATGTAGATGTATAAAGAGGATTTAGCATTAAATGACCTCCAATGGTTGATATGCCATAAAACCTAATCAAACTAAATTATATATATATTTAGTATATATGTATAAAGAGGATTAGGTATTAAATGACTTGCGGTGGTTGATATGCCATAAAACCAAACAAAAAAAACTTCTTTCGTGTCTATGAAATCTATCCGGGTCTTTTCATATATTCTTTTCTGATTACTCCATACTAAGGTTTTGATATCTACTCAAGTGATCTCGTGTCTGTTATTCTATGTATCAAGCTGTTATATAACATATGACATGGATTTTCGGTTCGTTCCTAGTGACCCCGTGTGCTTTAACAAGCAGTCAGTTTGTGATTAGTAAACAGTGAGATGACAGCGCGTCATGGCAGTCGGTTTCAACAGGTGTGTAACCGGAAGGAGACCACGTGATGAGAACCACGCGGTAAGATTTAGACAGAGTACTGAGAATCGGAGTCGATAGAGAGAAACGCATCCGATCAGAGCGTCTCTGATGTCGCTGACGATACGGCCTGCAAGGGAGTGCAAGCGTGGCACCCCCTGGCTCCCGGAAGAAGATATGGGACAAGAAGAAGTCCCCTCTCTGAGTATATGTCTCTCTATCTATCTCTCAACTAACAACAAACTGTAGGCCCCTTGCGAGAATAAAATGAGATAAATTTTTATAAACAATAGTGTTTCGTTCGTTCATTGAATTTCGTATTATTATTTTTATGGGCATACAACAAAGCTATGGAATTGTTTTCGTATCTTCCAATCAATCTATCTTAATCTAATCAAAAAATCAGCCTTTTTCTCAATCTATCAATTATTGACTATCTAAAATGTGTTCTAACATATTTCAGCGCTTAGTTCGTGCGCTGTAATTAGAGAAAAGCGGACAATGCTTCGTTTTACAGGGTGTTTCACATTTGTTGAAATAAAAAAGCGCCCTCTCAGATCTTCCCTTTTTCTCTTTCTCGTTTCAGATTACTGCTGAGAAATGGTGTAACGCTACAGTACCAAAGGGAATATGGGTGTAACGTTACCCTTTAAACAAGACACGAAACAGAACTGCTGGTTTCTTGATACGAAAATTTAATGATTCAACTGTTTTTACAGTAGCCACCACAAAACGAAAGATATGGGCACATTGTCCAATAGATAGACAAAAACACAGTGTCCAATATATAGACAAAAGCTTTAACCTGTTCCTGGCGAGACGGAGAACCACTAACTTCATTTCTTCTCCATCCGACTAAGCCCTACCCCAACAGGGCTGCTCGTCTCAACTGTCGCTTTCTCCGACTGGAACTCAAACTGGAACTCGAACTGACCGACTCAGCGTCTTAGAACTCTTCTTATATATTCTTCTCTTATTCTCTAAATTAATCTGTTAATAACACGTAATCAATAAAACTTTCCAGTGCCATGTCACTCTAAATATCAGCTGACATGTGTCGAAATGTTTAGTGTAACATTTCGCCGACAACTGATATAAAAAAAAAAGAACCTTTATTATAACAGGGGCTGACACGCGCAATACAAAATAAGGTCTACCTGCTTTGACCTTTTCAACTCGAATTTGCAACTACAAACTCAAAGCTTTAACTAGCACACAATTTATCACGAAAAGAAAATAATTAACTAAAATAATTAATTAGACTCCCTAATTATATTACAATAGTCAACATTTTGATATACTTAACCAAATATAACGAAATCTTGCATTGAACAATGGAGCAGATCTTTTGCGTGAAGACATATTACGAAACTAAGTCTTTCAATATTGTTCAAACAAGATACAGAAGAAAGTTCAATTTCAACACATTTTCAAACATGGCCCAATCGGCTGGGGCTGTAGAATAGATTGACAGCATCTCTGCAGAGGGATAAGATTCCCCCCACCCCATGAATATCCTGATATGACACTAAACAATCTTGGCCCAATCGGCTAGGGCTGTAGAATACATTGACTGCTGCTCTGCAGAGGGGTAAGATTTCACCGACGAGTGTCCTAGTATATCACACTAAACAATCTGATGATGAGGCTCCAAACAATGCTGGAGCTTTGGGGAATGCGGAGCACACCTTCATTGCTATCGCTCCTAGATCCATTCAGGCCTGGGGTAGTAGCACTTGATAGGTTCCTATCTATGGATAAAATAGAATTAAACTGTGCGCTTATGCTAAACTGAATTGCTTGGAATAGGATGCTTTTACATTTAAACTATGTACTTATGCTAAACTGAATTGTTTGAAATAGAAGTGTTTATATGTATAAAAATGGACTTGGCATTAAACAACCAACAATTGTTGATATGCTATAAAACCCAACCAAACTTAAACCTAAACATTTCCAAACAGTAGTTAGATTTCCCCGTTGGTCAAGAACTTTGAAGCTAGTGGCACTTGTGATGATCGTAGGTCAACAGGTTCCTCACCATCACGGTCAGTCGGCCGGAGACTGTCCAGGTCTTTGCGACAGAGCCCGCCGGATATCTGGAGCATATATTTTCGGGCTCCTCTTGAAATCTTTAATTCATGTTAGAGACGAAATGTTTGTAGATCCTAAAATGTTATCCTTTTACCTTTCAATAAATCTAACTTCCATTTATCAATCATTTTTGCTCCTTGATTTGTACCTGGTTCTTTTGTAACAAAAATTCTGAAATACCCAGTTCTTCCCAGAGCGGAAGTTCTATCAGCCTTCAAAATCAGCATTCGTAATTATGTTTTTTACCGAGGCTCGAACACCGGCCACTGGTAACGGTGAAAAATTATTTGAGACATTAAGTACGCCTGAGTCAATAGAAATTTGTAATTCTAAGTGTAAACTTTTTTTGACTGAGGTATTTACTAGTCTGGCACAAGATTCTAATACTGAGTCATCCATTTGGAATTGAACTAATTACAATGGCAATACTACTTATATCTTGATTATTGAACAACGGCAAACATCTAAGACATATTTCTGTGCAGTCGGTAGCGCTTGGAATATGCCCATTGAGCCCAACAAAAGAGGGTGTCCCGAGTGTGAAACTAAACTGCGTCTGATAGTAAAGCTCCAGTTCAAGAGATCTGGGAAGTGTGAAGTACTCCTACACTAAAATTACTCCCAATTTTACTCTAATCTAGTGGATAGTTTGACTCCCATTTTAAGAATCACTGCTTTTTTGTTTGCATTCCTCGCTTTTCATTTTGTGGTGCTGTTCATGTATGTAAGTAATAAGCAAAATTAACCTTGTGAATGGTGTGGCCCCCAGTTTGGGAATCATTGCTTTTTTGCATTCCTCACCATTCAATTTTGTGGTGCTGTTCATGTATGCATGCAATCAGTAAAAATAACATAGCGAATGGCGGAGCCCCCAGTTTGAGAATAATATAAGTAGCTTTCGTCACATTTTATTTTGTGGCGCCGTTCATGTGCGTATGTAATAGGGAATAATAACCTTGTTAATGGTGTGGCCTCCAGTTTGGGAATAACAGCTTTTTTTTTTATATACACCCCTTTTTTTTATTTTGTGGCACCGTTCATGTGCGTATGTAATAGTAAATAATAACGTTGTTGATGGTTTGGCCTCCAGTTTGGGAATGACAACTTTTTTTTTATATACACCCCTCTCTTTTTATTTTGTGGCGCCGTCCATATGCGTATGTAATAGGAAATAATAACCTTGTTGATGGTGTGGCCTCCAGTTTGGGAATGACAGCTTTTTTTTATATACACCCCTCTCTTTTTATTTGGTGGCGCCGTTCATATGCGTATGTAATAGGAAATAATAACCTTGTTGATGGTGTGGCCTCCAGTTTGGGAATGACAGCTTTTTTTTTATATATACACCCCACTCTTTTTATTTTGTGGCGTCGTTCATGTGCATATGTAATAAGAAATAATAACCTTGTTGATGGTTTGGCCTCTAGTTTGGGAATAACAGCTTTTTTTTTTCATATACACCCATCTCTTTTTATTTTGTGGCGCCGTTCATGTGCGTATGTAATAGGAAATAATAACCTTGTTGATGGTGTGTCCTCCAGTTTGGGAATAACAGCTTTTTTTTATATACACCCCTCTCTTTTTATTTTGTGGCGTCGTTCATGTGCGTAAGTAATAGGAAATAATAACCTTGTTGATGGTGTGGCCTCCAGTTTGGGAATGACAGCTTTTTTTTTATATACACCCCACTCTTTTTATTTTGTGGCGTCGTTCATGTGCGTAGGTAATAGGAAATAATAACCTTGTTGATGGTTTGGCCTCCAGTTTGGGAATGACAGCTTTTTTTTTATATACACCCCTCTCTTTTTATTTTGTGGCGCCGTTCATGTGCGTATGTAATAGGAAAAAATAACCTTGTTGATGGTTTGGCCTCCAGTTTCGGAATAACAGCTTTTTTTTATATACACCCCTCTCTTTTTATTTTGTGGCGTCATTCATGTGCGTATGTAATAGGAAATAATAACCTTGTTGATGGTGAGACCTCCAGTTTGGGAATAACAGCTTATTTTTTATATACACCCCTGTCTTTTTATTTTGTGGCGTCGTTCATGTGCGTATGTAATAGGAAATAATAACCTTGTTGATGGTGTGGCCTCCAGTTTGGGAATGACAGCTTTTTTTTTTTTTATACACCCCTGTCTTTTTATTTTGGGGCGTCGTGCATTGTCGTATGTAATAGTAAATAATAACCTTGTTGATGGTGTGGCCTCCAGTTTGGGAATAACAGCTTTTTTTTTTATATACACCCAACTTTTTTTATTTTGTAGCGCCGATCATGTGCGTATGTAATAGGAAATAATAACCTTGTTGATGGTGTGGCCACCAGTTTGGGAATAACAGCTTTTTTTTTTATATACACCCCTCTCTTTTTATTTTGTGGCGTCGTTCATGTGCGTATGTAATAGGAAATAATAACCTTGTTGATGGTTTGGCCACCAGTTTGGGAATGACAGCTTTTTTTTTATATACACCCCTCACTTTTTATTTTGTGGCGTCGTTCATGTGCGTATGTAATAGGAAATAATAACCTTGTTGATGGTGTGGCCTCCAGTTTGGGAATGACAGCCTTTTTTTTTATATACACGCCTCTCTTTTTATTTTGTGGCGCCGTTCATGTGCGTATGTAATAGGGAATAATAACCTTGTTGATGGTGTGGCCTCCAGTTTGGGAATGACAGCTTTTTTTTTTTTTATATACACCCCTCTCTTTTTATTTTGTGGCGTCGTTCATGTGCGTATGTAATAGGAAATAATAACCATGTTGATGGTTTGGCCTCCAGTTTGGGAATGACAGCTTTTTTTTTTATATACACCCCTCTCTTTTTATTTTGTGGCGCCGTTCATGTGCGTATGAAATAGGGAATAATAACCTTGTTGATGGTTTGGCCTCCAGTTTGGGAATGACAGCTTTTTTTTATATACACCCCTCTCTTTTTATTTTGTGGCGCCGTTCATGTGCGTATGTAATAGGAAATAATAACCTTGTTGATGGTTTGGCCTCCAGTTTGGGAATGACAGCTTTTTTTTTTTATACACCCCTCTCATTTTATTTTGTGGCGTCGTTCATGTGCGTATGTAATAGGAAATAATAACCTTGTTGATGGTGTGGCCACCAGTTTGGGAATGACAGCTTTTTTTTTTATATACACCCCTCTCTTTTTATTTTGTGGCGTCGTTCATGTGCGTATGTAATAGGAAATAATAACCATGTTGATGGTTTGGCCTCCAGTTTGGGAATGACAGCTTTTTTTTTATATACACCCCTCTCTTTTTATTTTGTGGCGCCGTTCATGTGCGTATGTAATAGGAAATAATAACCTTGTTGATGGTTTGGCCTCCAGTTTGGGAATGACAGCTTTTTTTTTATATACACCCCCCTCTTTTTATTTTGTGGCGCCGTTCATGTGCGTATGTAATAGGAAATAATAACCTTGTTGATGGTTTGGCCTCCAGTTTGGGAATGACAGCTTTTTTTTTCATATACACATCTCTCTTTTTCTTTTGTGGCGCCCTTCATGTGCGTATGTAATAGGAAATAATAACCTTGTTGATAGTGTGGCCTCCAGTTTGGGAATGACAGCTTTTTTTTTTTTATATACACCCCTCTCTTTTTATTTCGTGGAACCGTTCATGTGCGTATGTAATAGGAAATAATAACCTTGTTGATGGTGTGGCCTCCAGTTTGGGAATGACAGCTTTTTTTTTTATATACACCCGGCTCTTTTTATTTTGTGGCGCAGTTCATGTGCGTATGTAATAGGAAATAATAACCTTGTTGATGGTGTGGCCTCCAGTTTGGGAATGACAGCTTTTTTTTTATATACACCCCTGTCTTTTTATTTTGTGGCGTCGTTCATGTGCGTATGTAATAGGAAATAATAACCTTGTTGATGGTGTGGCCTCCAGTTTGGGAATGACAGCTTTTTTTTTATATACACCCCTGTCTTTTTATTTTGGGGCGTCGTGCATTGTCGTATGTAATAGTAAATAATAACCTTGTTGATGGTGTGGCCTCCAGTTTGGGAATAACAGCTTTTTTTTTTATATACACCCAACTTTTTTTATTTTGTAGCGCCGATCATGTGCGTATGTAATAGGAAATAATAACCTTGTTGATGGTGCGGCCACCAGTTTGGGAATAACAGCTTTTTTTTTTATATACACCCCTCTCTTTTTATTTTGTGGCGTCGTTCATGTGCGTATGTAATAGGAAATAATAACCTTGTTGATGGTTTGGCCACCAGTTTGGGAATGACAGCTTTTTTTTTATATACACCCCTCACTTTTTATTTTGTGGCGTTGTTCATGTGCGTATGTAATAGGAAATAATAACCTTGTTGATGGTGTGGCCTCCAGTTTGGGAATGACAGCCTTTTTTTTTATATACACGCCTCTCTTTTTATTTTGTGGCGTCGTTCATGTGCGTATGTAATAGGAAATAATAACCATGTTGATGGTTTGGCCTCCAGTTTGGGAATGACAGCTTTTTTTTTTTATATACACCGCTCTCTTTTTATTTTGTGGCGCCGTTCATGTGCGTATGAAATAGGGAATAATAACCTTGTTGATGGTTTGGCCTCCAGTTTGGGAATGACAGCTTTTTTTTATATACACCCCTCTCTTTTTATTTTGTGGCGCCGTTCATGTGCGTATGTAATAGGAAATAATAACCTTGTTGATGGTTTGGCCTCCAGTTTGGGAATGACAGCTTTTTTTTTTTATACACCCCTCTCATTTTATTTTGTGGCGTCGTTCATGTGCGTATGTAATAGGAAATAATAACCTTGTTGATGGTGTGGCCACCAGTTTGGGAATGACAGCTTTTTTTTTTATATACACCCCTCTCTTTTTATTTTGTGGCGTCGTTCATGTGCGTATGTAATAGGAAATAATAACCATGTTGATGGTTTGGCCTCCAGTTTGGGAATGACAGCTTTTTTTTTATATACACCCCTCTCTTTTTATTTTGTGGCGCCGTTCATGTGCGTATGTAATAGGAAATAATAACCTTGTTGATGGTTTGGCCTCCAGTTTGGGAATGACAGCTTTTTTTTTTATATACACCCCCCTCTTTTTATTTTGTGGCGCCGTTCATGTGCGTATGTAATAGGAAATAATAACCTTGTTGATGGTTTGGCCTCCAGTTTGGGAATGACAGCTTTTTTTTTCATATACACATCTCTCTTTTTCTTTTGTGGCGCCCTTCATGTGCGTATGTAATAGGAAATAATAACCTTGTTGATAGTGTGGCCTCCAGTTTGGGAATGACAGCTTTTTTTTTTTTATATACACCCCTCTCTTTTTATTTCGTGGAACCGTTCATGTGCGTATGTAATAGGAAATAATAACCTTGTTGATGGTGTGGCCTCCAGTTTGGGAATGACAGCTTTTTTTTTTATATACACCCGGCTCTTTTTATTTTGTGGCGCAGTTCATGTGCGTATGTAATAGGAAATAATAACCTTGTTGATGGTGTGGCCTCCAGTTTGGGAATGACAGCTTTTTTTTTATATACACCCCTGTCTTTTTATTTTGTGGCGTCGTTCATGTGCGTATGTAATAGGAAATAATAACCTTGTTGATGGTGTGGCCTCCAGTTTGGGAATGACAGCTTTTTTTTTATATACACCCCTGTCTTTTTATTTTGGGGCGTCGTGCATTGTCGTATGTAATAGTAAATAATAACATTGTTGATGGTGTGGCCTCCAGTTTGGGAATAACAGCTTTTTTTTTATATACACCCATCTTTTTTTATTTTGTGGCGCCGATCATGTGCGTATGTAATAGGAAATAATAACCTTGTTGATGGTGTGGCCACCAGTTTGGGAATAACAGCTTTTTTTTTTATATACACCCCTCTCTTTTTATTTTGTGGCGTCGTTCATGTGCGTATGTAATAGGAAATAATAACCTTGTTGATGGTTTGGCCACCAGATTGGGAATGACAGCTTTTTTTTTATATACACCCCTCACTTTTTATTTTGTGGCGTCGTTCATGTGCGTATGTAATAGGAAATAATAACCTTGTTGATGGTGTGGCCTCCAGTTTGGGAATGACAGCCTTTTTTTTTATATATACGCCTCTCTTTTTATTTTGTGGCGCCGTTCATGTGCGTATGTAATAGGGAATAATAACCATGTTGATGGTGTGGCCTCCAGTTTGGGAATGACAGCTATTTTTTTTTTTATATACACCCCTCTCTTTTTATTTTGTGGCGTCGTTCATGTGCGTATGTAATAGGAAATAATAACCATGTTGATGGTTTGGCCTCCAGTTTGGGAATGACAGCTTTTTTTTTTATATACACCCCTCTCTTTTTATTTTGTGGCGTCGTTCATGTGCGTATGAAATAGGGAATAATAACCTTGTTGATGGTTTGGCCTCCAGTTTGGGAATGACAGCTTTTTTTTATATACACCCCTCTCCTTTTATTTTGTGGCGCCGTTCATGTGCGTATGTAATAGGAAATAATAACCTTGTTGATGGTGTGGCCACCAGTTTGGGAATGACAGCTTTCTTTTTTTTATACACCCCTCTCATTTTATTTTGTGGCGTCGTTCATGTGCGTATGTAATAGGAAATAATAACCTTGTTGATGGTGTGGCCACCAGTTTGGGAATGACAGCTTTTTTTTTTATATACACCCCTCTCTTTTTATTTTGTGGCGTCGTTCATGTGCGTATGTAATAGGAAATAATAACCATGTTGATGGTTTGGCCTCCAGTTTGGGAATGACAGCTTTTTTTTTATATACACCCCTCTCTTTTTATTTTGTGGCGCCGTTCATGTGCGTATGTAATAGGAAATAATAACCTTGTTGATGGTTTGGCCTCCAGTTTGGGAATGACAGCTTTTTTTTTTTATATACACCCCCCTCTTTTTATTTTGTGGCGCCGTTCATGTGCGTATGTAATAGGAAATAATAACCTTGTTGATGGTTTGGCCTCCAGTTTGGGAATGACAGCTTTTTTTTTCATATACACATCTCTCTTTTTCTTTTGTGGCGCCCTTCATGTGCGTATGTAATAGGAAATAATAACCTTGTTGATAGTGTGGCCTCCAGTTTGGGAATGACAGCTTTTTTTTTTTTATATACACCCCTCTCTTTTTATTTTGTGGAACCGTTCATGTGCGTATGTAATAGGAAATAATAACCTTGTTGATGGTGTGGCCTCCAGTTTGGGAATGACAGCTTTTTTTTTTATATACACCCGGCTCTTTTTATTTTGTGGCGCAGTTCATGTGCGTATGTAATAGGAAATAATAACCTTGTTGATGGTTTGGCCTCCAGTTTGGGAATGACAGCTTTTTTTTTTATATACACCCCTCTCTTTTTATTTTGTGGCGTCGTTCATGTGCGTATGTAATAGGAAATAATAACCTTGTTGATGGTGTGGCCTCCAGTTTTGGAATGACAGCTTTTTTTTTTTATATACACCCCTCTCTTTTTATTTTGTGGCGCCGTTCATGTGCGTACTTAATAGGGAATAATAACCTTGTTGATGGTTTGGCCTCCAGTTTGGGAATGACTGCTTTTTTTTATATATACACCCCTCTCTTTTTATTTTGTGGTGCCGTTCATGTGTGTATGTAATAGGAAATAATAACCTTGTTCATGGTGTGGCCTCCAGTTTGGGAATGACAGCTTTTTTTTTATATACACCCCTCTCTTTTTATTTTGTGGCGTCGTTCCTGTGCATATGTAATAGGAAATAATAACCTTGTTGATGGTTTGGCCTCCAGTTTGGGAATAACAGCTTTTTTTTATATACACCCCTCTCTTTTTATTTTGTGGCGTCGTTCATGTGCGTATGTAATAGGAAATAATAACCTTGTTGATGGTTTGGCCTCCTGTTTGGGAATGACAGCTTTTTTTTTCATATACACCCCTCTGTTTTTATTTTGTGGCGTCGTTCATGTGCGTATGTAATAGGAAATAATAACCTTGTTGATGGTGTGGCCTCCAGTTTGGGAATGACAGCTTTTTTTTTTTTATATACACCCCTCTCTTTTTATTTTGTGGAACCGTTCATGTGCGTATGTAATAGGAAATAATAACCTTGTTGATGGTTTGGCCTCCAGTTTGGGAATGACAGCTTTTTTTTTTTTCATATACACCCCTCTCTTTTTATTTTGTGGCGCCGTTCATGTGCGTATGTAATAGGAATTAATAACCTTGTTGATGGTGTGGCCTCCAGTTTGGGAATAACAGCTTTTTTTTTTATATACACCCCTCTCTTTTTATTTTGTGGCGCCGTTCATGTGCGTATGTAATAGGGAATAATAACCTTGTTGATGGTGTGGCCTCCAGTTTGGGAATAACAGCTTTTTTTTTATATATACACCCCTCTCTTTTTATTTTGTGGAACCGTTCATGTGCGTATGTAATAGGAAACAATAACCTTGTTGATGGTGTGGCCTCCAGTTTGGGAATAACAGCTTTTTTTTTTATATACACCACTCTCTTTTTATTTTGTGGCGTCGTTCATGTGCGTATGTAATAGGAAATAATAACCTTGTTGATGGTTTGGCCTCCTGTTTGGGAATGACAGCTTTTTTTTTTATATACACCCCTCTCTTTTTATTTTGTGGCGCCGTTCATGTGCGTATGAAATAGGGAATAATAACCTTGTTGATGGTTTGGCCTCCAGTTTGGGATTGACAGCTTTTTTTTTTTTATATACGCCCTTCTCTTTTTATTTTGTGGCGCCGTTCATGTGCGTATGTAATAGGAAATAATAACCTTGTTGATGGTGTGGCCTCCAGTTTCGGAATGACAGCTTTTTTTTTTATATACGCCCTTCTCTTTTTATTTTGTGGCGCCGTTCATGTGCGTATGTAATAGGAAATAATAACCTTGTTGATGGTGTGGCCTCCAGTTTGGGAATGACAGCTTTTTTTTTTTATATACACCCCTCTCTTTTTATTTTGTGGCGCTGTTAATGTGCGTATGTAATAGGAAATAATAACCTTGTTGATGGTTTGACCTCCAGTTTGGGAATGACAGCTTTTTTTTTATATACACCCCTCTCTTTTTTTTTTGTGGCGTCGTTCATGTGCGTATGTAATAGGAAATAATAACCTTGTTGATGGTTTGGCCTCCTGTTTGGGAAAAACAGCTTTTTTTATATATACACCCCTCTCTTTTTATTTTGTGGCGCCGTTCATGTGCGTATGTAATAGGAAATAATAACCTTGTTGATGGTTTGGCCTCCAGTTTGGGAATGACAGCTTTTTTTTTTATACAGCCCTCTCATTTTATTTTGTGGCGTCGTTCATGTGCGTATGTAATAGGAAATAATAACCTTGTTGATGGTGTGGCCTCCAGTTTGGGAATGACAGCTTTTTTTTTTATATACACCCCTCTCTTTTTATTTTGTGGCGTCGTTCATGTGCGTATGTAATAGGAAATAATAACCATGTTGATGGTTTGGCCTCCAGTTTGGGAATGACAGCTTTTTTTTATATATACACCCCTCCTTTTTTATTTTGTGGCGCCGTTCATGTGCGTATGTAATAGGAAATAATAACCTTGTTGATGGTTTGGCCTCCAGTTTGGGAATGACAGCTTTTTTTTTTATATACACCCCCCTCTTTTTATTTTTTGGCGCCGTTCATGTGCGTATGTAATAGGAAATAATAACCTTGTTGATGGTTTGGCCTCCACTTTGGGAATGACAGCTTTTTTTTTTATATACACCCCTCTCTTTTTATTTTGTGGCGCCCTTCATGTGCGTATGTAATAGGAAATAATAACCTTGTTGATGGTTTGGCCTCCAGTTTGGGAATGACAGCTTTTTTTTTCATATACACATCTCTCTTTTTATTTTGTGGCGCCGTTCATGTGCGTATGTAATAGGAAATAATAATCTTGTTGATGGTGTGGCCTCTAGTTTAGGGATGACAGCTTTTTTTTTATATACACCCCTCTCTTTTTATTTTGTGGCGCCGTTCATGTGCGTATGTAATAGGAAATAATAACTTTGTTGATAGTGTGGCCTCCAGTTTGGGAATGACAGCTTTTTTTTTTTTATATACACCCCTCTCTTTTTATTTTGTGGCGCCGTTCATGTGCGTATGTAATAGGAAATAATAACCTTGTTGATGGTTAGGCCTCCAGTTTGGGAATGACAGCTTTTTTTTTATATACACCCCTCTCTTTTTATTTTGTGGCGCCGTTCATGTGCGTATGTAATAGGAAATAATAATCTTGTTGATGGTGTGGCCTCTAGTTTAGGGATGACAGCTTTTTTTTTATATACACCCCTCTCTTTTTATTTTGTGGCGCCGTTCATGTGCGTATGTAATAGGAAATAATAACCTTGTTGATAGTGTGGCCTCCAGTTTGGGAATGACAGCTTTTTTTTATATACACCCCTCTCTTTTTATTTTTAGCGCCGTTCATGTGCTTGTGTAATAGGGAATAATAACCTTGTTGATGGTGTGGCCTCCAGTTTGGGAATAACAGCTTTTTTTTTTATATACACCCCTCTCTTTTTATTTTGTGGCGCCGTTCATGTGCGTATGTAATAGGAAATAATAACCTTGTTGATGGTGTGGCCTCCAGTTTGGGAATGACAGCTTTTTTTTTATATACACCCCTCTGTTTTTATTTTGTGGCGTCGTTCATGTGCGTATGTAATAGGAAATAATAACCTTGTTGATGGTGTGGCCTCCAGTTTGGGAATGACAGCTTTTTTTTTTATATACACCCCTGTTTTTTTATTTTGTGGCGTCGTTCATGTGCGTATGTAATAGGAAATAATAACCTTGTTGATGGTATGGCCTCCAGTTTGGGAATGACAGCTTTTTTTTTTATATATACACCCCTCCCTTTTTATTTTGTGGCGTCGTTCATGTGCGTATGTAATAGGAAATAATAACCTTGTTGATGGTGTCGCCTCCAGTTTGGGAATGACAGCTTTTTTTTTTATATATACACCCCTCTCTTTTTATTTTGTGGCGCCGTTCATGTGCGTATGTAATAGGAAATAATAACCTTGTTGATGGTTTGGCCTCCAGTTTGGGAAACACTGCTTTTTTTATATATATACACCCCTCTCTTTTTATTTTGTGGTGCCGTTCATGTGTGTATGTAATAGGAAATAATAACCTTGTTGATGGTGTGGCCTCCAGTTTGGGAATGACAGCTATTTTTTTATATACACCCCTCTCTTTTTATTTTGTGGAACCGTTCATGTGCGTATGTAATAGGAAATAATAACCTTGTTGATAGTGTGGCCTCCAGTTTGGGAATGACAGCATTTTTTTTATATACACCCCGCTCTTTTTATTTTGTGGCGCCGTTCATGTGCGTATGTAATAGGAATTAATAACCTTGTTGATGGTGTGGCCCTCAGTTTGGGAATAACAGCTTTTTTTTTATATACACCCCTCTCTTTTTATTTTGTGGCGCCGTTCATGTGCGTATGTAATAGGGAATAATAACCTTGTTGATGGTTTGGCCTCTAGTTTGGGAATGACAGCTTTTTTTTTATATATACACCCCCCTCTTTTTATTTTGTGGCGTCGTTCATGTGCGTATGTAATAGGAAATAATAACCTTGTTGATGGTTTGGCCTCCAGTTTGGGAATGACAGCTTTTTTTTTATATACACCCCTCTCTTTTTATTTTGTGGCGTCGTTCCTGTGCGTATGTAATAGGAAATAATAACCTTGTTGATGGTTTGGCCTCCAGTTTGGGAATAACAGCTTTTTTTTTATATACACCCCTCTCTTTTTATTTTGTGGCGTCGTTCATGTGCGTATGTAATAGGAAATAATAACCTTGTTGATGGTGTGGCCTCCAGTTTGGGAATGACAGCTTTTTTTTTTTTATATACACCCTCTCTTTTTATTTTGTGGCGTCGTTCATGTGCGTATGTAATAGGAAATAATAACCTTGTTGATGGTGTGGCCTCCAGTTTGGGAATGACAGCTTTTTTTTTTATATATACACCCCTCTCTTTTTATTTTGTGGCGTCGTGCATGTGCGTATGTAATAGGAAATAATAACCTTCTTGATGGTGTGGCCTCCAGTTTGGGAATGACAGCTTTTTTTTTTTTATATACACCCCTCTTTTTTTATTTTGTGGCGCCCTTCATGTGCGTATGTAATAGGAAATAATAACCTTGTTGATGGTTAGGCCTCCAGTTTGGGAATGACAGCTTTTTTTTTATATACACCCCTCTCTTTTTATTTTGTGGCGCCGTTCATGTGCGTATGTAATAGGAAATAATAATCTTGTTGATGGTGTGGCCTCTAGTTTAGGGATGACAGCTTTTTTTTTATATACACCCCTCTCTTTTTATTTTGTGGCGCCGTTCATGTGCGTATGTAATAGGAAATAATAACCTTGTTGATAGTGTGGCCTCCAGTTTGGGAATGACAGCTTTTTTTTATATACACCCCTCTCTTTTTATTTTTAGCGCCGTTCATGTGCTTGTGTAATAGGGAATAATAACCTTGTTGATGGTGTGGCCTCCAGTTTGGGAATAACAGCTTTTTTTTTTATATACACCCCTCTCTTTTTATTTTGTGGCGCCGTTCATGTGCGTATGTAATAGGAAATAATAACCTTGTTGATGGTGTGGCCTCCAGTTTGGGAATGACAGCTTTTTTTTTATATACACCCCTCTGTTTTTATTTTGTGGCGTCGTTCATGTGCGTATGTAATAGGAAATAATAACCTTGTTGGTGGTGTGGCCTCCAGTTTGGGAATGACAGCTTTTTTTTTTATATACACCCCTGTTTTTTTATTTTGTGGCGTCGTTCATGTGCGTATGTAATAGGAAATAATAACCTTGTTGATGGTATGGCCTCCAGTTTGGGAATGACAGCTTTTTTTTTTATATATACACCCCTCCCTTTTTATTTTGTGGCGTCGTTCATGTGCGTATGTAATAGGAAATAATAACCTTGTTGATGGTGTCGCCTCCAGTTTGGGAATGACAGCTTTTTTTTTTATATATACACCCCTCTCTTTTTATTTTGTGGCGCCGTTCATGTGCGTATGTAATAGGAAATAATAACCTTGTTGATGGTTTGGCCTCCAGTTTGGGAAACACTGCTTTTTTTATATATATACACCCCTCTCTTTTTATTTTGTGGTGCCGTTCATGTGTGTATGTAATAGGAAATAATAACCTTGTTGATGGTGTGGCCTCCAGTTTGGGAATGACAGCTATTTTTTTATATACACCCCTCTCTTTTTATTTTGTGGCGTCGTTCCTGTGCGTATGTAATAGGAAATAATAACCTTGTTGATGGTGTGGCCTCCAGTTTGGGAATAACAGCTTTTTTTTTATATACACCCCTCTCTTTTTATTTTGTGGCGCCGTTCATGTGCGTATGTAATAGGAAATAATAACCTTGTTGATGGTGTGGCCTCCAGTTTGGGAATGACAGCTTTTTTTTTTTTATATACACCCCTCTCTTTTTATTTTGTGGCGTCGTTCATGTGCGTATATAATAGGAAATAATAACCTTGTTGATGGTGTGGCCTCCAGTTTGGGAATGACAGCTTTTTTTTTTATATACACCCCTCTCTTTTTATTTTGTGGCGTCGTGCATGTGCGTATGTAATAGGAAATAATAACCTTGTTGATGGTGTGGCCTCCAGTTTGGGAATGACAGCTTTTTTTTTTATATACACCCCTCTCTTTTTATTTTGTGGCGTCGTGCATGTGCGTATGTAATAGGAAATAATAACCTTGTTGATGGTGTGGCCTCCAGTTTGGGAATGACAGCTTTTTTTTTTATATACACCCCTCTCTTTTTATTTTGTGGCGTCGTGCATGTGCGTATGTAATAGGAAATAATAACCTTGTTGATGGTGTGGCCTCCAGTTTGGGAATGACAGCTTTTTTTTTTATATACACCACTCTCTTTTTATTTTGTGGCGTCGTGCATGTGCGTATGTAATAGGAAATAATAACCTTGTTGATGGTGTGGCCTCCAGTTTGGGAATAACAGCTTTTTTTTATATACACCCCTCTCTTTTTATTTTGTGGCGCCGTTCATGTGCGTATGTAATAGGAAATAATAACCTTGTTGATGGTGTGGCCTCCAGTTTGGGAATGACAGCTTTTTTTTTTATATACACCCCTCTCTTTTTATTTTGTGGCGCCGTTCATGTGCGTATGTAATAGGAAATAATAACCTTGTTGATGGTGTGGCCTCCAGTTTGGGAATTACAGCTTTTTTTTTATATACACCCCTCTCTTTTTATTTTGTCGCGCCGTTCATGTGCGTATGTAATAGGAAATAATAACCTTGTTGATGGTGAGGCCTCCCGTTTGGGAATGACAGCTTTTTTTTTTATATACACCACTCTCTTTTTATTTTGTGGCGCCGTTCATGTGCGTATGTAATAGGAAATAATAACGTTGTTGATGGTGTGGCCTCCAGTTTGAGAATGACAGCTTTTTTTTTTTATATACACCCCTCTCTTTTTATTTTGTGGCGCCGTTCATGTGCGTATGTAATAGGAAATAATAACGTTGTTGATAGTGTGGCCTCCAGTTTGGGAATGACAGCTTTTTTTATATACACCCCTCTCTTTTTATTTTGTGGCGCCGTTCATGTGCGTGTGTAATAGGGAATAATAACCTTGTTGATGGTGTGGCCTCCAGTTTGGGAATAACAGCTTTTTTTTATATACACCCCTCTGTTTTTATTTTGTGGTGTCGTTCATGTGCGTATGTAAGAGGAAATAATAACCTTGTTGATGGTGTGGCCTCCAGTTTGGGAATAACAGCTTTTTTTTTATGTAAACCCCTGTCTTTTTATTTTGTGGCGCCGTTCATGTGCGTATGTAATAGGAAATAATAACCTTGTTAATGGTGTGGCCTCCAGTTTGGGAATAACAGCTTTTTTTTTTATATACACCCCTCTCTTTTTATTTTGTGGCGTCGTTCATGTGCGTATGTAATAGGAAATAATAACGTTGTTGATGGTGTGGCCTCTAGTTTGGGAATGACAGCTTTTTTTTTATATACACCCCTCTGTTTTTATTTTGTGGCGTCGTTCATGTGCGTATGTAATAGGAAATAATAACCTTGTTGATGGTGTGGCCTCCAGTTTGGGAATGACAGCTTTTTTTTTTATATACACCCCTGTCTTTTTATTTTGTGGCGTCGTTCATATGCGTATGTAATAGGAAATAATAACCTTGTTGATGGTGTGGCCTCCAGTTTGGGAATGTCAGCTTTCTTTTTTTTTATATACACCCCTCTCTTTTTATTTTGTGGCGTCGTTCATGTGCGTATGTAATAGGAAATAATAACCTTGTTGATGGTGTCGCCTCCAGTTTGGGAATGACAGCTTTTTTTATATATACACCCCTCTCTTTTTATTTTGTGGCGTCGTTCCTGTATGTGCTGTATGGCCGTAATACATCTGCACGTATACATATACAAATATATGAGGAACATAATCAAACATTAATGACGAACTTCAACAAACACACTTTTTTATAAAAATATATCTCTTACACTTTATTCTCGAAAGGGTTGATGTTGGATGTGTGTGAGAGATGAGCTGGAGACAGGGACAGACTGCTGTATTGACCCCAAGTTCTTCTAGCCATATCAGCACTTCCGCCTCATCTTGGCTGGGTTGCTCAACCGTTGGTCACTGAGAGCCCAAGCCCTCTGTCTTGATCTGGTTCTCACTCTGCTGACATCCTGTTTCCAACTTGACTTAAATCGTCTATACTCTGGTTATATTATTGTTTAACATTCATCTGCTTCCGCTTTTCTTCCGCTTATTTACACGAGTGCATCTCTTAATTGACGGCTCGGTGAGACTCAATATATAACATATGCATGAATAGTCATACGAAGCAGTTTTTTCTCCGATGACCTTAAGTCTCGAGTGTCCATAGGAGAAAATCTCTTTAAAACTTTTTCGATTGTTGCAATGAAATTTAAAACAGAGTGAAGTAGATGATCAACGTCAGGTGAATATCTAAAGGAAATAAAACTTTCCCAGAAGTTATTCACATAACACAGAATAGAAGCTGAAATTACAAAACGTATATCCAGAATTTGTATAAATCAAGAAAATCATAAAACAAGAATGTTTTTAGTTTTTATTTTAAACTTTATAATATTCAAATTTTCCGACTGTCTTGCCGAAGGGTAATTAATTCCAAATTGCCTGGGTGCTGTATTGGTGAAACTCTGAAATTCATGAGTCATGTTCATAAAAACCAATTCTCAAATCACACCGTGAAGATCTCAAAGGTTAATAAATGCTCTGAGTTCAAACGAACGCAAATCATGAAACATTTCAATATTTCAATTAAATCTTTAAACACTATTCTTTCTTCTATTTGAAGTTAACGTAGGTTGAAAGAAGCATTTTATCCAACTCCCAACGAGGCCAGAATGTGACAAAAGTCTGATTTAATATGGGATGCCCCGCAAGAAGCAAGCCACCTGCAGGGTGGTTTTAAAAATTATCTAAATTCTGTTGGCATTCCCCTTCAGTTGAGCCTAAGGCTCCAGGCAATAAACCCAGCCTTTACTCATTTTCAGTAAAGGAGTTGGTGCTGCCTGGGTTTAAAGACTCCCTGGAAATAAGCTATTAATTATTTTACGGGCCTCCTGAGCCGAAATGCCTAGAAGCGATAATGCATGTTGAAAAAAGTTTCGATCTGAAGTTAAAAATAAAGTTCAAATATACACAACCGAAAATTCATGATTCAAAATCACCCTATGACTCTTTTGATCCTTCACCCTGAAAAATCCCATAATTCTGGCCTTGTGCCAAACTAAATTAAACTTAGTAAATTCTTCTGGGCTGGGGGCCTCACCTAATGTAATGGTTAGCAACTTTGGATGGAAGATCATTATTAATGTTTTCGATTCTCGCTAAGTGCCCCATATTTCTGCCCTTATGGTAATCTAAGCAGAGTAAGTAGCTGCAGTGTTTTTGATTCTTCCAAATTTCCGCGTCAGAAAGTGATCAGAAAGTGTTTCATCTAAAGTGTTTTCCTTGATGGAAAATTCTCAGGATTTAGATCAAAACACTTTAACGTTTTGTGTAGAATTGAAGGAACTTCGAAATTAGCATCGAGCGATTTTACTGAGAGAATCTGTTTCTCTTGAAGTCTTTGAAATCGGGTGTTACGCTTCCTGTTTGTCGATTCTGTTGCGAATATTACTCTTAAGCGATATCACTTTTATTGGACAAACCAGTGACGAAGTCTCTTTGTTAGATTTACTCGCATGAAAAGTATAGATATATGTTAGGCGGCACTTGAACCAGTTGGATTCCCGTTGTAAATATATTCATGTATCCATGACAATATTAATGCTTAGAAAAGGATTAAGAATTGTAATCAGCATTTCATATATATCTTGTTTTATAGAAACTTTTAAAAAATGATGTTCATTTTGAACTTAGAGCTCCGTTAGCTGGTGCGCTGATACGTTGTGCATTGCTTCACCCCGTGTGTTATTTGAAAGCTGCACCAGATGAAGGCGTAACGTAGTCAAATTAGGGAACTTCTTATGGTGCATATGTTTGAACGGAACCACAACGCCACGTAAACAATCAAAATCATTTGTTGTGAGAAAGGGGAAAATGCAGTTGATCGATGGACAATAACCAAATAGTTGTAAGAACCTCAACGATCAGGCAAGGTAAGATAGGCCAAAAACTGCAGATTCAGAGACCGTGATCCAATCCCAAGAGGTAAAATTTGGTGAGTAGCACTGGAGGAGTATCAGGAGAGCTTTACATTTCATAGTCCAGAGTGGTTTATCACCTTTATCACCTCAGCGAAAGCATTCAGAAATGCCGTAATATTGCAAAACTTTTGACTTACCCTAGTATACACACACACACACACACACATATATATATATATATATATATATAAGTATTATTTGGTCCAGTTAAACCGGAGTTGGGAGTAATTCCATCAGGACAAGAAAATTATTCAAAAGCGAACATTTAAATTTTCCTGGTAAAGAGCTCAATGTAATAGATATTTCAGAGCAATAATTTCATTAAGAAAAAACACAAACCGGTCACATTAGGATTATAAATTTATTTCCATCCTGTTATGTGTTTTTGATAAAATCAATATATATATATATATATATATATATTAGAATTTTTTTAGTTTAAATAGAACCAGATAACTCCAGTCACGCTTATATATCTTCTATTTATAACTTTCGACTTACCCTTGTATATATATATATATATATATTATTTACTCTTTGAGAGTTTTTCACATCATCTCAATTATGTTTTAGTTTGGATGATCTCCACTCACCCTCTTATTTCCAAGTCCTAGTGTCCTTGTATCAATCCTTAGGTTACTGTACCAAGAGCACCAATTACAATTGGTATAAACGTACTTTCCCCTTTCCTCCGTTTTTTCGATTCCCTTGCAAGGCCGAGGTACGTATCCTTCTTTTGACTTTCTTTAAATTTTACTCTGTGGTCAGCCGGGACAGCAAAGTTCACAATTCTGCAAGTTCTCTTTTTTTGTTGATTATTATTGTGTCTGGTCGTCTGGCCGAGATTAGGTTATCCGTTTGTTTGTCAAAATCCCTGAGGAGTTTGCGCGTCTCATTTTCCAGATGATGGGTTGTGCTTATACCCTTTGCTCATATGGTCAAATTTAAATTCCTTGCACAATTCCTAGTGGATCACTTTGCTCAACCAGTTGTGTCTAGTCTTATACTCTTTCTGTCTTAGTTTACTGCATTCGCTTATTATGTGATTGATCGTTTCGCCTCTATCACCACATAATCTACATCTGGTGTTTTGTTGCGTCTTATCTATTCTTGCTGTGATATGATTGGTTCTTATGGCGTTGTTTTGTACTGCTATAAGAAAAGATTCAGTTTCTCTCCTATGGTTTCCTTTTCTTAGGTGAATTTCTTGAACCAGAATCCATGCATTCCATCATGGCCAGGCGTTTTCCAATTTGAACTTTTTTAGTGTTATTCTGAGTAAATCTATGTGTATTTTCGCTTTCGGTCGTTCATCGAGTCCTCCTAACTCATTTCCCATGTTGCTTATCCATTCGGCTTTTTTGTTATGTTCTCTTAGTTGCCATATTTTACTCCAAAATTGTTCAGCTTCTCTTACATCCGGTTGTTGGTATGTTTACGTGCCATCTCCTGCCATTTGTAGGTAGAATTTTCTTTCGTTGTTTTGGAATGTTTTGTTTTGTCTGTATTATTTTACCCATTGTCGATATCTTTTTAATCTTCCTTCTTTGGCCAGCATTTTCGGGTGTATTTCCTCAAGTTTCATTATTTTTTCTTATGTTACTTTTTCCTTTTTGTCCCAACATGCTCCAGCATTTTTCCTTCATTTTATCATTTTGGCTTGTTTTCGTAGATTTCTTATCTGCGTTTCCAGTCGAATTTCCCATCCAGGTTTTGATTTTTTGTTCGTGATCTTTAAGGAGGTTCTTCCTATGTTTTTTCCTCTTCCTTACTGACCAAATCTATACTCAAAAATAGATCGTATCCTGATCGTCTTGGATTTTTAGGTTGTTTTTTTTTTTTAGTACAGTATAAATAGGAGATAGGAAATGAGTGATTTTCAAAGTTGATGGTCATCCCCAACCCTCGATTAAAAGGACAATGAATAATAATGAAACCAAATGATATAGTTTGGTTTCTTTGTTTAATGACATATCAATCTTCGTGGGTTATTTGATACAAATCTTTTCTTATAGAAGAACAGTAGTGATACTATTTAACCCATAGCTAGTGGGGAATAGGGTGATCATACCTTTCCGCAAGGGTATTAATCTGAAAGTGAATGTAATAGCACGACTGGAGTTCGAACTCACTTACAACGATGTCACCGTCCAACTCATTAACTACTACTCACTTCCAGTATAAAATAGCCTACAACTTGGGTCGGGGTGCTTTTCATGTTCAAAAGTTACGTTGATACTAATTATCAATTTATGATACAGCATTTCGTCAATAAGTTTCTCCAGATCTAATTTACATATACTTAATTTATATATTCTTAATTTAATTTATATATACTTCTTAAAAGAAATTTTTAAAATCTCATCACCTTTTAATGACTTTTTCATTCTTTTTATTTCTATTTATCTTTTTTTTTTTTTCTTCTTTTTTTCAAGAAAGCATTGGGATATCACGTTGTGGAGGTGCTAAATTTTAAGCGATCTTTCAACAAGCCACATTTGACCGTTAAAAAGCCCTTATGTGATCTTAAAATCGCAGGTTCTTTACCCCACTTATTAAACATTGCTAAGGAATCAACCTCTTCATTAAAATACTCGAATCCCTTCCTTTTAATGTCTTAAAATCGTTGAGTAGAATAAATTGTTTGGTCATTTCTTTATTCAATAGGATATCAACCTTCATGGGTTATTTAATGCCAAAACCATCATTGTAGAAGTGTTAGTGGTACTATTCAATCCATAGCTGGCGATGGGGATAAGAGGATTCAGCTTCACTGAAATTCGAACTCACTTACTACAATGCCAAAGTCCAGTACATTATGGCCCAGTCAGCAGGTTGGGCGGGGGTAAAATACATCGGCTACATCTCTACAGAGGGGTAAGCACCCTCCCACAACGAGTATTCTAGATATGAAATTAAACCATCTGATGGTGAGGTTCCAGTAATGCTGGAGATTTGGGGAATGTGAAGTAGCCTTCATTGCCATCTCTCCCAGGTCCACTCTGACTCGGAGTGATAGTACCTGATAGGGTCTAATCTATGGGTCAAATATAACTGTTTGACATTTACACTGTGTACTTCCGCTTAACTGAATCGTTTGAAATAGAACTATTCTTTTACATTTAACTGTGTGTAAACAATGACTGTACATATGCTAAACTGAATTGTTTGAAGTATAACTGCTTGATATTTAAACTATGTACTTATGCTAAACTGAATTGTTTGAAATAGAAATGTTTTTGCATTTAACTGCGTAAACAAATGACTCATGGTTCAATCGGCTGGGGCAATAGAATACACCGACTGCATCTCTGTTGAGGGGTAAGACCCTCCCATAATGAGTGTCCTGATATGATATTAAATAATCTGATGGTGAGGCTCAAGTAATGCTGGGGCTTTGGGGAATGTGGAGTACTCCTTCATTGTCATCGCACCCAAGTTCACTCTGACCCGGACTGGTAGCATTAGATAGGATTTTATCTATAGATCAAATAGAACTGTTTGATCATTTAACTATGTGTAAACAAATGAATGATGTTTAATTGGATTGTTAGTGATACATAATAATACTTGCAACAATTTAACTCAAAACAAACGCATAAGTTATGTAGAATTGAATAATTAGTATTAAATAGCAATACTTGTAACCCTTTCATTCTGTGCATAACAAATGATAAATATTGAATAGAACTATAAGTGTTAATAGTGGCTCATTGTCCTAGTGGGTAGAGTGTTCGCCATTGGCCCGAGAGAGCAAGGTTCAATCCCTGGTCAAGTCATACCAAAAGCTCAAAAAATGGTACTTGATACCTCCTTGCTTAACACTCAGCATTATAAGGTACTATCAAGGGTAAAGTGAAGCAATCCAGAGAAAGAAGTAACGCCTTTCCTGACACCTTGGTGTAGTAGCTATTGAAAAGAAATTTTTTCCGGTCGCCCTGGACTACGGTCGCCAACTATGTAGAAACAATAGCAATAGTCGTGTACAAACAAATTAGTTTTAACTCATTTAAAAATGAAATTACCGACAAACTAATTAATCCCTTACATATCGTGTGAATCTATTTAACTATGTGCAAACAAATGATTAGTAGTAAATAGAATTATTCTTATAAGATAGCAATACTTGAAACCATTTAACTGTATGAAAAAACAAGGTTCGTTAAAAAAGGTTATCAACAAAATGTGTTTACAAATCATATATCTAATATATATGTATAAACATTTTTTGTTATTAAATAACCAACAATATTTGATATGCCATAAAACCCAACCAAACCAAACCAAACCAAACCATCCAGTACGTTAGCCAGAACACCACCGAGACTCTTCAAATAAATAAATAAAATGCAACTCGCTTTTACACTAGTCAGTGTTGTATAAAAATTATCTTGTCAAAAATACACTGTATCCATTGATGTCGCGGAGTGAGTTTAATTTTGTCGCTGTCAACGAACGATTTTCCGCAAGAGTGTTATATAACCGTGCTTATAAAATAAAATAGTCAATCTGAAATGCATTTCGTTCAATATGGCTACCGGAGTGTCGTATTCGATCAGATTTTTCTTGCGATCAAGTAAACATCTTTCTTGTTGCCTGCGCCATTAACTCTCTCTTTCTCTCGCTCTCTCTCTCTCTCTCTCTCTCTCTCTCTCTCTCTCTCTCTCACTCGTTCCCTCACTTGTTCTCTCATCTCATCTATTTCTCCCTCTTTCTCGTGCGTTCGTTTTTCCGCACGAATCTTTAATAGGTTTCTGCGTTTTGCCCTTTTCTGTATTTCAGTAGCTTTTTGGTTTTAAAATAGCGATGAATTTGGTTTACGTTCACATTTTCTGTTCTTTCTTATTCTATTTATGAGGTTAAAACACGAAAAAAAATGATGTTTACCTTTAAGGGGATTTTCTTCTACTTTGGAAACAAAATACGCACATGAATTCTTATCATTACTTTTTTCTGTGTCAGTGGGGAGAGGGCATTTATTTACCCAACCTCTCCAATACGGGCAGAATGTGACATAAGGTCAACTTTTAAGCAGATTGGATGAGTTATTTGATTTAATAGCATATCAACCCTAGTGGGTTATTTAATGTCAAATTTTGTTTATACATGATTTTTAAGTGAATAGTTTGAAGGTACGATGATCATTAAATAAGTTACCAGACTTTTTTCGTATGGGCACTATTATTGATAGTACGCACATGAAACTCTAGTCCCCTTCGAAGTAATCTCCTCCGGCTGCAATCCACTTGTTGTACCGTTCCAACAACTTCTGGAAGGCCCCATGTGTGAGCATGTCAATGACCTTCGTCACAGCCTCTTTCATCTCCTCAATTGTCTCATAACGACAGCCTCTGAGCTTAGGGAATAACCAAAAGTCACAGGGAGCAAGGTCTGGACTATAGGGAGGGTGAGGAACTGTCTTGATGCCCATCTTACTCAAATAGTCTGTGACAAGGATAGAGTTGTGGATTGGTGCATTGTCCTGCTGGAAATGCCACTGACCCGATTTGAAGAGTGCTGGCCTCTTCCCTAGGAATCTCTTCCTGAACCGCCTTAAAACCTCAACATAGTATTCCTTGTCGACTGTCTGTCCAGTGGAAACCCAGTGCATGTAGATCATGCCAGTGCTGTCAAAAAAAGGGATCATCAAAATTATCTGGGTGGATTTGCTCTGTCTGGCCTACTTGGGTCTGGGAGAGCCAGCATGCTTCCACTGGGAAGTGTGTCTTGGTCTCTGGGTCATAGCAGTAAATCCAGCTTTCATCGCATGGCATTTTTTCCAAGTTTAAAACAGAATTTTATTGCATATCGTTCTTCTAAAGCGTCCTGACGTCCAGATTGCATTTTTGAAATTCACCAGCTGTGACAATCAGTCTTTAGTAGGGTGTATTCCAATTCCTGCTGTAGCTGTTCATTTACTCCTGAAATCATAAAAATTAGTCTGTCATCTCATAAGATGTATAGCATTAACATAGTGATTTTTCAAGAGTCTGCGACAATTTTAAATGCCAGTGCAAAAAAGTCTGGAAAGCTATTGAAGGCACCACGTAATATTATTTTTTAAATGAACCAGAGCTCATTTTCGCACTGAGGGGTCCCTCCTCCACCTGCAGGGATGCAGCCGTCTGGGATAACTTTAAAGCGGATTTCAGTTGGTTTGGATTCAAAGTTTTCCTTCTCCTAGATTGGTTGGCTAAAGAACAAAATCTACTCAATAATTTACTCGTAGTTAGAGGAGAGCATTAGCGAGAAGTGAAATGCAAACAAGCTCGTTCAGGATTAAAACCTGGAACTTTGAGATAGAAATTGATCCCCAATCTTGACCAGGAGACCCCAATCTTGACCAGAAGACCAGACATAGTGTTAATTAACAAGAAGAAAAGAATTTGTCATCTAGTGCATTTTCCTGTTCCAGCGGACCATAAAATCAAAATAAAAGGAAACAAAAAAGACACTCAAATACTTGGATCTTGCCAGAGAGCTGAAAAGTTAAGAAACATGAAGGTGACGGTAATACCAATTGTAGTTGGTGCACTTGGAATGGACCCCAAAAGCCTGGAGTGACTGGAGATCAGAGGAAGAATCGAGACCAAGCATTGTTAAAATCTCCAAGATTATTTAAAAGAATCCTAGAGATCTGATAAGACTTGCTGTCACTCAGCCTCCCGTGAAAAAAAAACAGTTAAAACTGGTGTGAAAAACTCGTAAGAAGTAAAGTAGTAGTAGTAGTAGTCCACTAATTTTGTAATCAATCATTTTTAAACTAAGTCTTAGCTCTAATACATAGAAACACGGCATTTGAAAATTGTTTGATATTAAGCTTCTAAGAGTCCAAAATAATTTTCCATGCTTAAGAGATACTAAATCTTCCATCACCTTTTTAAGGAATGTATTGATTACTTCTCTTCATTGGCGGACTATTCGATGAAAGCGACTTTAAATCTGCACGTTTAACATTAAAACAAATGTATTTACTTAAGCATACACATACATGTATATTAAGTCATCTACGTCTAGATTATAACTTTTTAAAAATCTATCCGTCGGACACATCAATAGATTTCTTTTTTTAGAAATACATGAGTCATGGGAGAAAACAGTCAACAGGGCGATTATATTTCGCATTTTTCTGTGGAAATATTTATTATTGTTTAATCTACAAATAATGTGGTACGCGAGCAAAAAAAAATTAAAAGAGGACTCTTCTTAAATCAAATATCCTGATATTAGTCAGACTCTTTCGCGACCAAAACAAACATTATTCTCTTTCAAGAAAAGAATTCATTCATAACAAAAATATCAGTCACACACCATAAAACTATATCTACTCTGTGAAAAATGTTAACTATCAAAGATATTTAAAATTTTGACTTCATATATACAAGTTTCATTCAAAAAATATCGACATTGGAATATCGAGAATGAAACGTTCATTGTCTTCAAAATACGAGCTGTATTGAAAAAGTAACGAGACTAAAGATGTATTTACCAAGGCAGAAATGAACAATGAATAAAACGTTCATTGTCTTCAAAATACAAGCTGTATTGAAAAAGTATTGAGACTGAACCTATATTTAGCAAAACAGACATGAACAATGAATAGAATGTTCATTTTCTTCAAAATACAAGCTGTGTTTTAAAAGTATTGAGACTAAAGCTGTATTTACCAAGGCAGAAATGAACAATGAATAAAACGTTCATTGTCTTCAAAATACAAGCTGTATTGAAAAAGTATCAAGACTGAAACCGTATTTGACCAGATAAAATTTAACAAGGAAGAGTTTGTTTTTTTTTCCAAAAAACCTCCCTTGTCATCCAACAGAATTATTCCAGTGAATTTTTCATTGGTCAAATCACCTCTAAAACTCCTCTTTGGATATAGTGTGAAACTGTACCGTCGTATGAATTTTCATTTCAGGAAACAAGACAGACAGAGCTGATTTTTGTGAGTATAGAGGATTAGACTACGCGCTTAGAACATCGATCGATAAAATCAGAGAAAATGGCTTCGAGCTGACAAAGAAAAGAAGCAGAAGGTACCCCCGCAAAAACAATTACCGATGCCGACTACGCCGATGACATAGCGATACTGGCAAATACGCCCAACCAAGCCGAAACACTACTGCATAGTTTGGAACGACCCGCCGCAGGCATTGGCCTCTATATCAATGCACACAAAACGGAATATATGTACTTTAATCAAACAGACGACATTTCCACACAAGAGGGGAGGTGCCCATGGTGTAATTGTTATCGTCGTAGGAAACGAACACGGCGACACGAGTTCAAATCCTGGACGAAACTCATTGCATTTCACATAGCACTAATACCCATGGGAAAGGTATGAATCCCATTATTTTCCCTCCAGCTATGGGTAAATAGTAGGGCAGACTAGGTTCTTCAGCCTTGGTTAGGCAACTAGTCTAGGAGAAAGAAAACTCTGAATTCAAACCTGTTAAACTCCGCTTAAAAATTGACCTTGTGTCATATCCTGCCCGAGCGGAGGGGTTGGTAAATAGGATTTCCACACAAGAGGGAACCTCTCTGAAACTGGCAGACAAATTCACCTAAGAAGCAGTGTCTCATCAACTGAAAAAGATATCGACACGCGGCTAACGAAGGCATGGACGGCTATCGATAAGCTATCGATCATATGGAAATCAGACCTAACCGATAAAATGAAACGCAGTTTCTTCCAGGCAGCTGTCGTATTGATACTGCTGTATGGATACACCACTTGGACGCTAACTAAATGGCTGGAGAAGAAGCTAGACGGCAATTACACAATAATGTTGAGAGCAATATTGAATAAGTCCTGGCGGCAACACCCCACAAAGCACCAACTATACAGCCACCCGCCTCTCATCACGAAAACTATCCAAGTTAGACGAACCAGACACGCAGGACACTGCTGGAAAAGCAAACACGAGCTCATAAGTCATGTACTCCTATGGACCCCCACATATGGCCGAGCAAAAGCAGGACAACCAGCAAGAACATACATACAACAGCTATGTGAGGATACGGGATGTAGCCCTGAAGACCTGCCTGAGGCGATGAACGATATGGAGAAGTGGCGAGAGAGGGTCAGGGATATCCGTGCTAGCGGCACAACATGATGATGATGATTGAGGATACTATACTTGCATAATCCTGTGTTTCACCAAAAATATTTTGCTCAAATAGTACATTTACTCCATAACGGTTTTTTAATTGGTACTGACTCATCTACACGTCTAGACATCATTACTTTATAAGTTAAGTTTCTAAGCTGTGTACATATCTTCATTTGAGGGGGGAAGACCCTTGTCGAAATTTGAAATTTAGATAATATTTTTGTTTTGGGTCTTTTGTTTAATGACATATCAACCTTTGCTACCAACCTTGATACTAAAGCTATCCTTGTTGAAAAACACTCGTAGTACTATTTAATCCATAGCGAGATGGATAAATGGGTTCATACCTTCCCCAAGGGTATTAGTCAAAAAATGAACGTAATAGCGTGAGTGGGGTTCGAACTCGATCACTAAGATGTCACAGTCCAGTATGCTAGCCACTACGTCACGGGGTATGACCCCTCTAGGAATTAGTCGTTCATTAATTCGTTAATTACTTGAGTATATCCAGTAATTATTACTTATTCCAGGTTAAAAGCGCAGTAAATGGAATTCTGAAGCCGAACTTTTTAGACCTTATTATTCCGATATAGACATCATTGAGAAGCGAGAAATAGTTTGGTAAACGAGTTATGCTTCAATGATACCCGCATGAGAAAAATTAGTCCTAAAAAAGTTCAGCTTCCGGTTACCTTTACTGTGTTTTAATCTGAACTAGTAAGATCCGTGAAATTTCTCGGAACCAAAAATATTAAGAGGTTTGGTTTTGTTTGGTTTTATGGCATATCATTGTAGGTTATTTAATGCTAAATCCTCTTTATACGTACATATTAAATATATATGATTTGATTTGGTTAGATTTTATGGTATATCACCTATTGTAGGTTATTTAATGCCAAATCCTCTTTATACATATATATCAAATATATAGGATTTGGTTTGGTTGGGTTTTATGATATATCAACCATTGTAGGTCATTCAATGTCAAATCCTGTTTATAAGTATATACTAATTATATATGATTTGTAAACACATGTTGTTGATAACATTATTAAACGAGCCTCAGCTCTTTTTTACACACAGTAAAATGATTTTAAATATTGCTACATAAGTCACAATTTAACATCAATCATTTGTTTTTTCTATTTGACCTATTGATAGGTCTCTATCAGGTGCAACTCCTCAGGGTTAGAGTGAACTTTGGAGCAATGGCAATCAATGGGTACTCCACATCCATGACACTCGTTGGTGAGGGTTTCTTACCCCTCTGCTGAAATGCAGTCGGTGTATTCTACGGCCCCATCCAACTGGGCTGACATTAAGAGGAGCTATAAAAAGGGTAATTTGCTATTTTGTTGAATATAAATCCTTTAGTTGCCTCTGCAATAAACAATACGAAAATATGTTATAACAATTTATGTAATATTTAATATACATATTATTTGTTATTATTTTAATTCCACCGAAAGTACAAAATCATTATGTAGTTGCATATTGTGGCGCTGCATAAATAATTATCCCAGGACGGGAGTTCATTTTATGCTCATGTGAAGTCGAGGGCAGTCTGGCACTTGACCCTCCCCAAAAATAAGACTCTTATTTCGGGCATATGGTAAACCGGCAAATAATGTGGGGGTCAATTTGGGACTAAACTCATCCCCGACGCTGGTAAGGGGTATCCAGTTCACTTTCACATACCCAACCAAGTTCTTAGTTTTCCTACCCACTCAGATATCGGAAAAACGGACTTCGAAGTTAGAAAATACCAACTCCAGTAAAACTTCCAAGATTCTCTTGTAATGTTGTAAGGTGCAAGACGTCTAGCAAGAATTAATGACAGCGATACCAAGCTGAAACAGATATGTGCAAAACAAGACGTCTTGATAGAAGAAACAACACAACCAACACCAGGGTGCATTCAAAATATAACAAAATTTTAATAGGCGACGACCAAACAAATAATGATATTTAAGAAACATTTCCTTTTTCTTTTCTCTTTTTTTTAAATACCAGCAATATTTAGCGAACAGGAAGTATCAAACATAAATGTCTCTCACCAGTCCTTTTCTTTTTTCTCCTTTTTTTTTCTTTCTTTCTTTTTCTTTTCTCTTTTCCTTTTAAAATACCGGCAATATTTAGCCAACAGGAAGTATCAAACATAAATGTCTCTCAGCAGTCTTTTTCTTCTTTATTTTTTTTCTTTTCTTTTTCTTTTACTTGAGAAAATGTCTAAGTCGCCAGACTGAAGCATGTAGCAAAGTTCATTCACTAATTTGCTAATGATGAAACAGAATCTTTCCAGTTTCTCTCTTTCTTTTTTGAATACATATAACTTCCCAATATTTAGGAAGGGTAGAAGGAAAACAGTTTAAGTTGTACTTATCTTTGACGAGGTTTAATGTTCCTTTCTCTCTTTTTTACGGGCCAATGACATCCCTGGAATCGGCTGAATCAGCGTCTTTTTCTGCTGACTTCTGTCCAAAGACTCTGTTCTACTCTTTTTACGGGAGGCTTTCCCCGGAGTTGGCTGTAAATCGGCGTTTTTCTCACGCCGACTTCTATCCCAAACTGAAGATTCTTTTCCAAATTTCTCTAACGGAAAAATGGCATTTTGGCGCTAAGGATCTATGGGCCAATCATTTGACCTTTTCCTTCTCCCATTATTCCATCCGGTCACGATACTTGAGTGACCTGGGTGCCTTTCTTAGTCCAACAGATTACAGGTCATGGAGTGCGGATAGCTTTGACCTTCATTCTCCTGCCGTTTTAGGGGTCAGTCCTAGTGTCTGTGGATTCAAACACAGAATGGTTGGGGAATTGACCTCCCCTTCCCTCTCTCGGTAGCATACCACGTCACAATATTCTATTTTGTGGACAACGATATTGCTGGTACCGTGGGATCTTTGGGGTTATTTTTCTTTTCCCTTTTCAGCCTTCGATAGTACTTTGTTGAAGTTTATTAGAACTTCAGAGAACCGGGGATCATCGAAGTTCATCGGATCTTTAGCAAACCAATATACAATAATTTATGTTTAATATGCTTAGTAACGATCGGTGAAGTTACCAAAGAGTAATTCCATCGAAGTTGAACAGAGTATTGATCCAATGCAAATCATCCTTTCTTACTTGAACAGCTCCTCTTCATTCTTTTCTCTCCGTAGAATTTCCACAGGTGCTGCTTATATATATATATATATATATATATATATATATATATATATATATATATATATATATGAGAAGGATTTTAAAAAAAATAAAAAGATAAAAGAAATAAATGCAAAAAGTAACAGTTTCCCAGGAGGCCTATGACTGGAAGCAAAATCCGCGCATGCCTGGAAAAAGGGACTTTCTGGCGCCAAAGAGAAACTCTCTCATTAAGTCTTTATCACTTCTACTGGACGGACCTTTTCTCTCAGCTGCTGGCTGGGAGCGCACGTGTTCGCAAGATCCCGGGGCTTAGTGGCAGGTTGCCACTTTTAATTGTAGCCGCTTCTGCTAAACATATCCACCGAACACATGATGAACCCTAGAATTTGTAATTGCTGAAAATGATTCTATAATATACTTCAACGCCTTATCTGGAAGAGACGCGACTATTTCTACTGTTTCAGGAAAGCATTCCCACAAAAGAATAGACGTAAACACCAAAACAAAGACTGAGTATAAACATATTCCTGGTTTTTTTTTTTCATTCTGTCCTTAATTCTCTTAAAAATTCCACAGGTATAAAGAAGATGTGGAGGTGCCCGTGGTGTAATGGTTATCGTCGTAGGAAATGGACCCGGCGACACGAGTTCAAATCCTGGACGAGACTGATTGCATTTCACATAGCACTAATACCCTTGGGAAAGGTATGAATCCAATTATTCTCCCTCCAGTTATGGGTAAATAGTAGGAAAGACTGAGTTCTTCAGCCTTGGTGAGGCAACTAGTCTAGGAGAAGGAATACTCTGAATTCAAACTTGTTAAACTCCGCTTAAAAATTGACCTTGTGTCATATCCTGTCCGAGCGGAGGGGTTGGGTAAATATGATAAAGAAGACAATAAGTGAATGGGGTAAGAAGAAGAAGAAAAGGGAGTCAGATACGAAACTCAAAATCTAACAACAATACCTAACAATTTACCACACACACATATTATATATATTGTGATACAACGAAACAGTTTGTCTGTGGATAACTATATATATATATATATATATATATATATATATATATATATATATATAAACTACAGTATCTATCTGTTTGTCCGGGTCCAGGTCTAGAGCCTACAAAAGATTATATCCAAAGCAACCACTTCTAACCTGAAACAATCTTCTGAGTAACCTGATATATAACTTGAAGTGATTTTTTCATAATGGGATTAACTAATTTTCCTAGTTTTCTTTGAAGTTCTATTGAGTATATGTGTGTACTTGAAAGCATGTGTCTGGAACTTGAACATTCGTTTTAATCAAACTATGTGCGCGATATACCTACTATTATGTTATTGACTTTATTCTTTTTTACAGTAGTATTCTTTGTACAATCTAATGCATACATGATTTCATCTTTTAAATACATCTCTTTTATCAAAACGTTTTATAGCTTATATTTTCGTGACCCAAACATTATTTCTTTACGCGTATTCAGCCATGACTAACATAGATACCGCTCAGCATAATTCTAAATTTACTCTATGAAAATCAAACTTATATCAGGTTTAGTTTGGTTTCTTTGTTTAATAGTATATCAACCTTCGGGAGGATTCACTCTTTTCTCAAGGGCATTAGTCAGAAAGAGGACGTAAAAGCTCGACTGTAATTCGTTAACTACGACGTCGCAGTCTTATATCAGAAGGATATGAAAAAAAAAAGGGTTGTCAAAAAGAAAAAAAAATAGGTTATTAGAGAAAAAAAATACTTTTATTATACATTTTCATTTTTTTTTTTTTTTTCTTACTTTTTTTCAATAACCTGAAAGCGTTGCTTAGTGTAACGATTAAATTAGCAGATAATGGAATCGGTGATCCAAGGTCAAATCCTGGACGAGACTGTTTACGTTTCACTTCGCGCTCATGTTGTTAGTTGGTTGGTTGGTTGGTTAGTGTTTGATGGTATATCAACCCTTCTGGGTTATTTAATGCCAAACCCTGTTTTTATATGATTTGTCAGCAAATAGTTTGTTGGTAATTTCATTTTTAAACAAGTTGTCAGAGTTCATTTGTTTGCACATAGTTAAATGGCTTCAAGTATTTCTATCTAACACTAATACAGCAATTTGATAATTATTTGTTTGCACACAAATGCACACTTCTCCAGCAGTATCCCGTGAGGCGTGGTGGTCTCACTTGGATGGTTTGTGAGATTGTAGGTAAGTGAACATACCATAACTCTAAATCAGACGAAAAATATATGTGTGCGCGTGTGTGAGTGTGTGTGTGAGTGGTTTGCTATATTTATAAATAAATAGTGTTACATTTCGATGATAGAACATATGTATCTAAGGTAGGATAGCAGAGTCAACAGGTCTTGGTAACTGGTATTTTCTCTATTGTACGATTATCTGGCTAATTCAGCAAGTAAGATTTTTATTAGTCCAAAAACTTATAAAGTAAAATAAAAAGTAAAAATAAAAAAAGTAAATAATTGTAAAAAACTTAATAAATAAGCAAAAATAAACTAACAAAAATAAACAAATAATAATAGTAGTAATAATAATAATAATAATAATATCCAAACGACAACATTGCTAAGAACGGCCAGAATCCTGAGACGAGTCCTGGAGACTTGAGGAGACTTGCTGTCACTCAAACTCCAGTGAAAGACCATCAGCTAACACTGATGTGAAAAATTCTGAATAATAATAATTATAATAATACTTTACCGTCCCGGTAGACCACAGATCAAAATTAAAAGAAAGCGAAAAGGGAGGTAAATATCAAGACCTTACTAGAGAACTAAAAAGAAAATAAGCAACATGAAGGTGACAGTGATACCAATTGTAATTAGTGCACTTGGAACGATCCCCAAAGGATTAGTAAAGGGACGAGAAGACTTAGAAGTTAGATGACCGGTAGAAACCACCTAGATCACAGCATTCTTAAGATCGGCCAGAATACTAAGAAGAGTCCTGGAGACTTGAGGAGACTTGCTGTCATTGGGGCGAAAATTCTCAAAAAAGTAAAATAATAATAATAATTTGACAAATCACAAAACTGATATATCCACACAAATAATCACACAATATAAACTAAATTACTCTTCTTATACCCCATATATATATATATATATATATATATATATATATATATATATATATATATATATATATATATATTACGTTGGCAATACGTTCTGTTTCTTGTTTTTGTTTTGTTTTTTTGCAATAATAACTATAATATTGCCGTTCTGCTAAGTCATAGTTATGTAGACTGTAACTAAATTTCATTTTTTTTTTTTTCAGAAATAGTTACAGTTGAATAACTTTTTAACCCTTGCGACACACTACATGTCTTACAAGTTCAAAAAGGATTCATCAGCTTCAGGATTGACAAGGAATGTTTGTACTGTCTATAGAAATAAAGTTTTAAACGTCAAGAAATCAATTTGAACGTTAAAAACAAACGTCAGAATTCGAGACGCCTCTCCTACTGATACATTTGAGCAACTTCAATAATAAACAAATAAATGTCTATTTGTTTATGAATGTGCAGATATGTACAGTTTGGTTCACAATCATTGATAGGTTTCATCTTTTTTTTTTTTTTTTTTTTTTTTTGGTATAACCTCTGCAATGACTTAAGTAATAAATGGGAATGTACTAAAATTCTACCGAGAGAATATTCTGAAATACGATGTCTTAAAGTCACCGAATACAACTTGCGTCGGAGACATTTGGGAATATGTAATGTAACCTTTCAATGCAATTTCTTCAAAATTTTGAGTATTTACTGGTTTCCTCACTCGAATGGCAAATATCAGCTTTTCTTCAAATATTTTAGTGAGACTTGTTGAAATCAGTTTAAAACAGTTGATATTTTTTTCTTTTACAACCATTTTCTTGTGCTGAAAACACAAAAAAAAAAAAACAGTTGAAAAGCTAAAATTGAACTGTTTTATGCGCTTTGGTAACATGCCAGGACACTCTTTCCATATTATCAGGCCTTTTAGTATCATAAATAGCAGCACTATGAAATCTTCATAATTTTCTAAAAAGAGAATTCTAAGAAATGTTCCATTTTTATGATTTCTGAGAATATTCTTTCGAGAAAACTATGGCTTTTCGCGACATCTAAGAGAAATTTGACATTAATGATAAAAAAAAAGCACTTCCTATATGTCTCTAAGCTATTAAAATTTCATTAATATTTGAGGCAATTATGAAAAAAATGGATCATGATTTTTCACTATTTTTGTTGTTTTTATATCATATATATAACAATTTTTATAACACATACACACACGCACACGCACACACACACACACACACACACACACACACACACACACACACACATATATATATATATATATCAAATGAAAATAGGTGCTGCAATGTTAAAATATAAATAAAATCATTATATATATATATATATATATATATATATATATATATATATATATATATTATATATATATATCGAATGAAAATAGGTGCTACAATTCCTTAGTGCCAATTCACGAGCTGCCACTGATTGGTTTTCAACTTAATCAGTCTACACATGTTCGTCATTAAAGGCAAGACTTGCTGCTGAACCATTTCCTAAGAAGAATGTAAGCAGTCATAGAAGTTCTACTACTCTTGAAAAAATTATAAACTTGTACACAAGTGTAATGGACAGTTTTCACTATTCTATCAATTTCATTCGACGTTAAAATCAACTTTTTCGGACAACATACGTCACTGAAATAATCAACTAAACTGACACCGGAAATAATCTTTATTCTCTTTTTTTTTTTTCTTCTTTTTTTTTTATCTTCGCATCTACGGAAGTACACATAGCGTAACGGTTATCGTCGTAGGAAGTAGACTCGACTACCCGACTTCAAATCTTGAACGATCCTGTTTGCATTTCACAAAGGGCTAATATCCTTGGGAAAGGCATGAATCCAACTATTCTCTCTCTCTCTCTCTCTCTCTCTCTCTCTCTCTCTCTCTCTCTCTCTCTCTCTCCGGCAATGAGTAAGACAGGCTGCGCTTTTTGACCTTGAGTATCGCAACCTGTCTAGGAGAAGGAAAACTCTGAATTCAAGCCAGTTTTAGATCTAAAAAGAAATAGTTTCCGCCAAGCTATTCTTGAATACACATTACATGTGAAGAGCCACCCCCACCATCATAGCCAAACTGTTGCATATCACAACCATCATCATCATCATCATCATGTGCCGCCAGCAACACAACCATAATGATATCAATAACAACAGTAAATATACATATGCAAATACAAAGGCGAAAACAAGCGAACTCTGTTGTTCAGGTACGAACCGTTTATTAATTTCTGACTTCGGTTCTTCGACACGGGGAGAGAGACACAATTCTTACAATGCTAACCATCCCCAATATTCGGCACATCTCGTGGTCCAAACTCAATTTCTCAACGCCATGGTCGGACCCAACTTATCACCACCATGGTCGGACCCCAACTTCAACTGTCTACCATTGAGGAAGACAACACAACTGTCTGTCTACATGGCCCAAAGTCAACTCCCAACTGACTGCCTCCGGGCATGACGTCATTCACACTCCAGGCTCATTTCCTATCTGGGGTTTATTATGACAATTGTGATTGCCATATCCTTTGTGCGCGAGCGTAAACTGTACCCAATGCTATTCACCTGAACTAAGAGCCGAATAGTTCAAAGCCCAACCAAACTGAATGATAAAATATAATTAACGAAAAATGATTAATATTAAAAAATCATTCCGTAATTATATAACAAAACCATGTCACAGAACCTGTGAATTTAACCATTTGAGAAATGCTTATAACTTATATCGATAGAGTTATTTTTTTTTTGTCCGTCTTCTACCGTAATATACATATAGAATTAAGAAAGTTTTTGCCAGAAATTATATGATTCCAAATAACTATTCTTATTCAATATTATTTATTTATTTACACATTGTTTTATGGTTACAAGTATTCTTGACACCAAAATTCCAGTCGGCTGGGAGTGAAGAATACACCGACTGCATCTCTGCAGAGGGGTAAGATCCTCCCCTTCCCGACCAACGAGTATCCTGTGGCCCAGTCGGCTGGGGCTGTAGAATACACCGACTGCATCACAACAGAGGAGAAAAAAACCCACCAACAAGTATCCTATGGCCCAGTCGGCAGAGGCTGAAGAATACACCGACTGCATCTCTGCAGAGAGGTAAGACCTCACCCCCGTCCCACAGCCAACGAGTATTCTGTAGCCCAGTCGGCTGGAGCTGTAGAATACACAGACTGCATCTCTGCAGAGGGTAAAGACCCCCACCAACGAGTATCCTGTGACCCATTCAGCTGGGGCTGAAGAATACACTGACTGCATCTCTGCAGAGGGGTAAGAGACCACCCTCTAAACGAGTGTCGTGGATATCACATTAAAACATCATATGACGAGGTTTCAGCCTTGGAGATTTCGGGAATGTGGATTACCCTTTCATTGCCATTGCTCGTATGTAACAGACAAACATTTAGATGGGTTAAACTATCATCGGTACTGCTGTATGGATGCACTTCTTGGACGTTAATTAAACGGCTGGAGAAGAAGCTAGACGGTAATTACACAAGAATGCTGAGAGCAATATTGAACAAGTCCTGGCGGCAACACCCCACAATGCACCAACTATACGGCCACCTGCCTCCCATCACGAAAACTATCCAAGTTAGACGAACCAGACATGCAGGACACTGCTAAAGAAGCAGGGATGAGCTCATAAGTGATGTACTCCGATGGACACCCACATATGGCCGAACAAAAGCAGGACGACCAGCTCGAAAATACATTCAGCAGCTCTGTGATGATACAGGATGTAGCCCTGAAGACCTGTCTGAGGCGATGAACGATAGGGAGAAGTGGCGAAAGAGGGCTAGGAATATCCGTGCTAGCAGCATGACATCATGATGATGATGATGATGATGATGATGATGATGTATTGAATATGCACATAACCATATATCCAATAACTTTAATACTTTGAGAAATCGGCGACCCGAATTCACATCCTGGATGATAACTGTTTATCTTTCACTTGGTGCTAAGGCCGTTAGCAAAGGCATAAATCCATGTTTTCCCTCAGCTATGAGAATGTAGTGGAGCAAATTGGGGTTTTTTAGCCTTAGTTTAGCAACCAGTCTAGGGGAAGTAAAACTCAAACCAGCTGTACTCCGAATTTTAAAAAAAATGACCTTTTATCACATCTGCGGGTAGCAGAGGTTTGGGACAAATACATATTTGTCAATCGATCATGACAGGGTTTGTCATTTTCTTTTAACCATATAATTGTGAATAAACAATTAGTTTTAAATAGAAATACTTGATAACATATAACTGTGTGCTAATTATTCATATCAAGAAATATTGTTCGCGTACTACGATTCCACAGTCCATCGCTTTAACCATTACACCACGAAGACACCCGCCTCGAATGCTTAAGTAGTTTATGATACATTTATAATTTGATAAACTAGACGAACTATGAACTCGTTAGATACTCATTATAACAGCGTTCTATGATGATGTTGATGTTTCTTTTTAGGAGGGATTGAATTATTCTAATTGTCTTCATAATTATATCCGTTACATCGAGAATTTTGATGATAAAGAAATGATGCTCGGTGCGGCTCAGACACTACAAAATTTTCATTCGCTGGAAAATAGCCTTTTTATTCCCTAAGTTAGAGCATTTAAGTGTATTGCTCTGATAACATTTCTGCTGTCATGTGCCCATTTGGTTGGGTTACGGTTACATACATGTATACAAACGAGAGAATTTTAGTAATATATAGATTGATAAAAAGTATGATGCTTTTCGAAATATTAAATAATTCTCTCTCTCTCTCTCTCTCTCTCTCTCTCTCTCTCTCTCTCTCTCTCTCTCAAACAGATAGTTTCCCTTCTGGCTGGGCTTACTGTGTCCCTTACAGAAGGATAAGATACTCTAAAAAAAGTGGGTGTCCTAGGTATGACACTAAACTGTATCTGATGACGAAGTTCCAATTCCGGAGACCTTCTGATTATAGAGTACCTCTTCATTGCTATTACTCCCAGGTCCACTCTGACCCGGAGTGATAGTACCTGTTAGGGTCCCATCAATCTGTTTGCAAATTATTCGTATACGACAGGAATACTTGATACCATATTACTGAAAATTATTTGCATTAAGAATAGTCACTTGAAGCTATTGTTTACTAGAGATTATTAGTTACTTGAAACCTTATAAAAGTGAGCAAAAAATGACCATTATAAAATATAAATAATCATTTTAAACCATAAAATTATCACTATTGGGTAAGAATACTTGAAACTATAGAATTGTGTGCAAATTACTTGCACTAAATAGGAATATTTGAAGCCATACAACTGTGAGAAAATTATTTGTTTAAGATAGGAATACTTGGCATCATATAATTATAATTGCCCAGTCAGCTGGGGCTGTAGAATACACCGACTGCTTCTCCCCCACCAAGAGTGTCCTGATATAACCCTAAACAATCTGATTGTGAGGTTCCAGTAATGTTGGAGCTTTGGGGAATGCAAAGTACTCCTTTATTTTCATCGCTCCCTGGTCCACTTTAGCCCGGAGTGGTAGCACCTGATAAGGGTCCTATCTACGGGTTAAATAGAACTAATGGCATACTTATGCTAAAATGAATTGTTTGACTAAACTAAATTGCTTGAAATAGAAATGTTTTTCATAATTAAACCGTACTTACATTTAAACTGCGTGCTTATGCTAAACTGAATTATTTGAAATGGAACTGTTTTTTGACATTGAAACTGTACTTACACTAAACTGATTTGTTTTGACATTTAACTGTGTAAACAAAATCTGTACTTATACTAAACTGAATTAGCTGAATTAGAACTGCTTGATTAACCGGCTCATTGGTCTAATTGGTAGAGTGTTCGCCAATAGTCTGGGAGACCTGGGTTCAATCTCAGGTCGCGTCATACCAAAGACTTTAAAGATCGTACTTGATACCCCCTTGCTTAACACTCAGCAATATAAGGTATGCATCAAGGGTAAAGTGGAGGAATCCAGGGAAAGGAGTAGCGCCCTCCCCTACACCTTGGTGTAGTAGCTATTGAAAAGGGAGCCTTCTGGTCGCTCTCGACTACGATCGCCCACTTTACTTACATTTAAACTGCGTACTTATGCTAACCTGAATTGTTTGAAATTGAACTATTTTCATAAAAATGGTTTGGCGTTAAATAACCTACAAAGGTTGATAAGCCATAAAACACAACCAACCAACATATAATTATAAACTATTTGTATCAATCAAATTTAATGTTCACTTAGGATTATTTTTATTTGCTATTAAAAACATGTAATTGCGTGCAAACAAGTGATAATCATTGAATATAGATTGTTACTTGAAATCATATATTTGTTTATGAAATATTAGCATTAAACAGAAGTACTTAAAACCATTCAACTGTGTGCAAATTATTTTTATTAGATAGGAGTATTTGATATAAGACTGTATGCAGAAAAAACTACAGGAAAAATGTAATGAAAAATGTACAACAGGCGCAGTTCGCTAACTTCTACGCATAAAATAACCCGAAACTGGTTAACTTGCCGTTAAAATCAATCAGTCAATCAGATAGATAAGTGTATTTATACCAGCATGTCTATGTTTACATATATTTGGTACATGAATTAATTGTACTCATGTAGAAATTATTTAGGGTTTTTTATGTAGTTTAATAAGAGTCTTTTTCGTATTAGTCATAAAACTTTTTTACAGACGAGATGGATTTAAGATATGAAATCATGTACGTATTTTTAAAAAATTCTTTTTAAAAAAGAAGAGAAAAAAACTGCGCAAAGAATACTTTAGTGAAAAAGAAAAAAAAATGCTAGTAAAATAATACGTGGGATATCGCGCGCAAAGTTTGATTGAAACAAACGTTTTAGTTCCAAACACGTGCTATCAAGTACATACATGCGCAAAACGACGTAAAATCAGATTACAGATACTTGTTAAAAATATGCATTATTTATGTACTGCGGAAACACAAGTTGAAAAATAGGTCAGTGCCTCGTCCTCGTTCGATCTTATTCGGCAAATCGATACGACGTAACGAGTGGTTGCGCATGCGCAACCTGATTGTTGTAAAGCAGACGAGCGAGATTCTACCGTGGTAGTATGCGTCGTCGTCGTCGTCGTAGTGGCAACGGTAGCCACCGCGGCAAAGATGTAACTGTATCTGTTGATTTTCTGTCTGCATGATAGAAACAGGCAAATGCTTTAAGGGAATATGTTTGGACAAGACTGTCACGATAAGACGCAGAAACACTCTACATATACTGAAATATGGTTGTCATGCGTTCATCGATGTAACGACATAACGTTCGGTTGTGTTGCAATAGCAGCAGCAGCAGCAGCAGAAAAAGAAGAATAAAGTAGTGAGGCAAGATAGTGTCAAAATGTTTCAACTAGGTGAGAGCAGTAAAAAGCCGTAGTGCGGTACATCGAAGGTCGCACTGAAAATTATTTTTCGGTTAAACTACGTGTGTATGTAAATTGAAAGATTCTAGAGATGCTGTAGACATTTTTCTTCTTTTTCTTTCATTTTTTTTTTTTTTTAACTGAGATTGCAAATTGAATATATCCGTTTTATACAAAAGCCAGAACCTACTTAGAGTCGAGTAGAACTGAAATTCACACCTCTGCCAGAAGCAATAATTGATTTATTAACAGCCAAAGAAAACGACAACGTACAAAAAAAAAAAATCGTAGCACCGATGCTCGTATTCTATAGAAGAAAGAGGAGACGTTCGTGTCATGAAGCATTTTAATTGTTATTGATTGTTAAACATAAAAACATGCTACTATTTCTACTTCATTATGTTGATGAGGGTGGTGTGTAAGACTTGTTATTTTGGTAGCTCTGCTGATTAGTGGTGGAAGGAAGGGTGCGGTAAAAATTAGTATGAAGCTTTTTGCAGATATAATGATTTTATTACGTTCGAAGCCAGTGAAATTTTTTAGTGAAGGCTACAAGAAATCAAAAAAAAAAAAAAATAAGATTAAATTTAGATCTGCAAATTTTTATCGTATTCTCTTTTTCTATTTTGTTTTTGTTTTTTGTTTGTTTTTTTGTTTTTTGGTTGTTTATTCTTTTGTTTTGTTTTTTTGTTTTTTTTTAATTTTATCATTGTCACCGTTTTCAAAATTCCACTGTCGTAGAAAAACTACACTTAAATTACCATGAAAAGATTTTCTTTCATACTTTCTATTTTATTAATACTTATTTACTTACTTAGATCATTTTTAAGCGGTGTTTGAATTCAGAGTTCTACTTCTCCTAGACTGGTTGATATACCAAGGTCAAAGAGTCCAGTCTACCCAACTATTTACCCATAGTGGAAGGGGCAATGGCTGGATGCATCCTCAAGGTATTAGCGCTATGTGAAATGCAGTCTCTTCCAGAATTGGAAATTGGGTCGTTGTGTCCATTTCCTACGACGATAACTATAACACCACGAACGCCTCTTTTCTATTTAATTTTATATCCTGGTTATGAGTAGAGTGTTCGCCAACGGTCCGGGAGACCATGGTTCAATCCCAGGTCCAGTCATACCAAAGATTCAAAAAATAAGTTCCATTTTTGAATCTTTGGTATGACTCGACCTGGGATTGAAACCATGGTCTCCCGGACCATTAGCGAACACTCTGCCGCCTTGCTTAACACTCCAAGGTATGTATCAATGGTAAATTGGAGCAATCCAAGATATGGAGTAGCGCCCTCCCCGACACCTCGGTGTGGTAGCTATTGAAAAGGGAGCCTTCTGGTCACCTCGAGAAAGGTCGCCAACTTTACTTTTACTTATATCCGGAGGTGAGGCCCTCGTTCCAAAGCTCTGGAGATTGTGGAATACCCCTTCATTGTCATTACTCCCAGGTCCACCCGAAGTGGTAGTACTTGTTAGGGTCTCATCTGTGGATCAAATAGATGTTTTTGAAAATTAATCTTGGTTTGGTTTATTTGTTTAATAGCATATCAACCTTCATGGGTTATTTAATGCCAAAGCCAACCTTGTAGAAGAACAGTAGTGGTATTATTTAACCCACAGCTGGGGTAATAAGGGGGCTCATGCCTTAGCAAAGGATATCAATTCGAAAGTAATGGTGCAATTGGAGTTAGAACTTACTGAAATGTCTCAGTCCAACACGTTAGCTACTGCACCACGGAGACTTCTCCAGCAAATTATTCGTATTAGATAGAAATGCTTGATATTACAACCGTATGCAAAAAAATTAACCTACACGAAAATATGTAAATATAAACGTATGCAATTCCCTAACCTCTTGGCATAAAATAACCCCCCAGACAGTTTGATATAAAATCAGTCATTCAATCAATCAAAATTCTATTTAATTGTTGTCAGTGTTTTCAAAATCCCACTGTCATAGAAAAAGCAAATTTAAGTTACCTTAAAGAGATTTTCTTAAATAAAAAAAAAACGTGAAATGAAAAACGAAAAACATTCGATATTTACATTTTTGCATTCAAGTATCGATTTAATGCACAAATTAGATAAATTAGCTGATTATTACGTCAAATGGAAATTCTAACGACGCACTGCCGTTAAACTTGTTTCTAAATTACCGTATATACTCAAGAAATGAACGACTTTTTAAGGCAAACTTTTCACCTCAAAAACAAGGGACCGATCATTACACAAGAAACAACAAAACTTACCTTGTTATGTTATCTATACTATTGTACATCAATGATGGAGTTTTAATGTATTTGCAATATCAAAGTAAACACAGTAAGCTACATCAAGGTCAAGACTACATTGTTTATTTAAAGTATTACATTAATTTTGACTGTATTCTCATTGGCCAATGGGTAGAGTGTTCACCAATGCTCATGGAGACCTTGGTTCAATCCCAGGTCGCGTCATACCAAAGACTTTCAAAATGGTACTTGATACTTTCTTGCTTACCACTCAGCAATATAAGGTACGTATCAAGGGTAAAGTGGAGCAATTCAGGGAAAGGAGAAAGGCCCTCCCCTACACCTTGGTGTAGTAGCTATTGAAAAGGGAGCCTCCCAGTTGCCAACTTTACTTTACTTACTGTAGTTTGGAAAGTATAAATAAGTGTTCGAATGTTTTCACTTTATATCATTGGATGTTAAAGAAATATTTTTATTGTCAAGCATAGTGTAAAAGTTAGGGGTCGTCTATTATATACAGTTAGTGATAAAAATAACCTTTTCGGGGGCTAAATATTTTGGTCGCTCATTACCCGAGTATATTAGGTACTTCTTTTTTATATTCAATAGCTTTTTTATCTCTCTCTCTCTCTCTCTCTCTCTCTATATATATATATATATATATATATATATCAAATAGATAGCCGTTCTGTTACCAGGGCTTTCTGCATCCCCTGCGGAGGGGTAAGACTACTGTCCTAAAAAAGGGTATTCTGGGTATGACACTAAACTGCACCTGATGTTGAAGCTCCAGTTCTAGAGATTTGGGGAGTGTGATGAACCCCTTCATTGCTATTACTCCCAGATCCATTCTGTGTCGGTGTGGTGGTACTTTTTAGGGTCCCATGTTTGAAAATTATTCACATTCAACAGGGATACTTGATGTCATAAAACTGTAAATCATTTGAATCAAGAATTATTACTTTAAGCTGTAATTGTTTACGAAGGATTAATATTACTTACTTGAAACAAATAAGTGTCAATAATTTGATAGGAATGATTACTTGAAACAGTATGATTATTTGTATTAGAAAGGAATACTTGACACCTACAACTGTGTAAAAATTATTTGTATTAGAAAGGAATACTTGAAACCTACAACTGTGTACAAATTATTTATATTAGAAAGGAATACTTGAAACCTACAACTGTGTAAAAATTATTTATATTAGAAAGAAATACTGGGAACCTACAACTGTGTACAAATTATTTGTATTAGAAAGAAATACTTGAAACCCACAACTGTGTACAAATTATTTGCATTAAAAAGAAATTCTTGAAACCTACAACTGTGTACAAATTATTTATATTAGAAAGGAATACTTGAAACCTACAACTGTGTACAAATTATTTATATTAGAAAGGAATACTTGAAACCTACAACTGTGTACAAATTATTTATATTAGAAAGAAATACTGGGAACCTACAACTGTTTAAAAATTATTTATATTAGAAAGGAATACTTGAAACCTACAACTGTGTACAAATTATTTATATTAGAAAGGAATACTTGAAACCTACAACTGTGTAAAAATTATTTATATTAGAAAGGAATACTTGAAATCTACAACTGTGTAAAAATTATTTATATTAGAAAGGAATACTTGAAACCTACAACTGTGTACAAATTATTTATATTAGAAAGAAATACTGGGAACCTACAACTGTGTACAAATTATTTGTATTAGAAAGAAATACTTGAAACCTACAACTGTGTACAAATTATTTGTATTATAAAGGAATACTTGAAGCCTATAACTCTGTGCAAATTATTTGTATTAGATAAGAATACTTGATATCTTTTAACTGAGAGTGAAAACTTTTTTGGAAACAGTTATGCAAAAAATTAGATATAAATGTAAATGGTCACATTACTCCTAGGCCCACACTGACTTTGAATGATTGCCCCTTCTTGGATCCTATCCATGGGTCAAATAGATTTTTCTGAATTATCTGTATCAGATAGGAATACTTGATATCATTTAACCGTGGGCAAAAACTCGAGAAACTACATAGAATATGTAAATATAAACGTGCAATGAACGCAATTCCCTAACTTCTAGGCATAGAATAACCCTAGACGAGTTGGCATGCCGTTAAAATTAATGGTCACTCACCGATAAATGAGGGATATTTAATACAGACGGTGGTTATTATCCACTTGACTAGCCTGGTAAGTACAAGTCCACGTACAGGGTAATTTTTGTTGTACCCTTAAATACTCGGTCTACTCAGGTATCTTGCGTCTTATCTGTAATTAGTTTATTTACTGCTAAATAAAAACCCTACAAGAACATCATCTAAGTGTGCTAATTCCATAATTATATAATTTCCTTATACGTCATTAAGACCGTGTGAAATATGTATTTGCTCAGAAGAAAACACTATTATGTCTGATTGTAACTGAAAAATTTTAATCGAAAACTGGTGAGAAACTTCCTTTGTTACATAAAACCCCAGCCCTCCGGCGTCAGGCAGGATGCGACACAAGGTCAATCTTTCAGTGGAGAACAACCGGTTTGAATTAAAAGTTTTCCTTCCAGACTGGTTGACTTAACAAGGCTTAAGATCTCAATCTACCATAGCTGGAAGGAGAATTGATGGATTCATGCCTTTCCCAGTTGAAATTCAAACAGCCCCATTCAGAATTTAGACTCGTACCGCCGATTCCGTTCCCTACGTCTGTAACAGTAACGCTAAATGCGCTCGGTGAGAGTCTTCATCTCTCTTTACTCTTTGCATTATCTCTGTTGTAAGTTCATCTCCTACAGGCGCACTTACAGACCACGTGATCAACACACCATCCAGATATCCTAATTATCACCAGCTTTGCATAGAACTATAAGACAGACGAGGATGAGCCACTCGAATCTGATGCTAAATGACGCAGAGGTGTGTAACAGACTTAGTGAATGAAAAAAAAATGACTCGCAGTAACTAGTCAGGTGATGCTATCCGTTGATCAGCACTCCTCATGTCACCAAAGTGGCTAAATAATTGACCTTTTGAATTCATTTACCGCTGACTCCCTGCTACTGATATTTTCGTAGGGTGCAGCCAGTGTCTGAAGAGGCGTGAAGGAATACAGGAGAATGCCTTGATTCTACAACTAAATCTAATCTAGTTGTACACGGATGAAACTCTGAATTCAAACCTGTTAAACTCCGCTTAAAAAAAATTGACCTTGTGTCATATCCTGCCCGAGCAGAGGGGTTAGGTGAAAAAGGAGGTGCCGGTTGTGTAATGGTTATCGTCGTAGGAAATGGACCCGGCGACACGAGTTCAAATCCTGAACGAGGCTGATTGCATTTCACATAGCCCTAATACCCTTGGGAAAGGTATGAATCCAGTAATTCTCCAGCTATGGGTAAATAGTAGGACAGACTAGGTTCTTCAGCCTTGGTGAGGCAACTAGTCTAGGAGAAGGAAAACTCTGAATTCAAACCTGTTAAACTTCGCTTAAAAATTGACCTTGTGTCATATCCTGCCCGAGCGGAGGGGTTGGGTAAATAGGGTATGAAACTTCCCCTTTACTGTGAGATGAAACTTGACCGTGAATGTCATAGTACTTCACTGAGTGTTCGGCTAATGTCACTCCTACTCTACAGTGTAACACCGAAATACGCAACTTGTAAATCTAGAATATTCATAACAAGTGAATATTTTATCATCATAACTATATCTTGTAATCGTTAAAACATGGAAGGTTTTATCATCACTGTCACAATTACTCAGCCGGTGACCGTAATAAATTCAAGACAGGACTCCAGTCAGATGTTAGTTCTGAGAGCCCACCACCTTTTTATTGACAAATAACAATGGCGAAACTAATGCTTCCGTTTTCTTTACGCAATAGCGGAACTGATACTTCCGTTTTCTTTACACGACGGTGGAACTGGTACAGCTTGTTTCTTAAAACTCAGGGAACAAATTACAACAATTATTATAACAAGTAATATTTCATCGTCATAATAAAAATTTTTCATTATTACTATAACAATATTTTATCATTATTATGATTATTATTATTATTCGTACAAAACGTAAGATTTTATCATATTGCTCCTTCTGAGTTTTTCATACCAACGTTAGCTGACGGTCTTTCACTGGAGTTTGAGTGACAGCAAGTTTCTTCCATTCTCCAAAACTCTTCTTCGTATTTTGGCCGATTTTAATAATGTTGTAGCTTGGATGGTCTCTTCTCGTCCCGCAAGTTCCAACTCGTCCAGTTTCTTAACAAACCTTTCGGGACCGTTCCAAGTGCGCAAATTAAAGTTGTTTATCACTGTTACCTCCTTGTTCCATAGCTTTTTTGGTTCTCTGGCAAGGTCTACGCACTTATCTCTCTTTTCGCTTTCTTTGATTTTCACTCTCTGGTCTGCTGGGACGGCAAATTTCACTAAACGACAGGTTCTCTTTTTCTTATCAATTATCACTCGGTCTGGTCTTCAGGACGAGATCAGGTGATCTGTTTGTATCACAAAATCCCAGAGAATTTTGTGCGTCTCATTCTTCAGAGCAGATTCTGGTTTGTACATGGTTTGGTAGTATGGTCAAATTCATTATTATCATAGCAAGTAAGATTTTATTATTATTATTGTTATTATTTTATTCTTTGGGGGTGGTTTACATCTGCGAAACTTGTGGTTTTCCTCTGGAGTTTTGAGCAACAGCAAGTCTCCTCACGTTTCCAGGACTCTTCTTAGTATTCGGGCCGATCTCAATAACGATATGGTCTCCACTCGTCCTCTTATTTCAAAGTCCTCCAGTCCTTATACCAATCTTTTTGTAACTGTGCCGTGTGCACCAATTACAATTGTTATCACCGTCACTTTTATGTTCCATAATTTTTTCAGTTCTCTGGCAAGGTCAAAGTACTTATCTCTCTTTTCGCTTTCCTTCAGTTTCACGCTGTAATCAGCTGGAACGGCAAAGTCCACTATTCAGCAGGTTCTCTTTTTTCTTCTTTTTTTTTTTTTTTTTGATTATCACTAGGTCTGGTCGTCTGACTGAGATTATATATTTACCAACCCCTCCACTCGGGCAGGATATGGTCAATTTTTTAGCGGAGTTTTACAGGTTTGAATTCAGAGTTTTCCTTCTTCTAGACTAGTTGCCTGACCAAGGCTGAAGAACCTAGTCTGTCCTACTATTTACCCATAGCTGGAGGGAGAATAATTGGATTCATACCTTTCCCAAGGGTATTAGGGCTATGTGAAATGCAATCAGTCTCGTCCAAGGTTTGAACTCGTGTTGCCATGTCCATTTCCTACGACGATAACCATTACACTACGGGCACCTCGTCTGACTGAGATTAGATGATCCGTTTGTATCTCAAAATCGCAGAGAATTTTACTATTATTATAATAATAATTATTATTATTATTATTATAGCAAGGAAGATTTTATTATCATTATTACTTGTGATATTTTATTCTATTCTTAACCTCTAACCTACCGATCCCGAGTATACTGGCTTTCAGCAAACTTAATCCCACCACTGGACACGGGTTAACTCGCTCTAAAAACCCATACATTTCAATTCAACTTCATGAAGTGAAAAATGATCTAGTCGACCTAATGATCTATGGAGCATTTTCACTTGAGAATTCCCGCTTTCCTCGAATTTATTTCCTTCCTTCTCTCAGCGGAGAAAATGTTTTATAGATATTGATACACAGTTTATATAAAACGTTCATGCAATTTAGTAACAAAAAACTGTGCGCTCTGTCTTCAAAAAAAAAAATACTACAAATTGTATTACTCATAATTTGAAGTATTCTGTTGTTGCTAAGGTTTCGATCAGTGGGTTAGTGAGTTGGTTGGTTTTATGGCATGACAACTCTTGCAGAGTTATTTTATGCCGAAGACATTTTAACAATCATGATTTCCAATTATATACTATACAAAAAAATGTTTCTTTACAATCATTTCAAGTAGATAAACACTTAATTATCTCGAGGAGTGGACTCTCCCAAGTGCAGTGGCTAAAATGCTGGTTTACCAAATGGTATTAAACGAGTTCGAACACCAGTCGCATTACTATGTTTACTTTCGGACTAATACCCTTAGGAAAGGCATGAACCCCCTTATAACACCCCTAGTTACGGGTGATATAGTATCAATCCTGTTCTTCTACAAAGATGGCTTTGGCATTAAATAACCCACGAAGGTTGATATGCCATTAAACAAAGAAACCAAATTCAACCAACTTCATTATCTCAAACGAATGTTTGACTTACAGATGGTACCCTAATGGGTACTAATAAGCCAAGTGGACCTCGGAGTAATGATAACAAAGGCATGACTCCACATTCCCTAGAGCTCAAGAACTAGAGCTTCACCACTGGATGCAGTTTAGTGTCAACCCAGGACTCACTTTAAAGGGTTATCTTACTCCTCTGCAGGGCATGCAGTCAAGGGGAAGAGTATGGTGTTCATCAGTATATCCAATTGGTAAGCGGATAAGAAAGCCTAAGAGGGTGGATCAGTTATTTCATATCCTGGCACAATTAGTAGGATGTTGATTTGAAAAATTCTTTTCAATAATTTCGGTCGATGTAACAAGTGAAGAAACGTTGGATTAAGTGCATTGACAAAGAAGTACATTGTTTTGAAAAGTAAAATATCTATTGTACAAAATAATTTTTTTTGTTTTGTTTTGCTTTTTGTCGGGACCTTATTCATAGATTTACATACGTTTGTTTTTTCTATAACAGAAAAGATATGACAAAGACAATATCTAACAAAAACACTTCAAGGTTGAATTGTTATTTTATCCGAGTGGACATAAATGATGCTATAACAGCATTGCCTTTTTTTTTGTGTGTGTGTGTGTGTGTCTTTAAATGGCTTGCAGGCGATTGTTGCTCAACGGTTATCAGCGTAAAAAACGGCCTAGGCGGCCCAAGTTCAAATCCCGGGCGAGCATGTTTGCGCTTTACTTCACGCTAATGACCATGGAAAGCTCATAAATCTATCACTTCTCTCCGGTAAACTGGGCTCTTTAGCCTTGCTGCAGCAACCTATAATATATCGGAATTCAAACCAGCTGTGCTCCACTTAAAAAGTCGACTTTATGTCGCACTCTGATCGTGGCGAAGGGAGGGAGATTGGATAAATGAATACTCAGATAAGCTTATCGTGCTGTCTCCAGATACTGTGGAGTAACCCTTCACTGCCATTACTCCCAGGTCTACTCTGACTCAAAATGGTAGTAACCTTTCAGGTTCCTACGTATTTGGTTTGGTGTTTTATAATTAAGGAATGTTTTTTTTAATATTAAATCATTTTTCGTTAATTGTATTTTATCATTCAGTTTGGTGAGGCTTTGAGTCATATGGTGCTGTTTGACGCTTGCACACAAAGGATATGACAATCACCATTTGTCATAATAAATCCCCAGACAGGAAATGGAGCTGGAGTGTGGATGACGTCATGCCCAGAAGAGATGGTCCTGAGAATTTGAGGATTTTGAAAAGACGTCAGTTGAGATTGGACCATTGAGGCGAAAGTAGGATTTTCGACCGTTGAGGCGTGTGGTTCAGTTTTTCGGATCTCGACCGGCAGAGATGAATTGAGATCGTAGACTTCACAAGATGTGCCGCGCGTTGGGGTGGGGTCGGCATAGTATGGTTAGCAAAGACTTTTAAGAATTTTATCTCTCTCCTCGTGTCGCCATGGACCGAAGGGAGTTATTAAACCCGTTCGTACCTGAAACGAAAGAGTCCGCCTATATTTGGATATGTATTTGTATTACTGTTGTGATTGATATCATTATGGCTGTAGTATTCAACATTGGTTTGCTTTGGTTTTATGAGATATAAACCATTGTAGGTTATTTAATGCCAAATCCTTTTATGTATATGCATTAAATATGATTTCTAAACACATTTTTAGATAGCATTTTTAAACGAGCCTGAGCTCATTTTTTTCTCACTGTTAAATAATTTCACATATTTCTATTTAATACGAACAATTATATTCACTATTAATAATTTGTTTGCACACAATTAAATGTTTTCAAATGTTGCCATGTATCACCAACAATTCAATTAAACATCAGTCATTTGTTTACACACAGTTAAATGATCAAACAGTTCTATTTCAAACAATTCAGTTTAACATAAGTCAACAAAGTTAAATGACTCCAAGTATGGCTATGTATACGAAAAAATTCAATTAAACTTCAGTCATTTGTTTACACAGACAAATGAATAAATAGTTCAATTTCAAACAATTCAGTTTAGCATAAGTAAACAGTTTAAACAGTTTAAATGTCAAACAGTTATTATTCAACTCATAGACAGGACTCTACCTGGTGCTACCACTCCGGACCAGAGGTGGACCTGGAAGCAATCGCAATAAAGGGGTACTCTGTATTCCCCAAAGCTCCAGCATTACCGGAGCCTCACTTAGGTCATATCAGGACACTCTTAGTGTCATATCAGGACACTCGCTGAGAGAGTCTCACCCCTCTGCAGAGATGCAGTCGATATATTCTGCTGCCCCAGCCGACTGGGCCAAGTCGTATCTATGGGCCAAATAAAAATGTTCAAAGATTCTTCGTATTCACTAGGACCGAGTGCAAAAAAAATCCTCGACATAAAAATGTAAACACAAAGTACAGTGAATGCGATTCCCTGACCTCTTGGCATAAAATAACTCTAGAAAAAATCAATCAGACATTCAATTTAGAATGAAATCGTATAAATATATATAAATGATGGATTTATTTTACCATCCTGTATATGACATTAAACTGCATCTGATGTGAGGCTTCAGTCCTGGGGTTAAAGGAACATGGAGTAATGTTATATACTCATCTACAGCATCATAACGACAGAATAATAAAGACAGACGCACGCAATGACAAAGACGCAGGAAGACTTCTTCAACAATATTTACCTCTCACTTTATTGCAAGGGTTCGAAAAGATTGCGTGGGGTTTTACTGTGAGAGGGAGCTGGAGACCGAACATAAACTGTAATATTTTGACCCCACTGTTATGACCGTCACGTTGTGTCTTTCTTGTTCTCTAGGGCTCCTCAACCGGAGGCCAAGGGCCCACTCTGCTGGATGCTGGCTTTCTTTACCGCATCTTATCAGCATCTTCTCTGGACCCCAAACTCCATCAGGGTTCCCGAGGGCCCCCTCGGTCGGGTGTGGCTTTCCCTACCACATCTTCTCTCCAACTGTCTGGAACTCGAACTCGGACTGCCTCCTGGACTCGAAAACTGAGTTATATACTCGTTCGACGCCCACTCGATCTTTGAAATCGAATGTTTAATCGTCATCAAGCGGAAATAACTGTCATGCAGTTCAGAGATCACTCTCTTCCGGTGCATCACTCTGTAGTGTACCATGGGAAATTTTTTAGCTCGTCCCATTTCATCAGCCAATTTCCGCCCACGCGATTTCCTGTCATAACTGCCATTAAAATGTGTCACTTCCTTCCGGTGCGTCACCTTGAATGGCATTTTTGGCCGGGTCAAAAGGTCAAAACATAACAGTAAACCCTCATTACCATTACTCCCAGGTCCACTCTAAGGTGGTTCGTTAGGGTCCCATCAATGGGTCAACTACAATTGTTCATTTTTTCCAAGGGTTGTTATTGATATTAGTTACATTGAGCTCTTTACCAGGAAAATTTTAAATGTTCATAATGGAATGAATTTGTCCTGGCAGAATTATTCCCGACTCCGCTTTATCTGGAATGAATATATATATATATATATATATATAACAGGATCTAGCATTAAATAATCCACAAGTGTTGATATGCCATAAAACACAACCAAACCAAACCGTATTTATTTTTAGACTGCAACATATTCATATTTGAGGCCGGCGGGCGGACCTTTGGCATAGTGGCTAACGTGGTCTACTGTAACATTATAAGAAGCGAGTTCCAGTCCTGCTTTTACATTCACTCTCGGAATAATACTCTCAGGAAAGGTATAAACCCTCCCCACCTTATCCCTCCAGATAAAAGTTAAATAGCACCACAGTTGGGTTTTTTTTTCCAACGGTGGACTTGGCATTAAATAACCCATGATGGTTGATATGACATTAAACAAAGAAACCAACTCAAACCATATTTTTCATTTCAGAGTTTCATTTCAGAATTTGGTAAAAAATCATCATCATCATCATCATGTCGTGCCGCCAGCACGGATATCCCTGACCCTCTCTCGCCACTTCTCCATATCGTTCATCGCCTCTGGTGGGTCTTCAGGGCTACATCCCGTATCCTCACAGAGCTGCTGTATGTATGTTCGAGCTGGTCGTCCTGCTTTTGATTAGCCATATGTGGGGGTCCATAGGAGTATATCACTTATGAGCTCGTCTCTACATGTCTGGTTCGTCTAACTTGGATAGTTTTCATGATGGGAGGTAGGTGGCCGTATAGTTGGTGCTTTGTGGTGTGTTGCCTCCAGGACTTGTTCAATATTGCTCTCAGCATTCTTGTGTAATTACCGTCTAGCTTTTTCTCTAGCCGTTTAGTTAGCGTCCAAGTAGTACACCCATAGAGCAGTATCGATAAGACCGCTGCCTGGAAGAAACTGCGTTTCATTTTATCGGTCAGGTCTGACTTCCATATGATCGATAGCTTATCGATAGTTGTCCATGCCTTCGTTAGCCGCGTGTCGATGTCTTTTTTGTTTGATGAGACACTGCTTCCTGGATAGGTGAGCTTGTCTACCAGTTTCAGAGAGCTTCTGTCTAGTGTGGAAATGTCGCCTGTTTGATTAAGGCACATGTGTTCAGTTTTGTGAGCATTGACATGGAGGCCAATGCCTGCGGCGGCTTGTTTCAAACTATACAGTAATGTTTCGGCTTGGTTGGGTGTATTTGCCAGAATCGCTATGTCATCGGCGTTGTCTGCGTCGGTAATTGTTTTTGCGAGGTACCTTCTGTTTCTTTTCTTTGTCAGCTCGAAGCCGTTTTTTTTTTTTTTTTTGATTCCGAACATTTGTGTTCAGTTTGTTTTTTAAGGCATCTCAATTCCTTATGGTTTTTTAATGCTGAAATTTGATTCATTTGATGTTAAACAACAGTATTTTTAATATTTCATTTCACTTAGTTGAAAGAAACAATAACACAAAAATATTGATATAAACGTACAGTGAACGCGATCCCCTAACCTCTCGGCACAAAATAACCCTATACAGATTGACATGTACATTAAATCAATCAGATATGCTTAATGAATATAATAAAACATATTTTATGGAGTGGGATATCGTAAAGTAGCTTATTCATAAAAGTTGATCAAACCAGTAAAAATAGCCAATAATAAATAAATAAATAAATAAATAAACTTATAATTTTGTTACGGAAGTGGTTTAGAATATATCGTTTAGATAACGAGAGAAAGGTGCAGCCTAAGGTGTTGTATTCCCTCGTCATCATTTAAAATCAGCATCTTCGGAGAGAGATGTTGAATAAAGCGGAAATTATAATGACAGCTCATAATAAGTCATAACCTCGCACTATTATTAAACCTGACCGCTTATCGCTACGTTGACATCAATGAAAGACGATAGATGTATTAACAGTATCGTAAAAAACGTTTTGCATTTCGTTTGTCTAAAATGAGTTGTAATTCAACAAGGTTAATTCAAGAACCCTTTGCATTAAGATGTGATTAATATGGTTGTATAAAGCCAAACCTACCATCGGTTTTTGGTTTTGACGTAAAAGTAGTTGAGAAGTAAAAAGAGAAGTATTGCTTTTTAATTGCTGGGTGTCTATTGTATGGGATGGGCACAACAGTAGAGATAACACAGTTAGAGAGTTTCTGGGATGAGCTTTAATATATATATATATATATACAGAGAGAGAGAGAGAGAGAGAGAGAGAGAGAGAGAGAGAGAGAATGAACAAGTATAATGCCACGCAAAAGGTTTTTACGGCTTTATACGCAGAAATTCAACTTACATAAATTAACGTATTTTGATGGCATTTTAGGGAAGAAAAAAAGAAAGTGTTGTTTTTTTTTAAAAAATAGGTCAAAAACATACGACCCAAGTCTTATATGATTTTATAGGATAAAAAAAAGTTATCGAAAAAATATATAAAATTTTTGAATGCACAACTTAGCAACTTATATAATAAATAATTGATTGATTTTAATGGCGTGTCAACATGTCTGGGGTTATTTCATGCCTAGAGGTTAGAGAATTGCCTACATGCAATGTTTATATTTACATTTTTTCTGTAGTTTCTAAATGATTTTGCGACTGATTGATTTTAACGGCACGTCAACCCCTCTAGGTTATTTTACGCCAATAGGTTAGGGAATCACGTTCATTTTATGTTCATATTTGAATTCATTGTGTAGTTGTTTCTTTTTATCCTTATTAGCATTTCCGGTCTTCCTTTGAAAAACAAGTAAAGTACCGTCATAAATTTATTAATCATCAAGACGAGTGTTTTTATCTTGTTTCGACTGGTGCGTTTCTGGCCTTCGTCAGATTTCCGGTCGCATCCAGTAACCTTTGAAAATAATCTCTTATAATTCATTTACTTGATATTTGCTATTATTTATTCATCTGTAATTCGTTCTAACTGACTGACTGACTGACTGGTAAAGAAAGTTCAAATCCTAGACGAGACTGATTGCATTTCACATTGCATTAATACCCTTGGGAAAGGTATGGATCCAATTATTCTCCCTCCAGCTATGGGTAAATGGTAGGACAGACTGAGTGCTTCAGACTTGGTAAGGCAACTAGTCTAGGAGAAGGAAAACTCTGAATTGAAACCTGTTAAACTCCGCTTAAAAATTGACCTTGTGTCGTATCCTGCCCGAGCGGAGGGGTTGGGTAAATATGGTAAAGGAAGTATTTTGCCAAGAGAAAAAGAACAAAATCATATCCATCAGATGCAAATTGATAAACTTCTATAACAGAGCTGCTTGATCTTTATTAATTAATTTAAAACTTCCCAAAATACCTGTATAACCTGTCTGTATTATGCGTAATATATAGGAGGAAAATTAAACGAAAAAAGTAAAGAAAGTAATTTATTAAACAGGTACAAGTACAAATTATTACACTAAGAATTCTAAAAATTCTGTATAGAAAAATACAACATATAACAAAGTTAGCGACTTTAGTCGAGGGTGACCCGATGGCTCCTTTTTCGATGGCTTCTACACCGAGGCGTGGGAGGGTGCTACTCCATTCCCTGGATTGCTCCTCTTTACCCATATCTTATAATGCTGAGTGTTAAGCAAGGCGGCATCAAGTACCATTTTTTCAGTCTTTCGTATGACTACCTGGGATGGAACCCCGGTCTCCCGGACCATTAGCGAACACTCGATTCATTTGGCCAATGGCCCGGTTAAAAGAAGAAAAGCAACAATTGTACATGTAAACTTCACCAAAGTCAAAACTTACCAGTCACAAGTAATAACCGGATTTTTGGATTTTCCGAATTTCTGGATCTTCCGAATTTTTGTTTTTTCCGAACTTCCAGATTTTCTGGATTTCTGGATTCTCCTGATTTCTGGATTTCTGGAAGTTGGATAAATAGTTAAATATCTGTATTCCAGAGATAAATATCAGTTTCATTGTAAAAAGTATCTTGAGATATCAACATGTTCTGAAGAATATGAGTCAGTTAAAATACTTCTGAAATTCTGAAATGTTCGAATTCATTTTTTATAACGTTTTTCTTCAAATTTTCTCGCCAATATTTGCGCATTTAAAAAAATATTTTTACTGATTCTTACTTTTTTTTATTCTTACTTTCATTACCACTCTGGGTTTATAAATCTTTCTAACTGAATGACTGACACTCTAACACAATTAGAAAAGTCAGTAATTTGCCAGATTCGATATGTACATAAAAAAGACCGGAAACTGCACCAGCGAAAACATAGTGATGGAACTACAAAGAAATTAATTGATAACCAGAAAAAAGGGATTGTCAATGGTCAAATTCTACAGAAAATACAAAGTTTTTATAGCAATATATACAGTTTTTTAGTTTATTCAAATTTTATTTATATATTCATTTATTCCAATTTTTATTTCTTATTACATTTTCTTAAATATTCAAAATCTTTTTTTTTTTTTATTATTTCTTTAAAATGTTTCCCGTAAGCTGATTTTTTACGGAGCACAAATACATTACATTTTATTCCTTAGCTCTATTTTAATTAAATAAATCTTAAACAAAATCTCTAAATCGTCTTAAAACAATACATCATACTCGAGTATTCTATTTGGGACTGATAAAACAAAATGAATGGAAAGGTGAAAAACTAAACAATTTTTTTAATAATCTACGTGCCTGTGGTTTTCATAGACAGTAGTTATTTCAATAATAATAATTTAAATTGAGATTTTAGTATTTGAGACAAGATATTATTCATTTATTTAGGTAAAAACATTTTTTGTTCTTTTTTAGTGCTTTATGTGTTTGTAGACTTTTATGACTGAAATCTGCTTTGTACGTTTAAAGAAAACTGATTGGCTGATTGATTTCAACTTCATTCAACCTATCAAGGGCTATTTTATGCCTTGAGATTAGGGAATCGCATACATTGTACGTTTCTATTTATATCTTTTATGTTTTTGTTTCTTTTGAGCTTTTTTTGCACGCAAGTTTTCTAATACCGAGTATTCCTATCTAAATACAAATAATTCGCACACAGTTGTATGGTTTCAAGTATTCTTATTAAATACTAATAATTATATGGTTTCAAATTATTATTTCTATTCAATGATAGCCATTTATTTCAACATAGTTATATGGTTGAAAATAACTAATAATGATAAACCTTTATGAAATAGTTATAGCTTCGAGTAACGATTACTAATACAAATAATTTACAGTTATATGATATCAAGTATTCTTAAACACATCTATTTGACTCATAGATGGGACTAATACAGGTATATGCCGGGTCAGAGTGGACCTGGGACTAATGAATGTGTACTCCGCAGACCCCAAATTTTCAGAACTGGAGCCTCAACATCAGATGCAGTTTAGTGTCACGCCTAGGACAATTCGTTTGGGGAGTTTTACCCCCCTGCATGGGGTGTAGTCAGCGTATTCTAAACTCCATCGACAGTGCAGAAAGAAAATGGAATTTATTGTACTATGACGATGTTCTTCGGAAATAAAACCACTATTTTTTCCACATATTCAAGGGTTGACCCTGTGGCGTAATAGCTAAAATGCGAGACGAGTTCGAATACTAGTCGCGCTATTACGTTCACTTTTCAACTTTGGGAAAGGCATGAACCTCCCTTATTCCTTCAGCTATGGGTGAAATAAGACTATTACTGTTCTTTTACAAGGATGGATTTAGCACTAAATAACCCATGAAGGTTGATACGCCATTAAAACTAAGAAACCAAGAAATTACATAGTCATGGATCAAAGTGACAAAATAAGGCCTATTACTTCCTATGATTTAACTAAGAGAAGGATATCTGCAATGAACTTGGAAAATCTGATATTCTTTGGGAATTAATGCTTTCTGTATTGATTTTATTTACTTAGCGTTGCTTAATCTGTCATTCGGGCCTCATATTGCTTACAGTGACCACCCATCTCACAACTGAACAAGCTCACCGTCGCTTAACTTCGATGATCTGATGTCTAAATAATATCCAGAGCGCCTTCTTTTGTTATCGTTATTTCCTAAACTTTGTTTAGTCTGGCAAACATAGCTTAAATGGTTCAAACTCAAGTCGCGCTATAGCGTTCAATTTCTGACTAATACCCTTGGGAAAGGTATTGGTTTGGTTTCTTTGTTTAATGGCATATCAACCTTTGTGGGTAAATTTAATGCCAAAGACATCCTTGGCCCAGTCGGCTAATGCTGTAGAATACACCGACTGCATCTCTGAAGAGGAGTAAGACTCTCTCAACGAGTGTCCTGGTTATGACACTAAACAATCTGATGATGAGGCTCCAGTAAGGTTGGAGCTTAGTGGAATGCGGAGTACCCTTTATTGCGATTGCTCTCAGGTCCGGAGTGGTAGAACCTGATAGGGTCCTATCTAGGGGTCAAATGATTGATATGCCATAAAACCAAACCAAACCAAATCATATATATTTAATATATATGTATAAAGAGGATTTGGCATTAAATAACCTACAATAGTTTATATGCCATAAAACCCAACCCAAACAAATCCTATATATTTAATATATATGTATAAAGAAGATTTGGCATTAAATAACCTACAATAGTTGATATGCCATAAAACCCAACCCAAACAAATCCTATATATTTAATATATATGTATAAAGAGGATTTGGCATTAAATAACCTACAATGGTTAATATGCCATAAAACCCAACTAAACCAAATCCTATATATTTAACATATATGTATAAAGAGGATTTGGCATTAAATAACCTACAATGGTTGATATGCCATAAAGCCAAACCCAACCAAATCATATATATTTAATATGTATGTACAAATAAAAACAAAGCCATCCTTGTAGACGAACAGTAGTTCGTTTAACAAAACAAACAAACCTAACTACCCCACATGTGCCGAGTCAAACGTTTTTACCTATGTACATAATTGAAGATAATTTTGATCACGATTAAACAGAACCGGATTAGTGACTATTGATTCATTTTAACTGCAACATTATTTTTTTCTTTCTTTTTTTCTTTCTTTTTTTCTTTCTTTTTTCTTTTCATTTACTTACTTTTGCTGACCTGGCCGTGGCCAGGAACTCCTTATACAGCATGTCCCATGAACAAGTAGACCCCTTACCAATTTTTTGTGTGCATAATAGATATTGAGGTCTCTGTAGATACTATTGAACATTATACAATCAAAACGAATGTTATTAGGTATTATTCATTACGAAACTCTGCAGCATTAAATCTTCGTAACCAAAAAAAATTGACCTGTCAGTAGGACTGAGAATACTCTGACTACACCCATTTCCTAAGGATAAGACCCCCTCCTTCAAAAAAGGTTATGACACTAAACTGATTATGATGAGGGGGATCCAGTTTTACAGATTTGGAAAGTGTGGAGTACCTATTCATTGCCAATATTCTCAAATCCACTATGGCCGGAGTGGTAGTACCAGTTAAAGTCCCATCTATAAGTCTAGATTTGTTTAAAAAATATCACTCTAATCTTCCCTCATCTCTACAACTGGAGCCTTAAATGGAGTTTAATGTCATACCCAGGACACTTCCTTTGGAGGAGGTCTTAAGCCTCTGCAGAGGATACAGTCGATAGTCTAAGCCCCACCGACAAGGTTGAATAATACCTAATAACATCCGTTTTGATTGTATAATGTTCCACCAGGAATGATAAAAATCTTAGTATGTTTCGTTTAGAAGGAAAATAAAATTTAATTCCTATTTTTTAGATTGGTTGGAGTGTATTATTGTTTATGGGTAATGCTGTATTAACTTTTGCTGTTGTGGTTTCAGCTTGAGTCCACTTTTATAAAGCAGCTAGCAAGCAATCAGGCTAAAAACTGACATTCACCATTGGAAAACTATAATATAAAATATTAACATAAAAATAAATAATCGAAAAACAAGAAGACAAATGGCTAAACCGCCTGAAAACGCATATTCCATTTGGATTTGATATGAAACTTAATTACTTTGCTTTGAAATAAAATTCAGCTGTCACAAACACCTATGTAAAAAAATAAAATAGACCAAGTTAGTCATTTGAAACACGTTCATCACAAACTTAATGAAAAACTCATTAGCCTGGTGCCGTCACTATGGATCTATTAAAGACTAATTGAGTACACTTGGATGCAAGAACATAATGTTTATTCAACAAATGGATATATTACGTCACCAGTACACACACACACACACATGTATATAAGCGTATGAGGTGTATGGGGTGCGATGGGTCAATTGTTGTCAAAATAACGCAAAAATTAGAATAACCCTGACAACTTTATTTACCAAAATTATATGAGAATATATTAATTAGATTTATTCAAAGAAATCGCCATCGGCTTCAACCACGACCTCAAGACAACTATGGAATCTCCTGCAAACATTTCCGATGGTCTCCTTGTTTAAATTGGTAAATGCTGTTGTTATCCTTGCCTTCAGTTCGTCTTTAATATTGCACTAAGTTTTGTTGGTCTCTCGATCAACTGTGCCCCACACATAATAATCAAGGTTATTGAAATCTGGGGAGTTGGGCGGCCAGATATTAAGGGTCGCAGAAATTTTCTTACTTTCCACTCTAGACTCTCCTGCTTGTCTGGCATGGTGCAGAGTCATGTTACAGAACACAAGGTCTCTCAGAAGTCACCTTCTCGATCCAAGCAACACTACTTTCACCAAACATGATGTAAACCTCCATGTTGAGTCCTTAGCTGTGTGTGAAAATGAATGGTGGTATAACGTCAACGTTGTTGTGTGGACTGAATGTTTGGTTTTCATTAATATGAATATGAATCTATCCTCATATTGACACCCAAACACAATGAAATCTACGTATTGGGGCTTCTGGTGTAAATACCAGGCAGTACTGCATGCCGTTTCCAAATTTCTGGAGAAGTGAATTGCCTCATGGTGCTCCTCTTCTCACAGACAGTGCCCGACTAACTCTCTTGCTTGGTGCACAGTAGACAAAACCTGAAACAAATAAAGCATATGCGCGAAACTCACAACTTAAAATAGTGACAATTTACCCATCCCACCTTGCGTGAGTATATATATATATATATATATAACATTTTAACGACTGTTATCAATCTTTTATTAAACTCCACAACTTCAACTGATTTTGGACTAAATTAACTTGTTTACAAATCTAAGCCATACAATTTCTTACTAACATAATTTCTTACTTTTGTCAGTGGACAAAAACGAAAAAAATTTAACTGGTTAAGAGTAAATCTTCGAGGTTTTTTGAGCTTTGAGATGATTAAAGAACAGTTAGACTGAACTCAATATAATAGATATATCCATAAGATTAAGAATAAATCTTGGGGGTGCCTTTGAGATGATTAAAGAACAGTTTGACTGATCTCGATATAATAGATATATCCATGAGGTTAAAGCCTCTGTGTATAACACCAAGCTGCATCTAATAGTGAGGCTCTAGTTCTGGAGATTTCGTGATCATAGAATAATTTTTCGGTGCCATTACTATTCTGACCAGGGGTGGTTGTACGTGCTAATACTCTATCAATGGATAAAAAAATCTGTTTAAAAATTATTTATGTTTGATAAGAATACTTAAAACCATATAATTGCGTTTAAATTATTTGTATTAAGAGGGGTTAATTGAAGCTAAAATTGTTCGCAAGGGATTATTATTAGTTACTTAAAACCATGTAATTGTTTGAAATACTTTATAATTATGTTCATATTATTGGTATTAGATAGGAATACTTGAAACAATTAAACTGTGTTCAAATTATTTTTATGAGAAATATTTACTTGAAATTATGATTGTTTACAAATGATTATCAATAATTATTGGAAACTATGTAGTTGCTTGCAAAAAAAGACTGACTTCGGTATTGAATAAGCCATCAAGGGTTGGCGTGCCATAAAACCAACCAACCAACCAGCCTTGGCAGCCCATTTGATGTGATAACTAACAAACCATTGTTAATGAGTTCGATTCCCCCTAATGGATGCCCTGCAGTTCTGTCCTTGTGCCAAACTAAGATAAGCTTAGTATATGACCACAAGGTGAATGTCTCGGAACAATTTGCCCTTAACCATTACACTATCGAATCGAAAGTTAACTTAACGCAACGGTTATCGTCGTAGCAAATGGAATCGGAGACCTAAGTTCAAATTCTGGACGAGACTACATTTTACTTCACGCTAATGCCACTGAGAAAGACATGTATCCATTTGTTCTCGCCCTCCAGCAATGGGTAAATAGTAGGGCCTTGGTAAGGCATCCGGTTTAGGTAAAGAAAAAGTTTGAATTCAAACCAGCTGCACTCCCCTTAAAACAAATGATCCTGTGGCACATCCTGCCCCACAGTGGATGGGTTGGGTTGATACATACATTATTTTCTTTATTTGGGTGGAGTTGGTTGATTGACAAAAAATTTAAGAAGAGGAAAAATAAAATTTTCTGATACCGAGTTCAGTTTTGAACTTTGAGACAACTCCATATATTCACCATGATAAGGGACTGCTACACGATTGATAAATAGATGCTGCAAAATTTCATAAATGTAGTTAAACCATTGTTTTTAGGAAGGTTAGCTAAAAATAGTGACGTACCCAATGGGGATTGCAGTAGAGAACAATCTACGAATCTAAACTTATTTACAAACATAAGTAAAAGTTAAGTTTGTTGTTTTCTTATAGTGTATAATGCTATGCTTTCAAAACTCAAGTCCATAGATAAAAAATCCCCGAAATTGCTAACATGGTGCCTGACTAACTCTCCTTCTTCTAAAATAACATTGCCCAGTCGGCTGGGGCTGTAGAATACACCGACTGCTTCTCTGCAGAGGGGTAAGACCCCCCCCCCAACTAGAATCCTGGATATGACACTAAACCATCTGATGGTAAGTTTCCAGCAATGCTCGAGCTTTGGGGAATGCGGAGTACCCCTCCATTGCCATCGCTCCCAGGTCCACTCTGGCCCGAACTGGTAGCACCTGATAGGGCCCTATCTATGGGTTAAATAGAACTAACAGCATACTTATGCTAAAATTAATTGAGTAAACTAAATTGCTTGAAATAGAAACGTTTTTGACAATTAAACCGTGCTTACACTTAAACTGCGTGCTTATGCTTAACTGAATTATTTCAAATAGAACTGTTTTTCAACATTAAAACTGTATTTACACTTAACTGAATTATTACATATAACTGCTTGAATAGTTTGAAATAGAAATGTTTTTGACAATTAAACTGTGTACTTATGCTAAACTGAACTATCTTCAATAGAACAGATTATTAACATAAAAATGGATTTGGCGTTAAATAACCTACAAAGGTTGATATGCCATAAAACCAAACAAACCAAACCAAACCATCTAAAATAACTGTAAAACATCAAACTTCGATATAACTTTTTGTCACATTTTAGTATTGATAGATTGCTTCTCTTTGTTTTTAAATGTAATGTTTCATTTGTAATATTGTTTTAGTTTTTACCATTAAGGAGAAGTACGTTGTTGTATATTAATACTAACCCCTCTCCCCAAATAAATAAATAAAGCTTAAACCCCGTTGACTTCTCTGCGGTAAAGTTTTCGATTTTAGCCATGCTGTATAAGACTCCTACTTTTGTAGAGATTTTTTCAGGTTTACGAAGTCGACTTATAACACGGCATTATATACGTCTAGTGTTATATGTTGGTAAATCTGTACAGAATCATATGCCAGTATATAAATAAGGATTGAGACGCTTGTATAACTGTACGCAATGACACACCAGTACATATGTACAGAATGACTCACTGGTAGATCTTTATAGAATGACAAAACAATATACATGTACGGAATACACATAGAGAATTACAGACTGGTATAACTTATCCAGAATGACAATCCAGGATATACTTATAGAATTAAATCCTGATATATCTGTACAGATTGGCACAGCAATGTGTTCGTACAGAATTACACGCCGGTATAGAGACGAATGGCGGGAGAGAGTCAGGGAAATCCGTGCTAGCAACATGACATGATGATGATGATATATACAGTATGTAATACGTTGGTATATATAGAATAACGCGCCAGTATATAAGTCGCTAGGTAAACCTGAATTTATGGTAGTATACAAGCATCATAAGCAAATATTTGACATCAGTACCAAGCGGTCAATATCTATCAATATAACACCGATCGCCCTTTGTGTCTTAAAACCATATGTTTATATTCATTTAGTTCCCAAGAAAAATGTGTATTCATATTTTTTTAGTCTTCGAGAAATCTCATGAAAGACAAAAAAACAATTACAATGACTTTATTACAAACATTACAGTCCCCAAGAGAAGCTGTCTACAAAGAGAGTATTCGATTTCTAGGATAGAGTTGGGAGTGGGGGATTCAGACTGACTTCCTAGCCGATGAGTTCTGTAACTTTTGCTCAACAGAATGTTACCAGTTGTAGGACTGACATTGAGTGGGCAACTAGAGCCGCGTCATCTGCAAATAAAAGCTGTCTGACCACTTGTAACGTCATCTTAGTGTAAGCCTGAAGAACTGGTTTTAATTTCAACGATAAAAATAATCATAAACCTAAATGACGAAAAACAGGAATTGCAAATCAACTATTATCTCCCCTTGACTTTAGGTGATCAGTGTATGTGTGTGTGTGTGTGTGTGTGTGTGTGGTCAGTTCAGCAACTTCCGCTGTCAGCAAGACAACAATCTACGCCTACCGTTTCAGCGACTTCCGCTTTGAACGATTGTACTTTATATATACCAATATATGTTCATTCATACACGTATTCAGCGACGTGTATTTTCAACGACTCTAATTCACAAGTGCAAACGCATACATTTGGATTATATAAAAAAAATAACGTAAAGACATAATACGTAATAGCAGAGGGATCGATATTTTCCCTTTTTTTTAAAAAAAATTTTCTTTTATAAAGAATCATTAAGTTCGGAACAACTTGTAAGTAAGTAAAGCTGGTGACCTTAGTCGAGGGTGACCTGAAAGCTCCCTTTTCAATAGCTACTACATCGAAGTGTAAGGGAGGGTACTACTCCATTCCCTGGATTGCTCCACTTTAACCTTGATCCTAACTTTATAATACTGAATGTTAAGCAAGGCAGTATTAAATAGCATTTTGGATTCTTTGGTATGACTCGATCTGAGATTGAACCTAGGTCTCCCGGATCATTGGCGAACTCTGTAATCATTAAGCTAATGGCCTGTAAGTAAAGTTGGCGATCTTAGTCGTAGGCAACCTGAATTACGCGTTGGTATATTTGTACAGAATGGCCGGCCAGTATATACGTACAGAGTGACACGCTGATATATCTGTACGGAATAACATGCCAGTATATACAAAAAAATAAAACGATACATCTGTACTGAATATTATGCCGGAATATACGTAAAAAATGATTGGTTAGGTTTCTTTGTTTAATGGCATATCAACTCTTTTTAGGTTATTTAATGCCAAAGCCATTATCCTAGAAGAACAGTAGTGGTACTATTAAACCCATAGCTGGGATGATAAGGGGGTTCATACCTTTCCCAAGGGTATTTGCCCGAAAGTGAACGTAATAGCGCGACTGGAGTACGAACTCGCGTACTACGATTCCGCATTCCATCGCTTTAACCATTACGTCACGAGGACACCCCCGTAAAAAATGAGAAATAGGCATATCCGTATAGAGTGACTGTTATATAATTAATGAATGATTTTTTATATCAATCATTTTTCGTTAATTATATTTCATTATTCAGTTTGGTAAGGCTTTGAACTATTCGATTCTCTTAAGTCCAGGTGCATAGTCATTTGGTACAGTTATGCTCGCGCGCATAGGATATGACAATCACCATTTGTCATCAACCTCAAGACAGGAAATGGGGCTGGAATGTGGATGACGAGATGGTCCTGAGAATTTGAGGATTTTGAAAAGAGTCAGTTGAGATTGGACCATGAAGGCGAGAGTTGGGTCTTCTGACATAGAAGCGAGAGTTGGATATTGTCCGTTGAAAGATGTAGTTGAGTTTTCGGATCTCTACCGACAGAGATCTTAAACATCACAAGATGCGCCGCATGTTGGAGTAGGGTAAGCATAGTAAGAATAGTACCTCTCTCCTCGTGTCGTCATGGACCGAAGTCAAGAAATTAATAAACCGTTCGTACCTGAAACGACAGAGTCCACCTGTTTTTGCATATGAATATGTATTTGTATAACGGTTGTGATTGATCTCATCACAGTATACAACATGACGAGTCAGGATATCCGCACAGAATTCCAAGTTGGTATACCTGTACGGAATAACATACCATTATGTACATCTTGTGTTATACGTTGGTAAATCTGTACAGAATCATACGTAGGAATACATATATAGAATTTCAGACAGGTATAACTTATCCAAAATGACAATTCGGGATATACGTGTAGTGGAAGGGAAATTTCGTATCTTGGTTTGGCGCGCAATTTAATTCGACGCATAATTTCACCCTATCAGGATGACTTATCCTATTCACCCCGGTCCTATTTTTCCGGGCAGCAGAAAATTGGGTAAGCTGCTAAACACACTCTTTTTAGCTGGACAACACCGCCCAGTGCAGACGTCTCAGGGATGACTCTTAAATAGCAGCATGGACACATGAGGGAACCTATCTAATTTATGGATTCCTTGCAAGGAATCCCAGTTGATTAGATACATTCAATACGCTACCACAGGAACAAATTTATGTCACCTCCAAAATTGGCTATGTCAACGCGATGCTTTTATTCCGCCCTCGACACCTAGCTCTCAATTCACCTCTGGGCCACTTTAATGGAGACAACGCATACTCTCCTCCCCAAAAATACCAGACACACGAAACTCACAGTGATATCCAAAGTTCATTTCCTCCAACGGCAACATGGCTTTCTTTGAACTACAACGAACACAATCCCTCACACGTCCGACGACACACGCTGCCATCTCAACCTTCTCAACTTCTCATAACTCAATTTCGTCTCAATACTCACAACCTCTCCACGAGTCTTGCAGCACCAAAAGCAAACACAATATTCCATGCTGCAAATAAAACCTATTCCTAAAAACCTTTCGACTATCGCCATCTTACATCATCCTCCTTTCCTTTACTTACTCTTATAACTTAGCGAGGGAATAACAACACTTAGCGAGGAAACAACTCAGCGTAAACACACATACGTTACACTATCTTCCTCGCTAAACACAAACAAACTTCCCTCTTGCTAACAAACAACAGAATTAAATCCTGAAATATCTGTACAGTTCGGCACAGCAATGTGTACGTACGGAATTACACGCCGGAATGTATACAGTATGTAATACGTTGGTATATTTATACAGAATAACGCACTAGTACATATGTAAATGATAAAACATTGATGTCCAGCAGGAAACATGGCGTAACGGTTTTAGGCGTTTAGTTAAAGAGTTTCAAAATGAATCATCTGGAGGATGCAGGTTCAATCCTGACTAAAGGTAAATAACAATGAATACTTACTATAGCTTAACACTTGTACCCGGTTATAGTTAACGGGATTAGAACAATCTACCACAGTGGATTAAATAAAGGGGTTGGGTTCGAAGTTCTCTGTAGGCTCCCAGATTCGATCAGAAACACCTGAAAAAGGCTGGAGAAAGCATCGGTCAAAACGTTGTGAATATAACAATGAAGACGAAGACCATAGTTCGAATATACTAAATGATAAAAATTGGTGTATGTGTACTGAATGACGCATGCGTATATCTGCAATAAATTATGTATTAGTCAATCTACACAGAATGACACGACAGTATGGAGGCTGAGAATTACCCATTAGTAGATCTGTATAAAATAAGACGTTAAAAAAAAGCGCATTGTTATAACTGTACATGAAAAGACACCAGTGTACATATACAGAATTAAACATATATATACGTTGAGAAATAGACACAAACACATCTATACATAATCATATTTACCCAACCCCTCCGCTCGAGCAGGATATGACACAAGGTCAATTTTTTAAGCAGAGTTTAACAGGTTTGAATTCCGAGTTTTCCTTCTCCTAGACTAGTTGCCTCACCAAGGCTGAAGAACCTAGTCTATACATAATAACGGGTCAGTATACCGGACATTGCTATAATGGTTAGAGTGTTTGCCAATGGTCCGGGAGACCTGGGTTCAATCCAATCAAGTCATACCAAACACTCAAAAAAATTGTACTTGATACTACCTGGCTTAACACTCAGCATTATAAGGTAAGGATCAAGGGTAAAGTGGAGCAATCCAGTTAAAGGAGTAGCGCCCTCCCCTATACCTTAGTGTAGTAGCTATTGAAAAGTGAGCCTTCTGGTCACCCTCAACTACTGTCGCCAACTTTACTTTTACTTTTTATATAAGTAAACCCGGCCTGTTGGCATAATGGTTAGAATGTTTGCTAAATATCCGGGAGACTGGGGTTCAATCCCAGGTTGAGTCATACCAAAGACTCAAAAAATGGTACTTGATGCTTCCTTTCTTAATACAGTATTATAAGGTACGGATCAAGGGTAAAATGGAGCAATCCAGGGAAACGAGTAGCGCCCTTTCCTACACATCGGTGTCGTAGCTATTGAAAAAGAAGCCTTCAGATCGCCCTTGACTACGATTGGCCAATATAACTTATATAAGTATAAAATGTCACGGTGATATATCTGCACAAGCGGATACGCCACTTCATTCATGGCACATTCCCATATCTGTACGGAATGACACGTTTCAATATACGTAAAAAATTACAAGTTGATATATCGGTACAGAATTACACGCCAATATATACGTACAGAATTATACACAGATAAATCTGTACATCATGAAACACCATTATATACATAGAAAAGGACTCATCTTGATAATTATTATTCTTCTTCTTCTTCTTCTTGGCTAGACTTCGCGAACGAAGATTTATGAAGGAAGCTGTCCACGTCGACTGTGGGTATGCTGATGGCTGACTAGGCCGATGTGGGACAGGAAAGTCCGGCCGTAGTGACTGCAGTTAAAGGTCTAGTCTGATATGGCTGCTGAGGCTCTCTGAATCTTCATCCTACGGCGTTTCTCCTTGAGGCTGGCCCAGCGGAGACGGTCTGGTGGACGGTGCGGCGCCAGGCCTGGCGATCAGCAGCAATTGTCGACCACTGGTGGAGGTCAATGTGGCAGGTACCGAGGGTCTTCTTGAGGGAGTCTTTAAAACGTTTCTTTGGTGCCTCCCTAGCACGGTGGCCAGTGAAGAGTTCAGCATACAGTACTATCTTGAGCAAGCGATGGCCCTGCCCAGCGTAGCTGTAACATCAGCAATATGGCCTCTACGCTGGTGGGTTTATTTTTTATTTACCAACCCCTCCGCTCGAGCAGGATATGACACAAGGTCAATGATTTTAAGCGGAATTTAAAAGGTTTGAATTCAGAGTTTTCCTTCTCCTAGACGAGTTCCCTCACCAAGGCTGAAGAACCTAGTCTGCCCTACTATTTACCCATAGCTGGAGGGAGAATAATTGGATTCATGCCTTTCCCAAGGGTCTTAGTGCTATGTGAAATGCAATCAGTCTTGTCCATGATTTGAACTCGTGTCGCCGTGTCGATTCCCTACGACGATAACCATTACACACTGCCTGATCAAAGACCTCAACATTGGAGATGTAGTTACTCCAGTGAATGTTGAGGATGGTGCGGAGACAGCGCTGATGGAAGCGCTTAAGGAGTTGTAGATGGTGGCGGTAGGTTACCCATGACTCAGAGCCGTACAGCAGGGTGGTGAGTTCGACGGCTCGATAGACGCTAATCTTAGTGGTCTTCTTCAGATGCATTGGGTCGTAGGTTTTTATGTCAGACTGACCTTGTCCTTGATGGATTACCTGTCAAGACTGTCGAGCTCTATCTACGCCTGGTATTTAATAGCTATTTGACCTATAGTTGGTCCCCTAAACAGATGCTATGACCCCTAGGATAGGGTGAACCTGGGAGCAATGGTAATTAAGGGTCACTCCAATCTCCCCAAAACTCTGGAACTCCAGAACCAGAGCTTTACCACTGGTTGCAGTTTAACGTTTTACTCGAGAATCAACGGAATTTTTAAATCTTAAAGTAAATATTAAGGGAAAATATAATTAATAATTTCGATTTTAATTTCAATGCCTTATTTTATGAATATAGTATAGATTTGTTATTTTTGATATATTTCAATATTCAGAAAGTATAATTTCAATGTATAATTTAATATTCAATGTCTAAATTTAATGTGATTTTTTCTTTCTTTTTTCAAATACATATCACTGAAATCTAATTCATTAATATAATTATACTTAGCATTATAAATTCATTAAAAAATTTTTATTCATCTATCATTCAATTATTTGATTTCAAATTCACACGGAAGATCTGTCAGTGTTTCTTGTGTTGATAACTATTTATTTTAGATTCATAAGGGAACTAGAACGTTTCGTTCTGTCAAAATGTATTATTGAATAAATAAGTAGTTCACTAAGTGTTTTGTATATTCTCTTTGTTTAATGTTATCTTTCGTAATTGTACAGAGTTTGAAATGTAAAATGTGATTACGGTTAAATCAGTTTAAAAAAATAAACTGTTCTAATTTCTTTAACATTCAAAGTAATTTTAATTTGTGATTTTTTTAACAATTATATTATATTCAAATTATAAAATGATGTTACATTTCGTTTATAAAGGTTAACGTTGTTTTCTTTTGTTTTTGCTTTTTGTTTTTTTTGGGGGGTTGTTTTGGTTTCGTTTTTGGGGGGGTGTTTTTCTTTTATTTTGTTTTTTGGGGGGGTTGTTGGGTTTTTTGTTTTTGTTATTTTTCTATTGTTTTTTTTTTTTTTTTGTTTTTTTGTTTTTTTTTTTTTTTCTTTATTTTTTTGATTGAGCTTCGAAATGACACGTTGTACTTCTTTGATTTCAAAACGCATGAATTGATATATATATATATATATATATATATATATATATATATATATATATATATATATATATATATATTGTATGTAAGGTCGCTCATAGCGCTACGGGTACAATGTAATCCTGTACAGCCTGTTTGATAGTCGGGTCATCGGCGACTAAACCGGTACCCCAACCAAGTTGTTTGGTGAGGAGGGTGGCTAGACACCCACCCAGCGGGATGTAAAATAAAACCTATCAAAGGGCGGAGGAAGCTTCTTGCTTAACGACCAACTAGCACATTATGCAGGGACGTGAAAATAGTTGGGTTGGTATCAAGACCACCTGAGGTATCCTTGTCTTGCATTTTTGCCGAATTTGTTCGTACACTGTCTCTATGACTCCGATTCCCGAAAACTGTTGATAACAATACACCAATATATACGTACAGATTTTAACTCTAGCTAATCTGTACAGAATGACACGCCAGTATATACGTAAAGATAGACCCACCAGTATATTTGTGGAGAACAATATGCCAGTACGTATATAAAAAATGAAACACTGGTATATATGTAAAAAAAAAAAAATGATATACGTGTCTCATCACATGTTAGTATATCTGTCCAGAAAGACACGCCATTCTTATAATAAGACACCAGTATATACATACAGAATTAAACACAATCAGATCGGTATAAAATGACATGCCACTATACATTTACAGAATAATACGTTGCTATATCTGTGCAGAATTGCACGCAAATATATACGTACTAAATTTCACGCAAGAATATCTATACATAATGACACGCCTTATATAAATAAAAATGCCACACTGCCACATCTGTTCAAAACGGTTAGGTTTGGTTAGGTTTTATTGCATATCAACCATTGTAGGTTATTTAATGCCAAATCATCTTTATACATATATATAAAATATATATGATTTGGTTGGGTTGGGTTTTATTGCATATCAACCATTGTAGGTTATTTAATGCCAAATCCTCTTTATACATTATATAAAATATATCTGATTTGGTTGGGTTGGGTTTTATTGCATATCAACCATTGTAGGTTATTTAATGCCAAATCATCTTTATACATATATATAAAATATATATGATTTGGTTGGGTTGGGTTTTATGGCATATCAACCATTGTAGGTTATTTAATGCCAAATCCTCTTTATACATATATATAAAATATATATGATTTGGTTGGGTTGGGTTTTAGTGCATATCAACCATTATAGGTTATTTAATGCCAAATCCTCTTTATACATATTTATTAAACATATCTGATTTGGTTTGGTTGGGTTTTATGGCATATCAACCACTGTAAGTTATTTAATGCCAAATCATCTTTGTCCATATACATTAAATATATGATTTGGGTTAGTTGGTTTTTAGTGCATATCAACCATTGTAGGTTATTTAATGCTAAATCCTCTTTATACATATATATTAAATATATATGATTTGGTTTGGTTGGCTTTTATGGCATATCAACCATTGTAGGTTATTTAATGCTAAATCCTCTTTATACATAATAAATTAAAGATATATGATTTGTAAACACATTTTATAGATAACATTTTTAAACGAACCTGAGCTCTTTTTTAGTTAAATGGTTTCAAGTACTGCTCTCTTGATATTTACTTAAAGAATAAGATACTAGGATATGTGTCCAGAATGACATGCTAGTATATTTGTATAGGATAACACATTGGTATATCTGTACAGAATAATACAGCAGCAAGTATGTACAGAATTGCACGTTGATATATCTATACAGAATGATAGCTTATACGTACCAAATTACATAGTGGTATATATGTAGAGAATAACTCGCAGATGTATACATACAAAGCGACACGTTAGTATGTGTGTATAGACTGACAGATAAGTATATACTTACAGAATTACTCTATTGGTATACTATAGAGAATGACATTCCAGAATATACGTACAGACTTAAGTCATCATCATCACGTCGCGCCGCCAGCGTGGATATCCCTGACCCTCTCTCGCCATTTCTCCCTATCATTCATCGCCTCCGGTAGGTCTTCAGGGTTACATCCTGTGTCCTCACATAGTTGCTGTATGTAAGTTCGTACTGGTCGTCCTACTTTTGCACATCCATATGTGGGGGTCCACAGGAGTACATCGCTAATGAGCTCGTCCTTGCTTCTCCAGCAGTGTCCCGCGTGTCTGGTTCGTCTAACTTGTATAGTTTTCGTGATGGGGGGCAAGTGTCCGTATAGTTGGAGTCTCGTGGTGTGTTGTCGCCAGGACTTGTTCAATACTGCTCTCAACGCCAGTATATACGTGTAAAATGACCCACTGATATATCTGTACAGAATGACACGCCAGTATTTACAAGCAGAATTAAATACTGGGATATGTCTACAGAATAACATGCAAGTATATACGTAGAAATTTACACGTTTATATATTTGTACAGAATGACTTTCCAGAATATATGAACATAATTACATACTCATATATATATATATATATATATATATATATATATATATATATGTATGTATGTATATTTAGGCAGCATTTCTTCGTTAATGCAAATTTCATTAAACATAATAGACATTTTATGCCTACATATTTTCTTTTGGATCCGTTCGAATTCCCGTATTACTTTTATCGTATTCGGGGGGAATTGATTTAGGTATTGTCCATAGTTGTATGTATCCCTAGTACTTTCTGCCCGACTTTGGGCCATCATCAGGGGACAATAAGTTCAATAGCTCAGCATTTAAAAAAACATTCATGCCCAACAACACAACTACGAAAAATTCTCACCGACAACACAACAATACTCGAACATCAAAATAATAAACAAAAACTTCAGATTCTCGAAGCACTATATATTAGAAACCTGCAACCAGCACTTAATAGAATTAATTTTCAAACCAGTGCTAACGTACTTAAATGTCTTTAGCTACTGGCACTATTTACAGAATTACATTTAAAAGCAAGCGCCATAATCTCCAACAGCAAAGACGTCCTTACACAGTAGTAATTTGCTAAAACAAAAGTTACATCACTTTTGTAACAGATTCTCCCCTGATGATGGCCCAAAGTCGGGCAGAAAGTACTAGGAATACATACAACTATGGACAATACCTAAATCAATTCCCCCCGAATACGATAAAAGTAATACAGGAATTCGAACGGATCCAAAAGAGAATATGTAGGCATAAAATGTCTATTATGTTTAATGAAATTTGCATATATATATATATATATATGTACAGAATAACATACTAGTCAGACCTGACCGATAAAATGAAACGCAGTTTCTTCCAGGCAGCTGTCGTGTCGATACTGCTATATGGATACACTACTTGGACGCTAACGAAATGGCTGGGGAAGAAGATAGACGGCAATTACACAAGAATGTTGCGAGCAATATTGAACAAGTCCTTGCGGCAACACGCCACAAGGCACCAACTATACGGCCACATGCCTCCCATCACGAAAACTATCCAAGCTAGAAGAACCAGACATGCTGGACACTGCTGGAAAAGGAAGGACGAGCTCATAAGTGATGTACTCCTATGGACCCCCGCATATGGCAAAGCAAAAACAGAACAAGCAGCTCGAACATATATACAGCAGCTATGTGAGGATACGGGATGTAGCTCTGAAGATCTGCCAGAGGCGATGAACGATAGGGAGAAGTGGCGAGAGAGGGTCAGGGATATCCGTGCCAGCGGCACGACATGATGATGATGATATAAACACAGAATTACACGCAGGAATATCTGTACAGAATGACACGCCAGTATATCCATACAAAATGAAACACTGGTATATCAGTACAAATGAGAAGCTATATATATATTTACCCAACTCCTCTGTACAAGCAGGATGCGACACATGCTATATTTTGACCTTCGACCCGGCCTAAAAATGCTATTCCAAGGTGATACATCGAAAGAGATCGCGTGGGCGGATTAAAGCTTATGATATGGGACAAGGTGAAGGTCTCATTGTGCCACTACAGTCATGCACCGGAAGAGAATAACCTCTGAACTGCATGACAGTTATTTCCGCTTGATGACGATTAAACATTCGATTCAAAGATCCAGTAGGCGATCGTGTGGGCGTTGAGTTATTATTTAACTCAGTTGAGTTTGGGTCCCAGAGCAGTTGCCAGTAGAATTCCAGACAGAAGAGACCAGATGTGGTAGGGAAGGCCACACCCGACCGAGAGGGACCTCGGAAACCCCCGAAGCAGTTGCCAGCAGACTTTCAGACAGTAGAGACCAGATGTGGTAGGGAAGGCCACACCCGACCGAGAGGAACCTCGGAAAACCCCCGATGCAGTTGCCAGCAGACTCCCAGAGGGTTAGAGACGAGATGTGGTAGGGAAGGCCACAGCAGACCGAGGGGGTCCTCGGAAAAACCCCGATGCAGTTGACCCCAACATCAGGAGAACAAGACACAACGTGACGGTCATAACAGTGGGGTCAAAATATGAAGTTTATGTTCGGTCTCCAGCATCCTCTCACTTAAACAAACCTTTCGAACCCTTACAAATAAAGTGAGAGGTAACTATGTTGTTAAAGAAGTCTCCTTGTGTCTTCCTTCTTGCGTTATGTTGCTGTGAATTATTCTACATATATATGTGCATGTATGTACATGTGAATCTGCATATGTGACTATCTAACACACAGGGTTAATTCTAAGTGGAGTCTAACAGGTTTGAATTCAATTTTTTTCTTCTCCTAGACCGGTGGCCTTAGCAAGGTTGAAGAGCCTTGTCTGCTCTACTATTTACCCATAGCTGAAAGGAAAATAATTTGATTCATACCTTTGTCAAATACTATGGGAATTGCAAATAGTCCCGGCCAGGATTTCAACTCGTATATGCCGTGTCCATTTTCGACGATATTATCCACTACACCACGAACGCCTCCAGGATATATATATGTAAAGAATGATACGCCAATATATACGTAGAGAAAGAGGGCACCTCTGGTGGTGTAACGGTTACCAAGCAAGACTAGCAAACCTACACGAGTGAGTTCGAGTTTCATTGGGCGCCCCATTCATTCGGCCTTGTGCCACATCGAAGCAAATAGCTTTGTAAATTACTATACTTAGAGAAAGACACGTTGGTAGTATGTGTAAATAGAATGATAGGCGACTATATTCTTTCCGAATTAAGTAGCGGTGTATCTGTATAGAATTAAATGCTGTAGCGCCCTCCCCTACATTTCGGTGTAGTAGCTATTGAAAAGGGAGCCTTCTGGTCGCCCTCGACTACAGTCGCCAACTTTACTTTATATTTGTACCAATGAAACCAGTATATATGTACAAAATTACGCGTTGATATATTTGTACAGAAGGATATGACAGGATATACGTTGGTTGGTTGGTTGGTTGGTTGGTGGGGTTTTTATGGCATACCAACCTTTGTAGGTTATTTAGCGCCAAATCCATTTTTATGTAAATAATCTGTTCTATTTCAAACAAATCAGTTTAGCACGAGTACACAGTTTAATTGTCAAAAACGTTTCTATTTCAAGCTATTCAGTTTAGTCAAACAGCTCTAATTCAGTTTAGTATAAGTACAGATTTTCTTTACTCACAGTCAAATGTTAAAACATGTCTATATTAAACAATTCACTTTATTGTAAGTAGAGTTTCAATGTCAGAAATAGTTCCATTTCAAACAATTCAGTTTAGCATACACACACATTTTTAATGTAAGTACACAGTTTATTTGTCAAAAACATTTCTATTTCAAGCAACTCAGTTTTGTCAAACAGTTCTAATTCAAACAATTCAGTTTAGCATAAGTATGCAGTAAGTTCTATTTAACCCATAGATAGGGCTCTATCAGGTGCTACCATTCCGGGCCAAAGTGGACCTGGGAGCAATGGCAATGAAGGAGTGCTCTGCATTCCCCAAAGCTCCAGCATCACTGCAGCCTCATCATCAGATAGTTTAGTGTCATATACAGGACACTCATCTGGGAGATCTGCAGAGGTGTAGTTGGTGTATTCTACAGCCCCAGCCGACTGGGCAACAAAATAGAGGTATATCTGTACAGAATAACATCCAAATATATATGTACAGAATGACTCGCTAGAATCTCTGTTGAGAATAACACACCAGTATATACTTTAAAGGTGAACCATTGGTGTTTTGCAACAGAACGACGCGCCATTATACCCATAGCAAAAGACACATTGGTATATCTCTATATAATAAGACATAAGTATATACAAATACAATTAAGTGCTGTAAGATCTTTACATAATGGCATTCTATTATACACATAGAAAAAGACACAAAAGGTACATCTCTATATGATTAGATATCAGTATATACAAATACAATTAAACGCTGTAAGATCAGTAGAGAATGACATGTCAGTATATATGTATTGTATTACGCGTTGGTATATCTGCCCAAAATGACAAGTGACAACTGAATTAAATACAGGTATACCTGGAGTGAATGACACGCTAGTATTTGCGTACAGAATTAAACAATAGTATTACTGTATACACCAGTGTTTTGTACAGAATGATAAGTTGATAAAGCTATACAAAACGACACACAAGTTTATAGATGTGCACAATTACACTTTTATATTTTGACAGAATGACACATCAGTATATGCCAAAAAATTAAACATTCGTATATCAGTACAGAATGAAGGATGGATGATAGGGATGGATGACAAGAGAGAGAGTTAAGGAAATCCGTGCTGCCAGCGTGACTTGATGATGATGATCATCATATCTGTACAGAATAACAGCCGAATATCTAAGTAAAAAATCATACATTAGTGTATCTACACATAATAACAAACCAGTATGTACGTACAAAATTACACGTTGATATATATTTATATATATTTAGCGATTGTGTAGATGATTATACATTCGTATATCTGTACAGAATGACACGCCACTATTAATTCATAGGGTGAGACATATATATCTGTACAGAATGGTTGGTTGGTTTATTGGGTTTTATGGCATATCAACCTTTGTATGTTATTTAACGCCGAATCCATTTTTATGTTAATAATCTGTTCTATTTAAAATAATTCAGTTCATCAAAAGCACAGTTTAAGTGTCAAAACATTTCTATTTCAAACTATTCAAGAAGTTATATGTAACAATTCAGTTAAGTGTAAATACAGTTTTAATGTCGAAAAACAGTTCTATTTGAAATAATTTAGTTAAGCATAAGCACGCAGTTTAAATGTAAGTACAGTTTAATTGTCAAAAACGTTTCTATTTCAAGCTATTCAGTTTAGTCAAACAATTCAGTTTAGCATAAGTACGCTGTTAGTTCTATTTAACCCATAGATAGGGCCCTATCAGGTGCTACCACTTCGGGCCATAGTGGACCTGGGAGCAATGGCAATGAAGGGGTACTCCGCATTCCCCAAAGCCCCAGCACTGCTGGAACCTCACCATCAGATGGTTTAGTGTCATATCCAGGACACTCGTTAGGGGGAGTCTTACCCCTCTGCAGAGGTGCAGTCAGTGTATTCTACAGCCCCAGCCGACTGGGCAATGTACAGAATGGAAACGCCAGTATATACATAAAAACGATATGTTAGTATATCTGTACAGAATGACACGCTACTATTAATTCATAGGATGAGACATAAATCTGTACAGATTGGCACGGTCGTATTTACGTAGAGAATCACGCACCAGTGTATTTGTACAGAATGAAACTCTATTATGTACATTCTGAATGAAACAGCGGCATATCTCTTATAGGATTTACACCCCTACAATTTAAATTGGGCGGTATGCCACTTGTTCCCACAACAAAGATGGCGGACGCACGCGAATATTCAGTCTCGGGGAAACCATTGGCCAGGAGAACCACGTGACCTGCTTAAAACTACGTCCCCCGTTTGAATTTCGTCCCGCGTTTTTTGGAGCCGATTCCAAGAGACGTATTTTCTATAAATACGTCGTCTTCAAACACTTTATCTCTTTTTCCCAATTTCTATAGCAGTGCTAACACACTCTCTCCAGTGTGACTCTCTTATTCACCAACAGACGTCAAAAGCCACAAAATGGATAAGCCTCGCAGACATTCATTTCTTTAAAATGCTTTGACTATGAGACTTTTTCCAGCCTCGAAAACACCAACTGTTTCAAACCACAGGAAGAAACGAGCATTTTAAAATATGTAATCAACCTTAATAGGACGCTTTCATTATTTAACCCTTCCTGTAGTTTTAGTTGTGTTAGACACACACACACACATACACACAGGACTAGTTTACTAACAATATAGAACCAAAGCAATATTTTAAATGTATCATTGCTTGTTTTGTTATAAATATAAATTTGTTTTGTTTGTCGCCTTGTTTTCAATGTTCCTTTTGTCCGCGCCGTTTCATATCTTTACTCATTTACTTTATTTACTACATTTGTCTCCATGTGCCTATTTTCCCTTTTTTCATGTGCCTATTTTACTTTTTTTCATGTGCCTTTTTCCAAACATAACATACCACTAAACTAAAGCAAAAAATATACCGAAACTTTAACATTAAATCTTGGGGGACTAAACATATCTACCAAAATAAAATTTACCCCTACACTCTAAAGAATGACTAGTTTATAGATATAAAAATTCTACACTTGATTATACGTACGGGTTTGGTTAGGTTTTTTTGTTTAATGGCATATCAACCTTTGTCGGTTATTTAATGCCAAATCTATTCTACTAGAAGAACAGTAGTGGTACTATTTAACCCATAGCCAGGAGGATAAGGGGGTTCATACCTTTCCCAAGAGTATTTGCCCGAAAGTGAGCATAATAGTGCGACTGGAGTACGAACTCGCTTACTACGATTCCGCAGTCCATCGTTTTAACCATTACACCACGAGGACACCCCCATCATACGTACAGAAGAACACAGCAGAATATAAGTGCAGGATGGAACATCATTTTTTACCAACAGAATTACACACTGGTTATTCTGTACAGACTAAAACGCCAGTATATACGAACTGAATTACGCTTAAGTTTACCTGTACTTCATGTCATATCAGTAAAGAAAGCCACATTGGTGTATATATGTACAGAATGAGACGCTTGTATTTACATACGGAATTATACGTTGGTATGTCTGTTTAGAATAACACGCCAGTATATACATAGAGATATAAACGTTGGTATATTTGTACAGAATGACACGCCAGGTTGGTTGGTTGGTTGGGTTTTATGGCATATCAACCTTTGTAGGTTCTTTAACGCCAAATCCATTTTTATGAAAACAGTTGTATTTCAAACAATTCAGTTTAGCATGAGTACGCGGTTTAAATGTAAGTACAGTTTAATTGTGAAAAACATTTCTATTTCAAGCTATTCAGTTTAGTCAAGCAGTTCTAATTCAGCTAGTTCAGTTTAGCATAAGTACAGGTTTTGTTTGCACACAGTTAAATGTCAAAACAGTTCTATATTAAAGAAATCAGTTTAGTGTAAGTACAGTTTCAATATTAAAAAACAGTTCCATTTCAAATAATTCAGTTTAGCATAAGCACGCAGTTTAAATGTAAGTACGGTTTAATTGTCAAAAACATTTCTATTTCAAGCTATTCAGTTTAGCATAAGTATGTTTGTTCTATTTAACCCATAGATAAGGCCCTATCAGGTGCTACAACGCCGTGCCAAAGTGGACATGGGAGCAATGGCAACGAAGAGGTGCTCCGCATTCCCCAAATCCCCAGCATTATTGAAACCTCACCATCAGATAATTTAGTGTCATATACAGGACACTCATTGGGGGGTCTTACCCCTCTGCAGAGCTGCAGTCGGTGTATTCTACAGCCCCAGCAGACTGTATGTATGTACAGAATTGCACACAAGTACATCAGTAAAGAATGGCATTCCTATATATACATACAAAATTAACTCTGGTATATCTGTACAGAATGATACTGCAGTATATATATTCTATATTACACATATCTCAAATGAATGACACACTGGTATCTACGCTGAGAATTACACATTGGTATGTTAAAGTATGAATGATAATTTCTTTGCATAGAGAAAAAAAGTGACTCACTGTCATAAGATGAATTATCTCATCCATGACATGAAACTGAAATTTTCTAAGACGTGTTTTTTCGTCCGTGACAATGAATAGTTGATTCTGAATATTTAGCACGATATATTGTCTGATATATTGTTTATACCAGACATTGGCCTAGTGTTCGCCAATGGCCCGGGAGATCTGGGTTCAATCCTAGTCGAGTCATACCAAAGAGTTAAAAAATGGTACTTGATACTTCCTTGCTTAACACTCAGCATTATAAGGTACGTATCAAGGGTAAAGTGGAGCAATCCAGGGAAAGGAATAGCGCTCGCCCCTACACCTTGGTGTAGTAGCTATTGAAAAGGGGAGCCTTCAGGTTGCCCTCGACTACAGTCGTCAACTACTACTACTACTATTGTTCGATAAAATCAACAGCAATTCCGTACAAGAATATAGCCGAAAGGTTCCCAGCCCGACCAAGAAAGGAATTGCCAAGTGCGATGAAAAATAAAATGAGACATTAACAATATTTGTACATCTATCAAAATAAGAAAAAGAAAACTAATAAAAAATTGGACAAGAGAAAGAGAGAGAGAGAGAGAGAGAGAGAGAGAGAGAGAGATGAGAAAAAGAAAGAAATGAAGATTGCTAATTTTGAAAAATTTTGGAGGGAATTTATCTTTAAAAAAAAAAACAGTAGCGTTGTGGTTAACGTGCTGGACTTCGACATTGTAGAAAGCAAGTTCGAACTCCAGCCGAGTCATTACGTTCATATCTTAATAAATATCCTTAGGAAAGGTATGAACCCACCTATTTCTCTCCTTTCTGCAATGAGATAGTAACACTCCAATGATATCTTTGACATTAAATAACCCGCGAATGTTGATATAACATTAAATACAAAAAAACGAAACCAAAATATGACGTGATATTTCATAAATAACAATATATTTCGGAAGTCAACAAATTATTCTATTCTAATAAAATTTTCAATATTTATTCATTAACAATATTTATAAATTTATGCATCAAAATAAGATAAAACTTATAAAGTATGGATTTTCTCAAATCTTATAAAATGTGGATTTTCCGCAAATCTTCCATTTAAAATTTATTTCTGTTTTTCTTCCAACTTCTATTATGTCACTTTGTTGTTTTCATAAATTCTTCTTTTGTTTTGTAAAAGAGTCATTCTTCTGTTAATTTTCCAATGTGTAAAATTGCACACATGAGGTCAGCCTGGTGGGTATTTTGAATTCCTGTTTAAGGTGATAAAATGTTATTCCTTCCTTTAGCCTGACGTCACCCCTTGACTGACTTTAATCGTTTTCAGACGTCTTCATAAAATCGAAGGTCTCCAAAGCCCCAGACACGAGCTCTGTCTTCGCAGTACTAAAATCAATAATGACAGAGTTCTTCACAAAAACCGAATCTCTTTTGAAAATGAGACTAGAAAACGATAGTTGGAAAAGACCACAAAACAATAAATAAATGAAAGACAAAAGTAATCATTCTGAGTTACGAGTTTGTTTTTTTCATTACTCCTTGTCGATTGCTTTCTTAGTCAATATGAAAGAAAGAAATTGCAGTTGACTGCTTGCCTGCTCTGAATGCGCCATACTAGACACAGAAATCACAAATCTTTATTATATAGGAGATGATGTGTCTGTCTGTCACCACGACTACGTCACTACCGATGTCGCAATTTCCTTAGTCATTTGCCTCACATTCTCCCTAATTTTATTTTCATTCAAGTCACAACTATTAAGATCATTGTTCGATTTATTAATACTGTTTGCTTTATCAACATAATAATTATATGCAAATGTATTTGTATATACAACCAAATAGCTGTTTACAGTGTGAACGGTTAGGTTAATTTTCATATTGTTAAGGGATAGTTATAATCCCCTAACGAGTGATGAACTCTTCGGAACAGATAACAATATGGCTGCTTGACTATTGATACGTGTTGAGTCAGTCGGCGCTAATCCACAAGAATCCTACTGTGCAACGATCGGTGTGAAAATAAAAAGAATATTGTTGTATTTAAAATATATTCTACAGTTTTCTTTGTTATATTTTGTTATTCCAAAATACTTGGGATACAACACATATTTATCTATAAAATCTGTTTTTTATTGATATTTGCTTGGTATCATTGATTTCTAATTATTTGGTTTTATGTAAATTGATATGAGCAATGTTGATAAATCTTAAAAGAAATCCATTAACAAAAAGAAATAACTAATTTTATATTTTACTGTCTAATTTAGTTAAATTAGGAAAATTTCGCCGTGAAAGACGGGAGTGATGGGAAGAGCAAACATCCAAGCTGTTCTATTCTTCGATTATACCCCCCTGTTTCAAATAAGTTAACATAATAACTGAATTTTCAAAAATATTAAATGCTGTTTTTATTTTTAACTTCTATGCTAATATTTTTAAAGATTCACACACATATACACAGAAAAGAATAATTATCTCATTAAAGTAATTTACAAAGTTCTTGGCTTCGATGTGGCACAAGGCCGAATGAATGGAGCACGTAATGAGACTCGAACTCATTCGTATAGGTTTGCGAGTCAAGCTTGCTAACCATTACACCACCAAAGGTGCCCTAATTTTTTCATTAAGATTATTTTAAAAATCTTGCAATGTTTTATATTAGAAATGAATGATTACATAGAATATGGTTTTGGATAATTTGCATACTGATTTTTAACAAAATCAGATTTAATAAATAATTATTTGGTTTTATCGATTTCTAATATCATTTTCTTCTGAGATGTATTAAAAGCCATCCTATGTAAAAAAAAAAAAAAAAAAAAAAAAAAAAAATCTATGCAAAAATCAATTAAAATAAAATGAAAATACTTGAAATCTCTTTATATGCGTTCCTATTTAGTTTCGTTTGTCTTTCTGATTTAATATATTCTTATGCATTGAAACTTAAATACTTGCTAGTTCTTAAGTATATTTGCTTGTTTGTTTGGGGTTTTTTTTGTTTTTTGTTGGTGCTTTTTGGGGTTTTTTTCGTTTTTGTTTTTTTTATTTTTATAAAGGTGATTGATTTGAGACAAGTGTTAACAGACGTTCAAAACATCTTTAGATTCAAAGTTGCCACTAATATATATATATATATATATATATATATATATATATATATATATATATATATATAAGAAATGACATACTTCAAGTGAAATTTTTTTTATGACCACTCCTTTTGGCGAATAAAATAGCAGCTGTTTTATTATCCAATTCTTAAACCGGTTCATATAGATTGACATAGATTTTCATTGTACCTTGTTTGCCTGCTTTTAAATGCAAACAGTACAACAGACCTTGAACTAGACAACAGTTTAATCCATTAATATCACTGAAGTGGTCTTGTCTTAGATTCCAACGCTGCCATACCTCAAATCAACTGCACTATGTGTAACTTCTTACAAATGTCACAGATTTTTAAAGTAGATAGTTTGAGTGGGTGGTGAGAGACTTGCCCAAGATTCAAGAGTAGAAACGTGAACACCAAGTTGGACCTAGTAGACATATTAAAAAAAAGACCCAGCCTCTTTTTAGGTGCCGCTTGTATCGCGATGTTTTTTGTGTTGTTGTTTTTTTTGTTTTGTTTTGTTTTTTTTAAGATTCGTCTCATAGACCAATTAACTAGTTTAATTAGTTCAACCTTCACTTGATTGAGGTGTTCCTGACATAAAGGTTATTATCGTTGGAAATGGACTCGGCAACCCGCGTTCAAATCCTATACGAAGCGGTTTGCATTTCACATCTCTAATATCCTTAGGAAAGGTATGAATCCAGCTATGGGTAAATAGTAGGACAGACTGGGTTGTTTAACCTGGGTAGACTGGCAACTGACCTAGGAAGAGGAAAACACTGAATTCAAACCAGTTGCACTCCTCTTAAAAATTGACCTTGTGTCTTATCCGGTTCATGACGAAGATGCTGGATAAGAGGCGCGTAAAATAAGGCAAAATAAAAATAGGACAAATAAGGTCTAAAAGTTTTAAATTACAATAACTTTGACCCTAAAAATTATGACTTATTCAACCTATTTTCATTAATTTGTAAACTAGTATCCTGATTGTATTTTTATTGCAATATTTTTTATGTTGAATCTAGTAATCTTTGAATGTAGTTTAGTATTCTTATAAAAGAGTACAAAACAACATAAATACACTGGAGGAAGACTAAAAAAATATACTAACTAAACTAATCTGGAATAAACAATAAAGATAAGGATACTAGCTTGAATAGCTGGGAGGCACATTTATTGTAACGGTTATCGTCGTAGAAAAGGAAATCGATTGCTCGAGAACCAATCTTAGACAAAGCTAATGTTCTTGATAAAGGCACGAATTCATATGCTCTCCTTCCAGCTAGCGGCTATATTAAAGCAGACGTTAGGCAACCACTCTAGAAGGAAAACTCAAATTCACACCAGCTTTACTCCGCTCAAAATCAACCTTGTGTCACATCCTGTCCGTTGCGGAGGAGTTGGATAAATAGACACTTGATGTCCCATATCTTTGTCTGAGTACCATGCTCTGCTAATTATAGAAAATATGTGACGTGTTTTGTGGTTAAAATAATAACGCATTTCCTACCGGTGTGACAGGTCGGTATTCGTAGACGTGGATGTATCCCAGAGGTCATCGGGTGCGACGTTGAATATTTGTCCTTAATTGGATAATCACTGTATATCTCAAGGTCCAAGAGAATCTAGTGTCTTATTTTCCTGAAAATATTCTGCTCTGCGCATATACTACTGGTCTGTATAGTCCTCATTCAATTAGATTTATTTTATCTTTTTTAATATAATGCCATGAATAACCCATTCTCCAGGTGAATGGTTGACCGTGTACACTCGCTGCATCTTCTCAATCATTAATCGGATTGGTTTCATTTGTTTAATGGTATATCAACCTTCGTGGGTTATTTAATGGCAAAGCTATCCTCGTAGAAGAACAGTTGTGATACTATTTAACCCATCATCTGCAATAGTAATAAATAACATATAGTAGGCTGGAGGGGAATAAAAAAGTTCATGCCTTTCCCAAGGATAATAGTCTGAAAGTGAAAGCAATAGTATGACTAGGATTCGAAATCGCTTACTACGATGTTGCAGTCCAGTACGTTAGCCACAATGCCACTGGAACTCTCTCCAAATAAGTAATAATGATCCTTCGTAAATAGTTGAAGCTTTAAGTTACAAGGCATCATGTATTCCTTTCGGATGCGAATAATCTTTAAACAAATATATTTTACCCATAGATGAAACTTTAACAGGTACTACCACTCCGGGTCAGAGTGGGCCTTGGAGTAAAAGCAATGAAGGGGTACTTCACAATCCAAAGAGAGGAGGAGTCCCCATGGCGTCATGGCCAACGTGTGCAATAAGTGAGTTAGAATTCCAGTCGCGCTATTAAGTTTACTTTCAGACAGATACCCTGGGGGAAAATATGAACCCCCTTATCCCTCCTACAGCTATGGGTTAAATAGCACCACTACTGTTCTTCTACAACGATTGTCTTTGCATTAAGTAACCCACGAAAGTTAATATACCATCATACAACTAAACCAAACCAAACCAAACACTCCCAAGAGCTCAAGAACTGGAGCCTCTCCATTAGATGAAGTTTAGTGTCCTACTCGGGAGACTCTTGGCGGGGGTCTTACCTCTCTGCAGTGGATACAATTAATATATTCTAAGCCCTGATCACAGGACAGAGATGAGTTTGGTCAGTGTTTTAGCCTTGGTAAAAAAAAAATATATTTCGAACACTGATTTTCTGGGCAGGTAGATTCTCCCCACATGGAAGGTTAGTGTAACATTATTCTCCTTTGCGCCAATTAACTACCACCCCCACGACTACCACAATTATTTGGTCTCGTGCCTAACTAAGCTAATCTTAAATACCAAGAACCAATCTCTTTATCCTAAAATGCTGTGGTGCATACGTCAAAATGTTCGCAAGATGTGGAGGAAATACACGGACCCCCCGCTGCGATTCTCTAGTTTTATTCTTAATAAGCGTCTTCTATCTTCACGTGTGTTACTGTAACATTTTAACAATACGACTCTGAAATAAGAAATAAGTCCTTAATATCTTCTATGAAAAAGTACTAATCATTTGACACTATGTTCTTTATAAATGCTTCTCAAATGCTTTATAGACACAAATATACTCATATCCACACGTTTACGAACAAATAAACAGAGATTTACAAATATGCATCGGCTCTGATAGTGAAGAAGGAAAAAATATATTTTCATCGTTTGCAAGGTGATAGAAATTAAGACACTGAGCAATCTGTACACCCGGCATTCGAGTCGGGATACTCACTACGCATGCGCCATACCAGTTCAAGCTCTTCTCTGTTTTTTTAAGCGCGAAATTAATCCCAAAGAAGAAACCAGTGAAACGCTGTCAGCCGATCTTCCCACGTGTGAAGCCTAATATTGAGAATGAAGTTAGGCCGGCAGCAGTTCTGCTTTCCTCTATCTCTGCTTATGAAAAGTATTTTTTTTTTTTTTACAGTTCGGAGGAGATTTCACCTCGAGAAACAAACACGTTTCTTTTCTTTCTCTTTCATTTTTTTTTTTTTTCTGGGGTAGTTATTGTGGTATTCAAAGCTATTTTAGTTATTTACACTTTCCATTAACTCACACACGCGATAAATAATTTATTACGTCTATGTTTTAGATTTTACTAAGTTTCCATATAAACAGATTTGTTAATATTCAGTCTGTTTTTTTTTTATCCTGGTATATTTTTTAATTGATTTGTTTGATCTTTTTTCACCATAGTGAAGTGGTTCCCGGCCTTATTTTGTCACGGAATTCTTATATGATTTTCAAAAAAACGCAGAATCCATATCATTATCATTATCAACATCACCAAGTCACGCTGACTGCATGGATTTCCTTGACTGCATTTCTCTTTCTCTCCATCCACCCCTATCATCCATCGCTCCCGGCAGGTCTTCCAAACAACATTCTGTGTCTGCACAGAGATTATTAAAATTAGTTCTTGCTGCTCGGCCAACTTTGGCACGTTCATACGTAGGGGTCCATAGAAGAATGTCACTAATGAGTTCATATTTGCTTCTCCAGCAGTGTCCCGCTTCGGCAGTACATATACTAAAATTGGATGTTTTTGAGATGAAAGGTAAGTGGCGGTCTGCTGTTATTTTGTGGGGTGTTGCTTCCAGAATTTGTTCAAAATAACTCGTAGCATTCTTGTGTAGTTACCATCTAGCTTTTTCGCGCTATTACGTTCACTTTCGGGCAAATACCCTTGGGAAAGGTATGAACCCCCTTATTCTCCCTCCAGCTATGGGTAAATAGTAGGACAGACTAGGTTCTTCAGCCTTGGTGAGGCAACTAGTCTAGGAGAAGGAAAAACTCTGAATTCAAACCTGTTAAACTCCGCTTAAAAATTGACCTTGTGTCATATCCTGCCCGAGCGGAGGGGTTGGTAAATAGTACCATCTAGCTTTTTCTCAAGGAGTTTTGCTAGCATCTATGAGGTGAATCCATACAGTAGTATTGACACAGCTACAGCTTGGAGGAAATTGCATTTTATTTTATTGGATAGATCAGACTTCCATACAATCGATAGCCTATCGATAGCAGTCTACACCTTCGCGTATGTTACCATCACTTTCAGTAAATGAGATATTGCCGCCGAACGATGTGAACATCTACTTATTTTAGAGGCCTGCAACTTAGAGTGGAGATGGCTCCTCCTCGTTTAAAATATATGTACTCTGTTTTATTTGCGTTCACATGGATGGCAATGCCTCCAGCTTTTTGCTCTAGGCTATGAAGTAGGGATACATATAGCTGCATTTGTTAATTTATTTATTTGTTTTTGACACCCTCAGCCACCCTAATTTTAATAAAACGTTAGAATAAACAAAAATATTTTAAAAACAGACAAAATGTAAGAAAATATAATAAACGAAGCATTGAAGCAAAAAACAACTCTGTTTTATTTGTAATATATATATATATATATATATATATATATATATATATATATTGAGGGAAGTTTTATTAAAGATAATGGAACACTGTTTATTATTTTTAATTGAAAATTTTCAAATTTTCTTGTTATTTTTCTTGTGCCATGATCCAGATGGAAAAGTAATTGTCCCATATCTTCTGCCCAAGTGCTTTCGACCATACTTTTGGTTGTCATCAGAGGTAGTGAAGTTTGAGAAACCACCCCTGATGACGACCAAAAGTATGGTCGAGAGCAAAAGATGTGGAACCATTACTTTACTCCCAGGATCCCGACGCAAGAAAAATAGCAAGAAGACTTGAAAAATTACAATCTAAAATCATAAACAAACAGCGTTCCATCGTCTTTAATGAAACTTGCCTTAATAACAACTTGCAGCCCAAATATACACTCTTCAACACACACAGACATACACTTATATATATAAGTATGTTTGGTTAAATAATAAAGATACATTTTGTCTATATAATTTTATTAAGATCCTTTCAAGTTTCCTGATAAGTGTCTTGGTCGGAAAGCGCTTGGGACAATTTTGGTAAATTTATCCACCAATTCCAACCTGAAACCAAAACTCTTTTCAAGAAGGTTTAATGGCAGCCAGAATAAAGGGTACCTTTATGCTGCAAGTCTCGTAGGAAGGAAGGAAGGAAGGAAGGAAGGAAATAGTTATTGAGTTGAGAAGGAATTATAGGAGTTAAATGCCTGGGCGGAATGTACGTCTCTAAAGTCAATGCAATGCTGAATGTCTGAGCGGAATAGACATAGCAAAAGTCGTGTTTGCTGTTTAAGGACGGAAATGATATAGTCACCCATAAATGTGTGGTCCTGGTTGCTGTAGGAGAGAGGCATGAAAGTCTCCAAAGAAGGTTGCCCCGGAATGAGGTAGCTAGATGTCTGAGCTTAATTCCCCGTCGCTGTAGACATAGCAAAAGTTAGAGGCGACATAAAGGTGTTCCTGTAAGTGGCGGATTACGTTCATCTAATTCATGTTTAACTGTGAACCCTTGGTCTAAGAGAGTAGACTCAAGAAGTCCATAAATTAGACAGCTTTCTTCATGGTGTTGTGATTTCACTATTTTTATGTTGTCCAGGGAAATGGTCAGGCTGAATAGGATAAGTCATCCTCATTGGGTGAAAATATGCGACGACCATAACGGTCGAATTAATTTACGTGCTAAACAAAAATACGTTCTTTCTGCTACATGCTCATTCCATTCCCGATCCAATTCATTTGTTTTAACGTTTTACTAAGGGAGATAACTCCAGGCGTAAATTCATTTTTTAGTTTTGAATTTTGATGCCAGCAGCTACGTATCATCATTATTATTCTACTCCTTGTGAGTTTTTCCCATCACCTAACGATGATGGTCTTTCACTGGAGTCTGAGTGACAGCAAGTCTCCTCAGGTCTCCAGGACTCTTCTCAGTGTGCTGGCCGATATCAACAATACCGTAGTTTAGATGGTGTCGATTCGTCCTCCGATTTCCAATTCTTCTAGTCCTCCTTCCAAGCCTTTAGGGACTGTTTAAGGCGCGCCAATTACAATTACATCACCTTCATGTTCCACAGCTTTCTTAGTTCTCTGGCAAGGTCCAAGTAATTGTCTCTGCTTTTGCTTTCTTTGATTTTCACTCCGTGGTCCGCTGAGACAGCAAAGTCCAGTATACGGCAAGCTCTCTCTCTCTCTCTCTCTCTCTCTCTCTCTCTCTCTCTCTCTCTCTCTCTCTCTTTGTTAAGTATCACTAGGTCTGGTCGTCTGGCCAGGATTAGGTGATCTGTTAGTATCACAAAATCCCAGAAAGTTTTATGCGCCTCATTTTCAAGGACAGATTCTAGTTTGTACATGTATCATTTCGTTGTATGGTCAAATTTCAATTTCTTGCTCACTCCTCAGTTGATCACATTTCCCATCCAATTATGTCTAGTCTTATACTCCTTGTTTTCTACATTCACTTATTGTGAGATTCATCGCTATAACCACATAATCTACACTTGCTATTCTGTTACATATTATCGATTTGGGCTTTAATGTGATTGGTCCTTATGGTGTTATTTTGTGCTGCTATTAGAAGAGCTCCAGTTTCTCTCTTAACGTTTCCCTTTCATAGCCATGTCTAGCTCTTCACGTGTGAGATTTTGCCAGTTTATCACTCATTATTATTTTACTCCTTTGAGAGTTTTTCCCACCAGTATTATCGGACGATTTCTCACTGGAGTTTAAGTGATAGCAAACCTACTTCAGCCTCCAGGACTCTTCTTAGTATTCTAACCGATCTTATCAATACTGTAGTTTGGATGGTTTCCACTCGACCTCTTATTTCCTAGTTCTCCATTCCTTTTACCAATCCTTTGGTGACTGTACGCACCAATTACAATTAGTATCACCAATATATATATATATATATAGAGAGAGAGAGAGAGAGAGAGAGAGACTATCAATGAAAAGATATTTACACTACAAATAGCTTTTTAACATAATCTCCTCTCTAATCAATAGACCTAACCGAACACTTCTCCATGGATCATATAGATCAGATTTTCTCAAACTTTATCCTTGATACACTCCCTATAACCAAACTTAATTTCCATTCACCCCCAAATAAATTAAATGAACACTACCGACATTTTTCTAGCTGACGCTGGATGCCATGAGGGGTGATTTTTTAAATTGTTTTTGATTTCAAGTTGGTTAGTTGGTTTGATGGTGTTCTAGCATATCACTCCTTGTTGGTTAATTAATGCCAAATTCTTTTTTATATATATTTAATTTGTAAGGAAATAGTTGGTAGGTAACTTCATTTTTGATAAGTTCGTACACAGTTAAATAGTTTCAAGTATTGCTCGAAGGCATGGACAGCTATTGATAGGCTATCGATCATATGGAAATCAGACCTGACCGATAAAATGAAACGCAGTTTCTTCCAGGCAGCGGTCGTATTGATACTGCTGTATGGATGCACTACTTGGGCGCTAACTAAACGGCTGGAAAAGAAGCTAGACGGCAATTACACAAGAATGCTGTGAGCAATATTGAACAAGTCCTGGCGGCAACACCCCACAAGGCACCAGCTATACAGCCACCTGCCTCCCATCACGAAAACTATCCAAGTTAGACGAACCAGACATGCAGGACACTGCTCGAGAAGCAGGGACGAGCTCATAAGTGATGAACTCCTATGGACCCCCACATATGGCCGGGCAAAAGCAGGACGACCAGCCCGAACATACATTCAGCAGCTATGTGAGGATATGGGATGTAGCCCTGAAGACCTGCCAGAGGCGATGAATGATAGGGAGAAGTGGCGAGAGAGGGTCAGGGATATCCGTGCTAGCGGCACGACATGATGATGATGATGACTATCAAATACGAATAATTTCCACATAGCTGTATAGTTTTGAATTACTAATAATAATCCTAAGTCAAAGATTAAGCAGTTGTATTTGATCCTTAGGTGGTACCCTAACAGGTACTCCCACTCCGTGTCAAAGAAGACCCTAGAGTAATGGTAATGAAATGGTACTCCTCATTTTCCAAAGTCAGAGACTACAGCCTCACCATCAGATGCAGGACATTCAAAGTCTTGTTTTTCTCAACGCAACTGACCCTAAGCCATCGCCTTCTAACACCTTTGGTTAAGTTTGGTTTTATGGCATATCAACTATTGTAGATTATTTAATGCCAAATCCTCTTTTTATATATATATATTGAATATATATGATTCGTAAACATAAGTCAACAAGGTTAAACATGTATCTCAAACAATTCAATTAAGTATCAATCATTTGATAACACGCAGTTAAATGATCAAAGAGTTCTATTTCAAACAATTCAATTTAGTATAAGTCATTTGCTTGCACTCAGTTGATATGTCAAACAGTTCTATTTGACCCATAGATAGGACCCTTTCTGGTGCTACCATTCCGGGCCTGAGTGGACCTGGGAGCAATAGCAATAGAGAGGTACTCTGCATTCCCCAAAGCTCCAGCATTACTGGAGTCTCATCATCAAATTGTTTAGTGTCATATCCAAGGCACTCGTTTTGGGAGTTTTGCCTCTTTGCAGAGATGCAATCAGTGTATTTTGCAGCCCCAGCAGACTGATCAATTCTAGCTCCTTTAAGATAAAAAGGGTTGGGCATATATTTTCCACTAGAACAATTTGAACACTATGGTCGGGATAATCATATAGATGCAAGGGCTTGACATGACCAGCTGAATGATCGGATCGGGCCTCTCCGACTGCCCGTCTAGCCCAGTAAGGGCCCTTGGAATGTTGCAGGTCATGTGACCACTTTGGCTTCCAGGTCACGAACTGCTCAGCTACCGGAATTCCCTCCTCAATCATAACGGGTCGCCACCCAAGAACAAAAAGTACTCTAGTTGGGTAGGATAGGAGTCTTACTTCTCTGCAGAATTGCAGTCGGTGTATTCAACAGCCTCAGCCAACAGGGCGGTTTCCAATTTCAAGATTAAATTTTTTTACAAAATACAGAAAAGTTATAATGAATGGAATATTGACTCACCCACACCAACAAATAGCTGACAATACTGAAATTGACTTAAAAAGGGAAAATCTGGATCTCTTTGGTCAGAATAGAATTTTTCGTTAACAATAATTCAATTCTAATTTTAATTCTATTTATTAAAAATCTGTGATCATGGATAAGGATTAAAATTTCAGGCATCGTATTTCAATTTTACTTCTTCATAGTTTTTTTCTTTCTTTTTTAAATCTACATTTTTTATCTTTATAATAAAATAATCCTTGGCCCAGTCGGCTATGGTTTCAGAATACACTGACTGCATCCCTGCAGAGTAGTAAGACTCCTCCAACGAGTGTCCTATTATGAGACTAAACAATCTGATGGTAAGGTTCCAGTAATGCTGGAGCTCTGGGAAATGTGGTGTGCCCCTTCATTACCATCGCTCCCTGGTAAACTCTGGCCCGGAGTGGTAGCACCTGATTGGGTCCTATCTATGGGGCAAATAGAACTAAACAGTGTACTTATGCTAAACTGAATTGTTTAAAATAGAACCGTTTTCACATATAAACTGTGTACTTATGCGAAATCGAATTGTTTAAAATAGAACTGTTTTTACATTTAAACTGTGTGCTTATGTTAAACTAATTAGCCTAATGAGTAGAGTGTTCTCCAATGGTACAGGAGACCTAGGTTCAATCCAAGGTCGAGTCATACCAAAGACCCAAAAATGGTACTTGATTCTGCCTGGCTTAACAGCGTTATAAAGTAAGGATCAAGGGTAAAGTGGAGCAATCCAAGGAATGGAGTAACGCCCTCCCCTACACCTCAGTGTAGTAGCTATTGAAAAGGAAACCTTTGGGTCACCCGCGATTAAAGTAGCCAACTTTACTTTCTATATGTATAAAAATGGATCTGGTTTTAAATAATGGTTGATGTACCATAAAACCAAACGAAACCATCATTTAAAAATGAAATTATGTACAATGTATTCACTTACAAATTATGTATATCCGTGTTACTATGTGTAAATAAATGATTAATAATTAATAAAATTGTTCGTGTTAGATTGAGATACTTGAAACCATTTAGCTGTGTGCAAAGAATGACCATAGTCTCGTTTAAAAATCTTAATGTGTTTACAAATCATATTTAATGCGAGAACAATATTTAGCACTAGAAAATCTACAATGGTTGATATACGAGTATATATATATATATATATATATATATATATATATATATATATATATATATATATATATATATATTCTTTCTTTAAGAAAAAGCAAAAACCGCTCACATTAGGATTATAAATTTATTTCCCTCCTGTTATGGGTTTTTGATATAAATCAAAAACACCAAAAAAAAAGTAACAGGACTTCTTCAGATCTTATGGATAAAATAATTCATGGATGAAATAATTATTTTACCCATAAGATAAAAAGAAGTCCTTTTAATTTTTTTTTTTTTGTGTTTTTGATTTATATCAAAAACCAATAACAGGATGGAAATAAATTCATAATCCTTATGTAACCGGTTTTTGCTTTTTCTTAAAGAAATTATTGCTCTGTAATGTCAGTTACATTGAGCTCTTTACCAGGAAAATTTAAATGTTCCCTGTTGAATTTTTTTTTTTTTTTTTGGTCCTGGTGGAATTACTCCCAACTCCGGTTTAACTGGACTGAATAATACTTATATATATATATACTTGTATCATAAAACCAAAACAATCATTCAAAATTAAGATTATGTACGAACTATTGACATAGAGAACATATGTATAACCATTTAACTGTGTGCAAACAAATCAGCTCTGGTTCGTTTTAAATTATGCGTTTACAAATCACATGTATACAGAGGATCTGGTATTAAATAACCTACAATAGTTGATATACCATAAAACCCAAACAAGCGGAAACAGAAAATAATCCTTTTTTTTTTCTGAAGACATCGCATAACCTATTATCGGAATGGGTATTTTAGTATTCAGTATTTTTATAAAATAATTTGTTTAAAATATACTTGGTATTAAATGTTTTCTTTCATGGAAATATGATTTATATGCGTCGTTAATGGCGCCGAAAATATAACCAGATCGTTCGTTCATTTAGATGACTCGAATGTTTTGTACGGGTCATATGTAAACGATACATCACTGGCATCCATCACACACAGCAAAGAATTCTGCTATGTGTACGATATCTGACGAGTAATTTACATGATCCAGCGATTTTTGTCTGTTATAAAAGGATTTAAAAATGCAAATAAGTAAATTCTCCCATTCTGTGAAATCCTGTTTTTATTCACACTGCGAAATTTTAATTCGCCTCCACTTTTGGGTCGATGGATTTGGGGCGACTTTCTTTATTAAGTCTGACGATGTTTTTTATAGTTATTTTTCGAATAATTACGTGGCTGGTGTTCAATTCGTCTTTACCTCGTCACGTCACCAGGACAATGCACCAGTTCACAATTCTATCCTTGTCACAGACTATTTGACCAAGATGGGCATCAAGACAGTTATTCGCTGTCCCTGTGACTTTTGGTTATTCCCTAAGCTCAGAGGCTGTCGTTATGAGACAATTGAGGAGATAAAAGAGGCTGTGACAAAGGTCATTGACACGCTTACACAAGAGGACTTCCATGGGGCCTTCCAGAAGTTGTTGGAACGGTACAAGTGCCTTGCAGGCGGAGGAGATTACTTGGAAGGGGACTAGAGTTTCATGTGTGTACTATCAATAAAAGTGGCCATAAGAAAAAAAATCTGGAAACTTATTTAATGATCTTCGTATCCAATAAATTCAAAAAACAGAAATGACTTAATATAAAGTTTAACAGCTTTAAGTGACCTTAAGAACGACCTCATAAGCGACGTTCTCCTATGGACTCCCACGCATGGACACACCATCAAAAAATACATTCATCAGTTCTGTACATACACTGCATGCCATTTATTTGAACTACGAAGACTGATAGGGACGTATGGCAAGAGAGATTCAAAGCAATCCTTGCTGTCGGCATACCTTGGTTGATTGCTTGGGTTTTATGGCATATCAACCATTGTAGGTTATTTAATTCTAAATCCATTTTTATATTTTATACAAATGGGAGCGATGCCAATGAAGGGGTGTTCCGCATTCCCCAAAGAGCCAGCATCACTGGAATCTCACCATCAGATTGTTTAGTGTCATATCCAGGATACTCATTGGGGAGGTCTTGCCCCTCTGCAGAGATGCAGTCGGTGTTTCTGCAGCATATACCCTCGACTGGGCAAAGCACACCTTGATAGTGATAATGATGATGTGACCGTTAAAGCGAATATGTATTAACATGAAAGGGGTAACAGGAGGAATTTCACACTGGCACGAAAAGTCGGTGTTCGAGCCCTAGTAAGAATCAGGATTATAAAATTTCTTATAAAACAGACTGACTCGTTCCCCTAGCAAATTTGACGCTATGCTTTCCTCCCTCCCCCCACCCCTGAAATAACCTTATGTCATACTAAGTAAAGCTTAGCAAATATCTACTGAAACATATTTCGCGGAAAATAGTCAACTTAAGGTGAAAAACAGAAAAAAAAGACAAATCAAGAAAATGAAACCGTGCAATGAAAGTTGTAAGAGAAGCTAAGATAGATAGATAAATAGATAGATAGATATGAAAAGGCTGATAGATAAAAGTAACTAAAAATATTCATGGCTAATTCTGTTAATATTTCGATGTTTATTTACATTATCTTCGGAGCACAATTAGTGGCAGTAACGTTCTCTGTTTATTCGTAAATGTAAATAAGTTCAAAACAGGAAATCAAAAAGAATGAAGTTGAACGAAGGTTACAATAATACAATAAACCAAATTGAAAAAGCAAAGACTTAGATTACGTGGATGGATCAGTAAGTCTAACACATGTACTATATATTCACCCAAACCTTCCGCCACGTGCACTATGCGACACAAGGTCAATTTTTGAGGTGTGTAAAGTTGGTTTGAATTCAGAGTTTTCCTTCTCATAGACTAGTAGCCTAATCAAATCTAAAAAAAGGACAATCTTCCTTAGAATTTTCTCGTTGTTGGAGGGAGAACAGTTGGGTTCATGCCTTTACCAAGGGCATTGGCGCCAAGTGAAACCCAAACAGCCTCATCCAGGGTTTGAACTCGGATTACCGATTCCATTTCAAAAGACGTTAACCATTGCACTAAGCGCGTTTCCTGACAAATGAAGAAGGGTTAAATATTACACTGCCATGATTGTAGAGATTGTAGACATGTTTGAGAGAGGATTTTAAATTATTGGAGGACACTTCAGACAAAAATAAAACCCAATATTCCACTGAATACACCCTAATAGATTCCACTCTCACTGGTTCTATAACTCAGTTAGACTACATTGTTCATCAATCCGACTTTCAAATCACACACTGATGAAGAAATAGACAACATGTCAGCGCACCAATACCTCTCTCACTGGTTCTGTGACCTGGTTAGACTATATTGTTTATCTGTGCCGCTTTTAAATCGCACACGGATGAAACAATGGACAACATGTCAGCGCACTAACACCTCTCTCACTGGTTCTCTAACCTGGTTAGACTAGGTTCTTCATCTGTATGGCTTTCAAATCGCTCACGGGTGAACCAATGGATAACATGGCAGCGCACAAACTTTTCTCTCACTGGTTCTGTAACTCAGTTTGGTACTGGAGATGATATTGAAACAGCATGTCTCGGACAGGAATAGCTTGGCGTAGCCCATCCTCCTTCAGGTTTACAACTGGTTTGAATTCAGATTGTCCTTCTATACTGGCAGCTATATCAAGGTTAGAAAGCACAGGCTGCCCAACTTTTTACTCCTTGCTGAAGGTAGAATAGTTTGATTCATACCTTTCCCTAAAGATGTTAACGCGATGTGAAGTGCTGCTTCGTTCAGGATTTGAACTCGAAGTCACTAGTTGTGTAATGGTTATTGTCGTAAAATAGGTAAACAAAAACCCGAATTCAAAACCTGCACGACGCTGTTTGCATTTCAAATCGCGCTTATGCCCTTGGGAAAGTCACGAATTTAACTATTCTCTCATACAGTAGGGTAGAATGAGCTCTTAAGCCTCGGTACGACAACCAGTCTCCCAAAAGGATAACTCTGAATTTAAACTAGCAATAAACCTGAAGCGGGACGGATTTCGCTAGGTTATTATGGCCTAAGACACACTGCGTAAGTAGCGCCCCCAATACCACACCCAGGTGATCATTTTTTTTAAAAAGTCATGTCCACTTCCAACGACAATATCCATTACGACACCTGTGACTTTTCAGCAAACTCCAGGAGAGGCTTAAATATGGCCACCACCAATATATACTACATTATAACCATTTGTCACAGAATATTGTTTAACAGATTGATTTCCAATAATTTTTGCATGGAAAATTCAATTCTAGCTTTATCTTAACTGTTTGTATTCTCCTTTAGGTTAAAATGCAATATGGCAGCTGTCAGCTATTTTAAAAAATGCCTCTTCTGAACACCACATTACTTGCATTAAAAATGTGTTATTAGATCAATAACAAGTGGAAACAAGAATTACAGCAAAACAATTTGTTTAATGATATTGTATACGTTTACAATGCAGGATTATCAGTAGGATTAGATTATATACGTTAAGAAACTACAAGTATCTATTTCGATACCTAACGTTATTGATAGTAAATCAATATGAATACGATTTTAGTTGCACACAATACTAAGATGAGTCAAAAGTTTTGCAATATTTTAGAACCATGAAGCGCAATTCGACAGCTTCGGATGCTTTTGCCGAGGTCATGAAGTTAACGAACAACACTAGAATGTGAGATGCTGAGTTCGCCTGATACTCTCCCAGTGCTACTCGCTCGATTTGCTTCAATGCCTTGAAGCATGGCTTTGAAATCCACGCTTTTTAGCCTACCTGACCTTACCTAATCCTATTTACCAACCCCTCCGCTCGGGCAGGATATGACACAAGGTCAATTTTTAAGCGGAGTTTAACAGGTTTGAATTCAGAGTTTTCCTTCTCCTAGACTAGTTGCCTCACCAAGGCTGAAGAACCTAGTCTGTCCTACTATTTACCCATAGCTGGAGGGAGAATAATTGGATTCATACCTTTCCCAAGGGTATTAGTGCTATGTGAAATGAAATCAGTCTCGTCCAGGATTTGAACTCGTGTCGCCGTGTTCATTTCCTACGACGATACCCATTACACTACGGGCACCTCCACCTGACCTTACCTAATCGTCGAAATTTTTGCAACCCAAACAAAATTTCTTGAACCATCTGATTACTGTATTGTGTCCAACTGCACTATTAATTTTTCGCACAACAAATGTTTTTGGTTGTTTCCGCGGCGTTATGGCCCGGTTCGAACTCGCAAAGCATACGTTCCCCAATTGGACAACATTGTAAGTTCATCTGTGGAGCTTTCAAATCATACAGAGTGACGCGCACCAACCATCCTGGGAGTTGTCCACGTGGTGTTATGGTTAAAACGCTGGACTGCGAAATTGTAATAAGTGAGTTCGAATTCCAGTCGTGCTATTACGTTCACTTTCGGACAAATACGCTTCGGAAAGTTATGAACCTCCTTATCCTCCCATCTATGCGTTAAATACTACCGCTACTGTTCTTCTAAAAGGATGGATTTGGCTTTAAATAACCTGATATGGTTGATATGGCATTAAATAGCAAACAAACAAACAAACAACTACCACGATACTATCAACCACAGTGGGTACCTGCTATGACTTGAACTGCTTCGGTCATGGGATATACGCAGAAAAATATTGCTACACTTATGACTCACTTCATAATGTAGTAAAGTTGGCGATCTTAGTCGAGGGTGACCCTAAGGCTCCCTTTTCATTAGCTACTACACTGAGGTGTAGAGGAGGGTGCTACTCCATTCCCTGGAATGCTCCACTTAACCCTTGATCCTTACCCTATAATGCTGGGTGTTAAGCAAGGCAGCATCAAGTACCATTTTTTGAGTCTTTAGTATGACTCGACCTGGGATAGAACCCCGGTCTCCTGGACCATTGACGAACACTCTACTCATTAGATCAATAGTGACAATTCTGCTATTATTTTACAGTGTGAAAATTGTTCATAATTCATTCAGAATTTGATTCATCAGCAAAAACGTCAGGTGGAGATTGTTCACAGCGTACGTTGTATACCCGCAGAAGAAAAAACTATATCACTTGTTTATGAAAATATAATCTTCTTGTTTATTTACGAACGGGCCAAATTGTTACTGGTGAGAGAGAGGCAGACAGGGGATTGCTATGACTGACACCATGTTGCAATACACATATACAAAAACTTGCTTCTTCTTTCACGGGAGTCAGATACACAGCCGATTCTCAAACCGGAAGCTACAGCCGCAGCTGCCCCCCACTTAGCACCTAAGACGACGCGTCTTGTCTACTCGGCTGATTGCTCTTTCCGACTGACCGCTGGGGTCGAAAAACTTCCGTCATTATATATATATATATATATATATATATAGCCTATAAGACTCTGAGAGTGTGAAAAAAAAACAGATAATACAATTTACAAGTAATTATACAACCTGATATCCGGGGGAAAATTCAATAAAACAAAAAAAAAGACTAACAGCAGCAGTTCTATTTGAAAATAATGAAATTGTGTTGCGATGCCGATCGAAAAAAAAACCACCGACAGAATCAACTAAACTAAACGTAAAAAGTGCTCGATACACTAAGTTGAGCCAATTTAAAGTACCAAAACCTACAGAGTCTATTTACTTCGGTTTCACCTTCTGAATCATCAGGAAAAAACAGTTTCTTCCAGATGATCCAATTAGTGAAACCTTGGTAGATTGGTCTGACTCTGTAGGCTTAACTACTTTATATATATATATATATATATATATATATATATATATATACGTGGTGCCTTCAATAAGTTTCCAGACTTTTTTGTACAGGCATTTAAAATAGTCATAGACTCTTGAAAATTCAACATGTTATTGCTATACATCTTATAAGATGCCTGACCAATTTTTATGATTTCAGCTTCAAATGAACAGCTACAGAAGCAATTGGAATACACGGTTGTCACAGCTGGTGAATTTCAAAAATGCAATCTGGACGTGAGGACACTTTAGAAGAACGATATGCAATAAAATTCTGTTTTAAACTTGGAAAAAATGATGCCACAGAAACGTATGGAATGCTTCAGACTGCTTTTGGAGCATCTTGCATGAATCGAGCATCAGTTTTTGAGTGGCATAAGAGATTCAATGAAGGCAGAGAGTCTGTGTGGGATGATGAAAGGTGTGGGAGGAGTAAGGAAGTCAATACACCAGAGTTGATTGACCAAAGGCTTAGGCTTAGGGTTACTATGTTGAGGTTTTAAGGGAGTTCAGGAAGAGTTTCCGTCGGAAGAGGCCAGCAGCACTTTTCAAATCGGGTCCGTGGCATTTCCACCAGGACAATGTACCACTCCACAATTCCATCCTTGTCACAGACTATTTGACGAAGATAGGCATCAAGACAGTTCCTCACCGTCCCTATAATCCAGACCTTGCTCCCTGTGACTTTTGGTTATTCCCTAAGCTCAGAGGCTGTCGTTATGAGACAACTGAGGTGATGAAAGAGGCTGTGACGAAGGTCATTCACACGCTCACACAAGAGGACTTCCATGGGGCCTTCCGAAGTTGTTGGAACGGTACAACATGTTCATTGTAGCCGGAGGAGATTACTTCGAAGGGGACTAGATTTTCATGTGTGTACTATCAATAAAAGTGCCCATACGAAAAAAGTCTGGAAACTTATTAATGATCATATATATATATATATATATATATATCTGTGTGTGTGTGTGTGTGTGTGTGTGTGTGTGTGTGTACATATATATATATATATATATATATATATATATATAAAGTAGTAAAGCCTACAGTCAATCTACCAAGGTTTTACCTACTGAATCATCCGGAAAAACCAGATTTTTCCTGATGATCCATCAGCTAAAACCTTGGTAGATTATTCTGACTCTACTTTATATATATATATATATATATATATATATATATATATATATATATATATATATATATACATGTATGTATGTGTGTGTGTGTGTGCAAAATAGTAAAACCTACAGAGTCAGCCCAATCTACCAAAGTTTCACCGACTGAATCATCAGGAAAAAACAGGTTTTACTACACTATATATATATATATATATATATATATATATATATATATATATATATATATATAGCCTGTCTAGCCACACTGAAGAGTTCTGATAGAACGAAACAGATCTGTCTGTGGATGACAATATATATATATATATAATTTGTAAACGAATCGTTTGTAGGTAACATTTTTAAACGAGTTCATTTGTTTGCTCTCAGTAAAATGGTTTCAAATATGATAAATGATTAAAATATGAAATATTTCATATTAAATGATTTAATATTAAATGATTATATGATTAGAATATTCAAATATGGTAAATGATCAAAATATTAAATGATTAATATTCAAATATTCAAATATTAAATAATTGATAATTAAGGGATTAAATGTTATATATTAAATGATTAAACTATTAAAAGATTAACTGATTAGAATATTGAATATTAAGGGATTAAACGATTACATAATTAAATGATTAAAATATTCAAATATAGTAAAGGATTAAATATTTCTATTTAACCCATAGATTGGACCTTAACAGGTACGGGGGTGCTCTCATGGTGTAATGGTTAAAGTGCTGAACTGTGGAATTGTAGTAAGCGAGTTCGGTCTCCAATTGCGCTATTAAGTTCACATTCGGACAGATACCTGTGGGAAAGATATTGACCCCCTTATCCTCCCATCTATGGGTTAGATAGTACCACTACTCTCCTTATTCAAGGGTGGCTTTGGCATTAAATAACCTACGAAAATTGATATGCCATTAAACAAAGAAACCAAACCTAACAGGTACTACCACTCTGGGTCAGAGTGGACATGGGAGTAATCACAATTCCTCAATGCTTCAGAAGTGGAGCCTCACCATCAGATTGTTTAGCTCATATCTAGGTCTTACCTCTCTGGAGAGATGAAGTCAGCATATTCTACAAAACCACCTCCATCTGATTGGGCTGAACAGGTGGAGAGTTATTGCATGAGTTTCATGTTGTGTGTAGGCAAGGTACTTTGGCCGTCTACGGTGGTGAATGAGGTTGGCCACATCTGGAAGAGAAACGAAGCAAAGATTTCTTTAAAGAGCACCCCACTAAACGTGTGTGTTCTCTCTGCTGCTTGGATTCTTTCTGCCAGCTGCATCAAATCAAGATTTCTTATATAGTGCACGAGAGGTTCGGATTACATTGTATACATGGTGCGGAAGCAAAATTAGGAATATTCTTGTATAATAATAAACGTCTCTATAATAAAACAAGAACAATTTTAATTTTGAAAAATAAACAACAAAATAAAAAGATAGACACAAAACAGTGAATTTACTCAATATGGCCACCGTTTTTTTTTTTTCAATTATTTTATTGTATCAAAACGATTTACATACCTTCAAAATAAATTCTTCAGACATTCCTTCTCAAAAGCTGTCTTAGGCGAACTAATATTTAGATTGGAAGTTGCATTTGTTTTGTTTTCTAAAACGCTCTAAAAAGCTTAATCAAGAGGGTTAAGGTCTGGGCTTAACACTTGTTTGATTGCTGTCCTCACATTTTTCTCTTCGACTTTCAATTCATTAGCGTGCTTTCTTAATGACGTTGTTGGATCCTTCTTAATCGCCGTAGTGAGAGCAGTTAAAAAGCCTTCTTTTCATTTTTCTCTTCAATCTTCCACTCCCCCTTTTTCTTAAAAAGTTCTTTTTCTGTAAAAAAAAAAAAAAAAAAAAAAAGAAAATATTTCTTTACTTTGTATTCGGTTGACAAAAAACTTTACCTTGTTTTCGGCGTTGATTCTTTGTCGTTTCTTTTCTTGTTCACTCATATTGGACTGAATCTTAATTCCTTTTTAAAAAGTGCTTGAATAATACAGCTAATCTTGAAAATTTAGATTTATCACGTTTTGTTTTTTGTTTGTTTGTTTTTTAATTGGCATAATCAGACTAAAAGAAAACGTTTTAAAAATTACTCCATATTTTGCTTCTGCACCCTGTTGCTCGATTTCTGATTGGTCCGAAAATATTTTTATGACTCTTTATTTTTTCCCACACGTTCGTCCCGGAAATGGCTACGTGGAGCAGATTGAATTTTAATCCGTCTTTGCCGTCGAAGTGAACACAGTCCTAACAGGATACGATAACACTTTGATGACACATACGTACTGTATTATGAATCCCACTAGACCATCTGCCCTGTCGACAGGACTTAGAATATGATGACTGTAGCCCCTGTAGCCCCCTCCAAATATCACACTAAACTGCATCTGATGGTGAGGCTGCAGTTCTGGAGATTCAGAATATGGAGTACCACTTTCATTATCATTACTCCCAGATCTATTCTGATTCGAAGCGGCAGTACCTGTTAGGCTCGAATAGATCTGTTGAGAAATTATTCAAATTCGATAGGACCGTATACAAAAAAAAAACCTTTCTAAACAACTGTATAATAAATGTAAATATGAACATACAATGAACATGATTTCCTAACTTCTAGGCTTGAAATAGACCTAAACGTGTTGACATCCCGTTAAAATCAATCACTTAATCAATCCATCAATCATATTGAATCGTCTGAATCAAGCGTCTGGTCCCATCTTGTCAGTAACACTCTTACTGATACATTTATTACAACCTTATTAAATTTAGATTTCTTGCCATGACCAAAGAAGCTGGAGCTCTGGTTACAGACTGTCATCACGTGAAAGCGAATCAGCATATCTACAATTTGCTTTGTGCATCGTGTCATGCTTTTGCTTCATGTGTTGTAATCCACAAACTTGCTGAGACACTGATGAAACTTGTATATACATATCACTGTCTTCTCTGTCCACCACAGCTGCTTCTTTTCATTCCAAACTTATTTTATGTTGAAGGGAGTATTGTCTCGTCTTCAGTTTGGCTGAAAGAGAAATCTGCCATCCCATGACCTGTTTTCAAGTCGGTGTACACAGGGCCAACAGAGTAGATTGTTTTCTTGTTTGTATTCTTATACAGTTAGAATTAGTTCCTTGAGTTGAGTTTTATTCCTGGAGCAGCAGATGGTTGATTTTGGTTTCTTTGTTTAATGGCATATCAATCTTCGTGGGTTATTTAATGCGAAAGCCATTCTTCTAAAAGAACAGTAGTGGTGCTATTTAACCCATAGATGGGATGATGAAGGGGCCCATACCTTTCCCAAGGGTATTTGTCTGAAAGCGAATGTAATAGCGCGACTGGAGTTCGAACTCGCTTTACTACGATTCTGCAGTCCATCGCTTAAACCATTATACCAAGAGGACACCCCCCTCCCTGGAGCACCAGAGTGATGTGTTGAAATCTGTTTGCGAAGAAAAAGGAACATTTGCCTTTAAAACACGTTCTATATTTAACTTTACATATTAGCCGGACTGTCTGATTGGTTTCAACAGCATATCAACTTGTCTGGGGTAACTTTATACCAAGAGATAAGGGAATCCTGTGTTCATTCTACGTTTATGTATACATTTGTATGCAGTTGTTTCTTAGAATTTTCATTCTCGCGCGGTTCTACCGAATACAAATAATTTTTAAACAGATCTATTGGAACATAACTGGTATTATCACTCCCAGGTCTTGTGTGGTAGTACCTGTTAGGGTTCCTTCTATAAGTCAAATAGATTTATTTGCAAATTATTTGTATTAGATAGAAATACTTGATACTCTATGACTGTAAATTATTTGTATTTGGCAGAAATACTTGATACTCTATAACTGTAAATTATTTATATTAGATAAAAAATACTTGATACTCTATAACTGTAAATTATTTATATTAGATAGAAATACTTGATACTCTATAACTTGTAAATTATCTATATTAGATAAAGATACTTGATACTATATAACTGTAAATTATTTGTATTAGATAAAAATATTTGATACTATATAACTATAAATTATTTGTATTAGATAGAAATACTTAATATTCTATAACTATAAATTATTTGTATTAAGAAGAGTTAATTTTTGGGAATTAGAAAAGAAAAAATAAAATAAAATAGATTAAAAAAATGTAGCAGTTCCCAGGATCATCTGACAGGAAGCGAAATCTACGCATGCCTGAAAGATAGAATTCCGGGCGCTGAAGAGAAATTCGACTACATCAGCCGTACCCTTTGTCCTGGACGGACTTCCTCTTCTTAGCTGCCGGTTCACCCAGTCTCGGACTTGGAGGGCAGGTTGTATCTCCTGCTAGCCGCGGCCTCTATTGAAAAACGCCTACAGGTCATAACCACCGACTTTAAACTCATCACCCACCAAAAATGACTAATATGTTTTAGACTATATCCACTACTTTCATGAAAAAATTTAATTGCTCGCAGAATGGCCGTTAAGCCCTAAAACAAAGTTGGCGTTAAAAATATCTTTGTCTCTTTCTTTCCTTCCTTCTTTCCTTCCTTCTGTGATTCTCTAGCTGCCTTCCACGAAGCGGCTGACAAGTTAATGGGGTAAGAACAGAAGAGTCAGATACTTAAACCCAAAATCAACGACCGACGACCAACAACGACAAAAACCTAAAAAAACAACTAATAAGCAATAAATCTTTTCAGCATCGTAATTTAAACCTATAGTTGTTTACAAAGAAATAGTATTAATTATTTGAAAACATATAATTAAGTGCAAACAATTGACTATATCGTAGAAATAATTATTAATAATATTAGGTAGACATACTTGAAACCCTACAACTGCGTACCTGTGGTGTAATGGGCAGACTGGGTTCTTTAGCCTTGATTTGGAGAACTCAGAATTCGAACCTGTTAAACTCCGCTCAAAAATTGACCTAGTGTCGTATCCTGCCTATGCGGGGGAAGGAGCTAATAAATACAACTGTATGCAAATTATTTGTATTTGATAGGAATATTTTTAGATAACTACAGAAAAAGGTGTAGGTATAAATGTATTAGGAACGTTATTCCCTAACGTAAGGCATGAAATAGCTCCTGACGGATCAAAATGCCGTTATCATCAATCAATCATATTATTTTCTTCTTAAATTTAATGCTAAGTACTGAAAAAAGATTTTTATAACCAACTTTTAACAAAATAGATATCCAACGTTTTTTAAATACAAAGTTATAACCAGTTGTTTTTTTAAATGAGTTTTCCCTGTCCATTGGTCTAAATTGCTTCCTCGTCCATTTGTATGAGTTGCTTCCTGGCTATTTGTCTGAATTGCTTGCTCATCAATTTGTCTAAGTTGCTTTGTCCATTGTCTGGCTCATTTGTCTGAGTTGCTTCCTGGCAATAGAGCAATTTAGACAAATAGAGCAACTCAGACAAATAGAGCAACTCAGACAAATTGTCTCGTCCATTTGTCTGAGTTGTTTCCTGGCTATTTTCCTGTCCATTGGTCTAAATTGCTTCCTCGTCCATTTGTCTGAGTTGTTTCCTGGCTATTTGTCTGAGTTGCTTCCTCGTCCTTTTGTCTAAGTTAGCTCCATGGTCCATTTGTTTGAGTTGCTTGCTCGTCCATTTGTCTGAGCTGCTTGCTTGTCAACTTGTCTGAGTTGCTCTATTTGTCTGAGTTGCTTGCTCGTCCATTTGTCTGAGTTGCTTGCCCGTCCATATGTCTGAGTTGCTTCCTGGCCCTTTTTCTGAATTGGTTGCTCGTCATTTGGTAACTCAGACAAAATGACGAGCAAGCTTCCTGGACCTGAGTTGCTTCCTGTCTGAGTTGCTTCGTTGCAATTTGTCTGAGTTGCTAGCTCGTCCATTTGTCTTAGTTGCCTGCCCGTCCATTTGTCTTAGTTGCTTCCTGGCCATTTTTCTGAATTGCTTGCTCGTCAATTTGTCTAGGTTGCTGGCCCGTCCATTTGTCTGAGTTGCCTGCCAGTCCATTCGTGTAGGCAGCTTCCTGGCCGATTTGTCTTAGTTCTCATCCATTTGTCTGAGTTGCTTCCTGGACCATATGTCTGAGTTGCTTCCTGGCCATTTGTCTGAACTGCTTGCTCGTCAATTTGTCTGAGTTGCTTGCCCGTCCATATGTCTGAGTTGCTTCCTGGCCATTTGTCTTAGTTGCTTGCCCGTCCATATGTCTGAGTTGCTTGCCCGTCCATATGTCTGAGTTGCTTCCTGGCCATTTGTCTGAATTGCATGCTCGTCAATTTGTCTGAGTTGCTTCCTGGCCATTTGTCTGAGTTGCTTGCCCGTCCATATGTCTGAATTTCTTGCTAGTCAATTTGTCTGAGTTGCTTCCTGGCCATTTGTCTGAGTTGCTTTCTGGACCATTTGTCTGAGTTGCTTCCTGGCCATTTGTCTGAGTTGCTTGCCCGTCCATATGTCTGAGTTGCTTCCAGGCCATTTGTCTGAATTGCTTGCTCGTCAATTTGTCTGAGTTGCTTCCTGGCCATTTGTCTGAGTTGCTTGCCCGTCAATTTGTCTGAGTTGCTTCCTAGCCATTTGTCTGAGTTGCTTCTTTGCCCGTCGATATGTCTGAGCTGCTTACCTGTCCATATTTCTGAGTTGCCTGCCAGTCCATTTGTGTAGGCAGCTTCCTGGCCATTTGTCTGAGTTGCTTCCAGGCCATTTGTCTGAATTGCTTGCTCGTCAATTTGTCTGAGTTGCTTCCTGGCCATTTGTCTGAGTTGCTTGCCCGTCAATTTGTCTGAGTTGCTTCCTGGCCATTTGTCTGAGTTGCTTCTTTGCCCGTCGATATGTCTGAGCTGCTTACCTGTCCATATTTCTGAGTTGCCTGCCAGTCCATTTGTGTTGGCAGCTTCCTGGCCATTTGTCTGAGTTGCTTGCCCGTCAATTTGTCTGAGTTGCTTCCTGGCCATTTGTCTGAGTTGCTTCCTGGACCATTTGTCTGAGTTGCTTGCCCGTCCATATGTCTGAGTTGCTTGCCCGTCCATATGTCTGAGTTGCTTCCTGGCCATTTGTCTGAATTGCTTGCTCGTCAATTTGTCTGAGTTGCTTCCTGGCCATTTGTCTTGAGTTGCTTGCCCGTCCATATGTCTGAATTTCTTGCTAGTCAATTTGTCTGAGTTGCTTGCTCGTCCATATGTCTGAGTTGCTTCCTGGCCATTTGTCTGAACTGCTTGCTCGTCAATTTGTCTGAGTTGCTTCTTGGACCATTTGACTGAGTTGCTTCCCCATCCATGTCTGAGTTCCTTGCCCGTCCATTTGTCTGAATTTCTTGCTCGTCAATTTGTCTTAGTTGCTTCCTAGACCATTTGTCTGAGGTGCTTCCTGGCCATTTGTCTGAATTTCTTGCTCTTCATTTTGTCTGAGTTGCTTCCTGGCCATTTGTCTGAGTTGCTTCCTGGACCATTTGTCTGAGTTGCTTGCCCGTCAATTTGTCTGAGTTGCTTCCTGGCCATTTGTCTGAGTTGCTTCCTGGACCATTTGTCTGAGTTGCTTCCTGGCCATTTGTCTGAGTTGCTTGCCCGTCCATATGTCTTAATTTCTTGCTAGTCAATTTGTCTGAGTTGCTTGCTCGTCCATATGTCTGAGTTGCTTCCTGGCCATTTGTCTGAACTGCTTGCTCGTCAATTTGTCTGAGTTGCTTCTTGGACCATTTGACTGAGTTGCTTCCCCATCCATGTCTGAGTTCCTTGCCCGTCCATTTGTCTGAATTTCTTGCTCGTCAATTTGTCTTAGTTGCTTCCTAGACCATTTGTCTGAGGTGTTTCCTGGCCATTTGTCTGAATTTCTTGTTCTTCATTTTGTCTGAGTTGCTTGCCCGTCTATATGTCTGAGTTGCTTCCTGACCATTTGTCTGAGTTGCTTCCTGGCCATTTGTCTGAGTTGCTTGCTCGTCAATATGTCTCAGTTGCTTTCTCATCCATTTGTCTGAGTTGCTTCCTGGCCATTTGTCTGAGTTGCTTCTTTGCCCGTCGATATGTCTGAGCTGCTTACCTGTCTGAGTTGCCTGCCAGTCCATTTGTGTAGGCAGCTTCCTGGTCCATTTGTCTTAGTTGCTTGCCCGTCAATTTATCTGAGTTGCTTCCTGGCCATTTGTCTGAGTTGCTTGCCCGTCCATATGTCTGAGTTGCTTCCTGGCCATTTGTCTGAATTGCTTGCTCGTCAATTTGTCTGAGTTGCTTCCTAGACCATTTGTCTGAGGTGCTTCCTGGCCATTTGTCTGAATTTCTTGCTCTTCATTTTGTCTGAGTTGCTTCCTGGACATTTGTCTGAGTTGCTTCCTGGACCATTTGTCTAAGTTGCTTCCTGGCCATTTGTCTGAATTGCTTGCTCGTCAATTTGTCGGAGTTGCTTCCTGGACCATTTGTCTGAGTTGCTTCCCCATCCATGTCTGAGTTGCTTGCCCGTCCATTTGTCTGAATTTCTTGCTCGTCAATTTGTCTCAGTTGCTTTCTCATCCATTTGTCTGAGTTGCTTCCTGGCCATTTGTCTGAGTTGCTTCTTTGCCCGTCGATATGTCTGAGCTGCTTACCTGTCCATATTTCTGAGTTGCCTGCCAGTCCATTTGTGTAGGCAGCTTCCTGGTCCATTTGTCTTAGTTGCTTGCCCGTTAATTTGTCTGAGTTGCTTGCCCGTCAATTTGTCTGAGTTGCTTCCTGGCCATTTGTCTGAGTTGCTTCCTGGACCATTTGTCTGAGTTGCTTGCCCGTCCATATGTCTGAGTTGCTTCCTGGCCATTTGTCTGAGTTGCTTCCTGGACCATTTGTCTGAGTTGCTTCCTGGCCATTTGTCTGAACTGCTTGCTCGTCAATTTGTCTGGGTTGCTTCTTGGACCATTTGACTGAGTTGCTTCCCCATCCATGTCTGAGTTGCTTGCCCGTCCATTTGTCTGAATTTCTTGCTCGTCAATTTGTCTTAGTTGCTTCCTAGACCATTTGTCTGAGGTGCTTCCTGGCCATTTGTCTGAATTTCTTGCTCTTCATTTTGTCTGAGTTGCTTCCTGGCCATTTGTCTTAGCTGCTTGCCCGTCCATTTGTCTGAGTTGCTTGCCCGTCTATATGTCTGAGTTGCTTCCTGACCATTTGTCTGAGTTGCTTCCTGGCCATTTGTCTGAGTTGCTTGCCCGTCCATATGTCTGAATTGCTTTCTGGACCGTTTGACTGAGTTGCTTCCTGACCATTTGTCTGAGTTGCTTCCTGGCCATTTGTCTGAGTTGCTTCCTGGCCATTTGTCTAAGTTGCTTGCCCGTCCATATGTCTGAATTTCTTGCTAGTCAATTTGTCTGAGTTGCTTGCTCGTCCATATGTCTGAGTTGCTTCCTGGCCATTTGTCTGAATTTCTTGCTCGTCAATTTGTCTGAGTTGCTTCCTGGCCATTTGTCTGAGTTGCTTCCTGGACCATTTGTCTGAGTTGCTTCCTGGCCATTTGTCTGAGTTGCTTCCTGGACCATTTGTCTAAGTTGCTTCCTGGCCATTTGTCTGAATTGCTTGCTCGTCAATTTGTCTGAGTTGCTTCCTGGACCATTTGTCTGAGTTGCTTCCTGGCCATTTGTCTGAATTGCTTGCTCGTCAATTTGTCTGAGTTGCTTCCTGGCCATTTGTCTTAGCTGCTTGCCCGTCCATTTGTCTGAGTTGCTTGCCCGTCTATATGTCTGAGTTGCTTCCTGACCATTTGTCTGAGTTGCTTCCTGGCCATTTGTCTGAGTTGCTTGCCCGTCCATATGTCTGAATTGCTTTCTGGACCGTTTGACTGAGTTGCTTCCTGACCATTTGTCTGAGTTGCTTGCCCGTCCATATGTCTGAGTTGCTTCCTGGCCATTTGTCTGAGTTGCTTCTTTGCCCGTCGATATGTCTGAGCTGCTTGCCTGTCCATATTTCTGAGTTGCCTGCCAGTCTATTTGTGAAGGCAGCTTCCTGGTCTTAGTTGAAGGCAGGTTCCTGGTCTTAGTGAAGGCAGGTTGCTGGTCTTAGTTGCTTGCCTGTCAATTTGTCTGAGTTGCTTGCTCGACCATTTGTCTGGGTTGCTTCCTGGGCCATTTGTCTGAGTTGCTTTCTCATCCATTTGTCTGAGTTGCTTCCTGGCCATTTGTCTGAGTTGCTTGCCCGTCCATATGTCTGAGTTGCTTCCTGGCCATTTGTCTGAGTTGCTTGCTCGTCAATATGTCTCAGTTGCTTTCTCATCCATTTGTCTGAGTTGCTTCCTGGCCATTTGTCTGAGTTGCTTCTTTGCCCGTCGATATGTCTGAGCTGCTTACCTGTCCATATTTCTGAGTTGCCTGCCAGTCCATTTGTGTAGGCAGCTTCCTGGTCCATTTGTCTTAGTTGCTTGCCCGTCAATTTGTCTGAGTTGCTTTCTCGTCCATATGTCTGAGTTGCTTCCTGGCCATTTGTCTGAGTTGCTTGCCTGTCAATTTGTCTGAGTTGCTTGCTCGACCATTTGTCTGGGTTGCTTCCTGGGCCATTTGTCTGAGTTGCTTTCTCATCCATTTGTCTGAGTTGCTTCCTGGCCATTTGTCTGAGTTGCTTCTTTGCCCGTCGATATGTCTGAGCTGCTTGCCTGTCCATATTTCTGAGTTGCCTGCCAGTCCATTTGTGTAGGCAGCTTCCTGGTCCATTTGTCTGAGTTGCTTGCCCGTCCATCTGTCTGGGTTGCTTCCTGGCCATTGTCTGAATTGCAGCGTTCATAGTCTAGACACAAAGACTAAGAATGATATGCTCAATGTTTAAATCCTTCACTTTCATTCTAAAAATTTTGGTGAGTATCACACTTTTTTTACATTCATATTCCCTCCACCTAACACGTACACAGTAACCAGTTACGTATCCCCAAAAAAATGCGAGGGTAAGCAAACAATATTGTTATTATCTTGATTTGGAATTAAGGATAATTAACAGCATTTAAAGATTAATGTAAATACATAAAATTACCACTGAAATGTCAATTGAAATGTTTTTGTTTTTAGGAGGTTTTTTTTGTTGTTTTTTTATTTTATTTTTTTGTTTTGTTTTGTTTTGTTTTGTTTTTTGAGGTTTTTTTGCAAGTGCTTGTGTTTACATTTATCAACTTCTCAGCGTAACATCCAAAACAAAATTTAATTTGAAAAGGTTTAAACAATTAAATTATTATCATTTCCATTAATATTATTAAATTTTTATGTTAATTGCATCTCTGATAATAAGTAAGGAATTCAAGTTAAACAATATTTCATTACTCCGGACAAAATCTTTGAAATACACTACGCATATTGACCCACTTTCTTTTTCTCTAAATCAGGAGCAGGTGAACGCGTTTACTAAAGTAAGAATAAAAATTCAATCCTTATTTCGTCAGGAAGCAGCCCAGTCAGCTGGCATTGTAGAATACTCTGACTGCATCTCTGCAGAGGGGTAAGACCCCTCCACAACGAGTGTACTGGATATGACACTAAATGCTGGAGCTTTGGGGAATGCAGAGTACCCCTTCATTACCATCGCTCCCAGGTCCACTTTGGCCCAGCGTGGTAGCACCTGAAAGGGTTCTATATAGGGGTCAAATAGAACCGTTTGGCATTTAAAATGAGTGCTAACAAATAACTTATGCTAAATTAAATTGCTTGAAAAAGAACTTTGATCATTTAACTGTGTGTAAACAAATGACTGATGTTTAATTTAATTGTTAGTGGTACATATCAATACTTGGTACCATTTAACTGTGTGCCGACGAATAAGTAATGTTGAATAGAATAATTAGTGTTGAATAGCAATACTTGTAACCACTTCTCTGTGTACAAACAAATGATTAATATTGAATAGAATTATTACTATTAGATAGTAATTAAATGCCCGTGGTGTAATGGTTATCGTCGTAGGAAATGAACACGGTGACACGAGTTCAAATCCTGGACGAGACGGATTGCATTTTCACATAGCACTAATACCCTTGGGAAAGGTATGAATCCAATTATTCTCCCTCCAGTTATGGGTAAATAGTAGGACAGACTAGGTTCTTCAGCCTTGGTGAGGCAACTAGTCTAGGAGAAGGAAAACTCTGAATTCAAACCTGTTAAACTCCGCTTAAAAATTGACCTTGTGTCATATCCTGCCCGAGCGGAGGGGTTGGTAAATAGGATTAAATAGCAATAATTGAAAACATTTCACTGTTGAGACAATAGTAATACTTGCATGCCAACAAATATGTTCTAACTCTTTTTACCTTCGAATTATTAACCTACAAATCATACTTATATCCATTTCAAAGTGTGAAAACAAATGACTCATGTTAAATTGTTACCGTTACTATTTACCAACCCCTCCGCTCGGGCAGGATATGACACAAGGTCAATTTTTAAGCGGAGTTTAACAGGTTTTGAATTCAGAGTTTTCCTTCTCCTAGACTAGTTGCCTAACCAAGGCTGAAGAACCGAGTCCGTCCTACTATTTACCCATAGCTGGAGGGAGAATAAGGGGGTTCATACCTTTCCCAAGGGTATTTGCCCGAAAGTGAACGTAATAGCGCGACTGGAGTACGAACTCGCGTACTACGATTCCGCAGTTAGTCGCTTTAACCATTACACCACGAGGACACCCAGATTTGTGCAAAAATATGAGTTCAGAATCCTTTTAAATGTTATCAAGAAAATGTTTACAAATCATATATATATTTAATATATATGTATAAAGAAAATTTGGTATTAGATAAACGACAATGTTTGATATACCCTAAAACCAAATCAAACTGATCCTATATATTTAATATATACAAGGAGCACACAATAAGTTTCCAGACTTTTTTTCGTATGGGCACTTTTATTGGTCGTACACACATGAAACTCTTGTCCCCTTCGAAGTAATCTTCTCCGGCTTCAATGCACTTGTTGTACCATTCCAACAACTTCTGGAAGACCCCATGGAAGTCCTTTTGTGTGAGCGTGTCAATGACCTTCGTCACAGCCTCTTTCATCTCCTCAATTGTCTCATAACGACAGTCTCTAAGTTTTCCTTGGGCTTAGGGAATAACCATAGCAGTAGATCCAGCTTTCATCGCAGGTCACCAGAGCATCAAGAACTGTGGGATCTGAATTGATCAGCTCGACCATCTCCCTGCTGTCATGACAACGTCTTTCTTTCTGATCTTCTCTGAGCACCCTAGGGACAAAATTCGTGCAAATCTTCCGCATCTTCAGTTCCTCGCGAATAATTGTGCGTACAGTTCCCACACTGACATCAAACTGTGCACTTATTGTCTCTATAGGCACACAACGGTCCTTATCCATGAAATTCTTTATTTGGCAAATCAACTCTGGTGTTCTGACTTCTTTACTCCTCCACACCTCTCATCATCCCTCACAGACTCCCTACCTTCCTTGAATCTCTTATGCCACTCAAAAACTAATGCTCAATTCATGCAAGATGCTCCAAAAGAAGTCTGAAGAATTCCATGCGTTTCTGTGACATCTTTTCCAAGTTTAAAACAGAATTTTATTGCATATCGTTCTTCTAAAGTGTTCTCACGTCCAGATTGTATTTTTGAAAGTCACCAGCTGTGACAATCAGGCTTTAGTAGGGTGTGTTCGAATTCCTTCTGTAGCTGTTCATTTGAACGTGAAATCATAAAAATTGGTCAGTCATCTCATAAGATGCATAGCAATAACATACTGAATTTTCAAGAGTCTACGACAATTTTAAATAACTGTACAAAAAGGTCTGGAAACATGGCATGAGAGAAACGACAATGGTTGATATGACATAAAGCCAAATCAAACCAAATCCTATATATTTAATATATATATGTATAAAGAAATGTTGGCATTTGATAACCGACAATGGTTATCAAATGCCATAAAACCAAATCAAACCAAATCCTATATATTTAATATATATATGTATAAAGAAATGTTGGCATTTGATAACCGACAATGGTTGATATTCCATAAAACCCAAACCAACCCAACCTACTTGTCAGGAAATGTCTTATTTTATCGTGGAAATAAATTACAACAAATTGAAATTTGTATACCAGATCTTCAAATGTGTGTTTGTCATTATCAGACATTCATTACGGAAGGGATAAATTCACC